>JANPWX010019802.1:2061392-2106974 GCA_024734555.1 Trochalopteron elliotii
CCCCCCCCCCAATTTTTCAATCCTTATAATGTATCTTAGAAGAATCCAGTGTTAGAATTAAAAGTTCAGTCAGTAACTGCATTAATTTAGCTATATATTTATTCCCTTACATTGTTACCATTCAATTTCTTAACTTTTAGAATGTTCATTAAAAGCAAAATACAGAATGCATGCCTTTTTTTATGCTTACACCTGCTGAAGTGTCAGATGCTTCTTGAAAAATAACAGTGGAGACTTACCAGAAGTTTGCTACATCCCTGAGTATTGAAAAATTGCCTGTCACTGGACATTTGCTTGGAAACAAACAGGAAGGAGACACAAAAATTATTTTGGAAATAGGAGGGTCCAAAGCTCTAAGAATGGGAAAGTGGAAAAAAAGGTTTGGCACAGTTGGCCTGAAGAACAAAAATTCTAGTCACTGCATGCTTTCTATTCCAAAAATTGTTTATATATTTACTGCCTTGATGGGTGTTAAGTTTGCAGTAACTTTCCATTGATAATGTTTTTGAAAGTCCTGTGTAAATCTGTTGGGTTGTTTGTTTTTTTTTTTTTTAATTCATAGAAATACAATGCTGATTATGATTTGTCTGCAAAACAAGGAGCTGATACACTGGCATATATTGCACTACTTGAAGAGAAACTGCTTCCTGCTCTGGTAAATATTAATAAATACTTTGTAATGGTCAGAATACCTGGAATTGAATGCTGTAAGAGGTGCTCAATGTGAGAGACATTAAAGTCTCTCAACCACAGCCCTGGCTGGAGCACAGTTGTTTTTTCAGTCTGGTTTTTGGAAATACTGCCTGGCAATTTTTGAAAAGGAAATAAGTGTGTATTTGTGGACTGTCAAGTAATAATAGTAGATTTATGAAAAACATTTTAGAAGGACATGTATTTAGGGTTTTTTTTCTGTTGGCCTTTGGGAAGCAGTATCCTGAAAACACCTTATTGTGGCCATTTTTTGTTTCATTTGATTTTCTGAAAAACTTTTGATTAAGATGTGTCTGATGTAAGACACACATCTGAAAGCCTTTTGAATTGTTGAGTTAAAACTTTTAATAAATTAAAATGTCCATCACTAGCTTAGTTTCTCAGTTCTAAATAAGACATGGCCATTTGCCTTCACTATTTCAGTGTAATTACATTAGAGCTGTAAGATCCACAGACACTGAGTCTCTTGAGTGACTTTGGCTTCAGTTTGTACAGGGAAAAATACTCTGACCAGATGGTATCATAAGCTATTCAGCTTTTCAGCTGACCATGGTTTCAAATTCATAATTTCATAATATCTTGTATTTTAAGATTTATATAAAATTTCAAAGCAAAATTCCAGGAAGTTCAGACCTGTTGCTGTACATGTGCAACATTTTTAGTAATTTATTTTCAACATATTTCAACATACTATGTTGTTGTATCTGTACATACATAGTACATACATAATTTTATGCAGATGCAAATAGATCTCTTTAGTATCTTTGGTGTTTTTCTTTATTTGAAAGGTAACTATTGCCTTACTCATGTACTCCTGCAGTCAGAGGATTAGTATATTCCTCAAGAGAGCCTGTTAGCTTTAAATAACAATTATTCGTGGTTCTTCTGCTTTTCTGAGAGAGGTCTTGCATATCAAGTGTCACGTGATGTCTACTCATGTCATTCAAATTTCAGTTACATTTTTCCTCATGTTGATACAGCTGCACACTTTCTGGGTTGAGGCTGAAAACTACTGCAGTGTGACAAAGCCATGGTTTGCCTCAAGGATTGCCTTTCCACTGAGATTGTATCTGCCTGGAAAGATGTCCAGGGAAGCACTGAACAGGATCTTGCTGACCAAGGGAGGCCCTCCACTCTACAGCCTCACTGAAGTGGAAGCACAGGTATGTGTTGTGCAGCAAGGAATTTGTGAGTTGATTCTGTCCAAGATAAGAGCTGAAACAGTCTAGCACACTGTCAGACTGTCAAATGGTGCTGTGCACACCAGCCTGGCTACACCTATGGCTCTTAGACAGTCTTGTGTCTCATCAGATATACAGGGATGCCAAGGAGTGCCTAAATCTCCTGTCGAAGAGATTGGGAACATCCCAGTTTTTCTTTGGAGATACGTGAGTGTGATTTTCTTTTTTTTTTTTAATTATTTTGGTAAGTGACTAATAAAAAAGGTACCACACCACTCTGTGAACACTTGAACTTTCTTCTTTTTAACCTGCCAGAATGTTAAAAGTGCTTCCCAGTATTTTATGTCTCACACTCTGCTTTTCAGATAAATCTGAGTGAGCAAACAGGGCACAAATGAGATCATCAGACTGAGTCAATGTGGTGTCTCTCTTATCCTGCTTTTTTCCACGGAGAGGGAAGTGCTGCCCATAGCTTCTAAGAAAATGTGAGGTGCACTGGAGAACACTTTTCTAGCCACTTGAATGTCACCTCCTGGCTTTGTATGTAGAAAAAAAAAGCTTTAGGCTGAGGTGGGAGAAGGGCATAGGTCCAGGAACACTATTCCTGTGGTATGTGTGCAGAGCAGGAAGCAGATAGGCCAACAGGTTCTGAAAAGTATGATCTCTTCTTTAGCTGTTGAAGTTGGACCACTCCATGAGGGAGGATCCTGGTCCCCAGCATGAATTTTGTGGTGCCAGAAAAGTGTTTTAGAGGGGCTTGCTTATCAGTGTATGGGATAACTTAACTGTTGTAATGCTGACATTATTGTTTCAGCTTGCCAGCATGTCTCTAGTTAAGGGATGCTGAAAGGATTTAAAGTTGGATGCCGAAAGTTGGTACAAAGCATTGACCAGGTTGATAGGTAAAGGTGGAATGACAGAAAGACTGACTATATTCTGTTCTGAGTTGTATTTGATATACACAGAAAACTAGGTTGTAGAAGTCTTAAAAGTCTTATCTCGAGTCACTTCCGTGTTGTCTTGTGTCACTCCTTTTAGGCCTACCACCTTGGATGCCTTTGTGTTTGGTTTCCTTGCACCAATTTATAAAGTTTGCTTCCCAAGGGTACAGCTGCAAGAGCATTTGAAACAACTTCCCAATCTGTGTCGATTTTGTGATGATATTTTAACTTGCTACTTCAGGTTAACTGTCTCAGGTAAGTTGTTTCTTTGCTCCTTTTTGTCATCTGTACTCCTGTTGGGATTAGTATTCCATTTGTGAACCAAGGCAGATTAGATTTCATGTAGAAACTTCTAAAGTTGGGCAGAAAGGATTCAAAATTAAAAGCAAGTGTTAATTTTCAGTTTAAGATTCTGTCAAGCATTGGCAAAATCTTAAGGCTCACGCTTAGTACTCCTGATTTTCTCCCATGGAATGGCTTTTACACTTAAATTCTTCTTTGCATAAAAATACTGCATGAACTCTCTCCAATGTGAGTTTATATTTTAAGAATTTAAAAGCTTCTGTAAATACCTTTTCACTCTTCATCTTTCTACCTTCACTCTCCAGGCCATTCTCCAGCTGGACAGGATACAGCAGATGCTAATCTGCAGAAACTCACACAGCTTGTAAATAAGGAATCCAACTTGATTGAAAAGGTTACTTTTGCTTCAGTATCTTTAATTTTGCTGTTTTGTTGTGGTTACTTGTTCACAGATATCCTTGCATGGCAATTTCAACTGTACAGTGGACTTTATTTTAATTACTTTCTAGTGAGTTACATTGTCTAGAGAGGCAGGAAGAATGTTACATCATTTGGAAGGAGGAATTAATGAAGCCTTGCTCTAAAAAAGGGTTTTTAATACAACCAAAAGAACGTTGTCTTGCAGGTGTGCACACCAACAGAGGAATGGTGTCTTTCCACAAGCGTACATTCAGCAAAGAAGAAGGCAAATGTATTGGTCAAAACTCAGAAATGGTCCTTCAAATTAAGACTGATCACCAGCTTTCCTTGCTCTCAGCTGCATGCTGTAGTAACTAACCAACCAGCAGTCACTCCTCTTCTGCTTGTTCTACATCTAGCTGTTTTTCCTTATGTTCTTTGTTTCTAAGGCTGTCACTCAGCACCTGTCAAAAGCTATATGACTTACCTGAAAAATACTTGTGAAGAATTTGCCTTTTCATGCAGATAGAACACTAACTGAAAGGGTAGAAGGCATTTCTTCCTGAAAAAGATCAGGGTGTGAAATAGATCATTAATTATGATCAGCTTCTGCAGCATCAGGTATTCATGCTCTTTCTGGCATGGAAGTGTGGCTGTGGAAGTTTTAAACAGTGGGTTACATGGACATTTTTCAGGCATGGTTGAGGAAAATCTGATCCTGCCTTGAAGAAATAGAATAGACTGGGCAGCCTCTGCAGATCTCCCCTGTGCTTTTATTCTGTGCCAACTAAAGTTTTTCAGACCACATTACATATAGGTCATTAGAGTGATTTCTTATGAAAATGTAAATTGTTTATATTCAGAGATTCATTTTAACCTGTCTTTGAAAAGGTCTTAACACAAGTGCTTTATTAAGTACTTTTTGAAATGAGTAACTAATATAAATTCACTCGCATCTCCAGAACATTTCTGATTTCAAAAGACTTATTCTTGCATGGTGCTGAATATACAGAGGCATCCCTTGATGTTAGCAGTTTGACTCTTGATCTGCCTTCTCACAGCATTTGGTCACTGTACAATATTTGACCTCTTAGAACTGGTGCTGCTCCCTTCAGTAATCTTGACCAAACAACTCGAGCAGAAGCACATCCAGGTGCCCTGGGTTTAATATGTAAGGGAATGATTAGCAGCTCTAACACAGACATATATTTGGGAGTGGAAAGAACTCAAACCACCAGTTTGTTGCTGGTCCTGACAGTAAGCATACACCAACCCAGTATTAATGATGGCAGCCCTGAGAAATGAGACTAATTGTATGATCTGTATTCTGCCGTTGCCAGATCCGGCTCTCATTGTTTCTCTGCAGATGGACGACAACCTTCGGAGGAGTCCCCAGCATCCCCCTCGTAAGCTCACGACGCTCAAGCTGGCTGCAGGTGGAGAGGAGAACAGCCCAATGAGTCGTTTATCACCTTGACATCTCTTGTTGCCCATGCACATGTGTTTTGTAACTCAGCCGAGTGCCACAGTAAATTTTTTTTCACGTGAATGTTTTGCAAGGGAAGAATATGCTAATGGGTACAAGTAGAGAAGAAATAGAGCTTTACAATCTTCTGTCTACCTGTTCTTTTAAGGAATTGCATAGATCAGGCTGGCCACACACTACTCTGAAGCTAAGCTAAGCTAAACCAAGCTTATTACTGCAGATGTTAACATGATTTTGTACAGCATATTTTTGCCTTTAGCCTAGCAGAAGTGTTTATCTAAAGTTAAAAATCTGCTTATGGAATGTTCACTGTTATTTTATTTTGTGGGTTTTGATTTTACTGTAATCATGTTACTGTATATGACTGGGTGCACTCTGTCTGAAAAGGACAAAGTCCAGTTGCAAACTCTGAAAAGACAAAATGTTGTCATTCATGGCAACTGAGAAGTGACAAAAATAACAGGAAGGTAAATATTTTTATTGTGCTTTAATGAACTTGGGAATTGTGTTTTATGGTTGTTTGTATCTTTGAAAATTTGTTATGTTGTATATTGAAGGGGATTATTGAAAAGCATGTGCGCTATGGGGATTAAAATGATGCACAATGCTAACATTTCACCTCTTACCTCGTATTAGTTCTTTGTGAAACAGGCTTAACCTGTGCACAGAATAATACCACATGCTGCAAAACTGTTAAGTCAAAATCACAGAAAACTTGTAGGATAGAGACATTTTATTGTCAGGACAAGACTTGACCAGGAAACTACTGCATCTATGGATTAAAAGGGACTGTTCAGGGCTTGTTAAGAAAGCTGATGTAGGCTTTTAAATGTGTCACAAATGCCTTTTAATTAGTTTTGTCTTATTTTTTTTAATAAGCACTACAGTTAATTCAAAATTTAAACAAAAAATTGTTAAAATTTTTGTTGTATGATGGTCTGTCTAGTTCAGAGCTCTTTTCTCTTTGCAAACTGTGGTGTATGGCAGGGCATATTTCTTCTGTTTCGTTATATTTTGTCTTTAACAGAAGCCTTGCCAGTTGTAGAGGCCCGAGCAATTCTGTTACAAATGAGAGGCTGTAATTTTTTTACTGGCAAAGTACTGGCAGATGCTTCATGGATAGATGGAAAGAGAATTAGACCAGGAGATTGGTCAAAATGGCAGTGCTTGGGATAAAGAATTCAGATAGTTGTATGTGTGGGATAACTGTTCGGGGGGAGTTGTTTTTCTGGCCAAATCAAAATAGTCTTTCAGCTTCCCTTTGGCTACTAGTCATGTTTGAAATACACAGATAAATTACTTCCTATTTGTGAAGACAAGGTGGTAGATTGTTGTACACGTTGTACCTTTGGACTTGATACGCCAGGAATGTAATATCTTTAACATTTCTTAGTTGAAATGTTGGGTTTCTAATGAGCACTTTAAAATACTCTTTAAGCTTCATGCTCTTACTAGAGTATTTGTTGCAGCAATTTGAAACCAATTTAGCTCATAGTCATGATAACTGTGTAAACTGACAGTCCATTACGTGGAAAAGTAATTTAAATGTTTATAATTTGTACTGCCTGTACCTTGACAAGATTTACGTGAGATCAAGTCACATAGCTTTTCAGAGCTTTTCTTTTATAAACACGGCTATGGAGAATATGCCTTAGTTTGTTGCTTTTGTGAATACATACACTCAACCTATAAAATCTCTTTGTAAAAAGGATTGTTATTCCAAGATTAAAACTCTGGATTTTTAGTGGAATTTTGGTAAGAGTTTTTTGTGGTATATGCATTGAGGTTTTTGAGTGTTTTTCTTTCTTCCTTGAAGAAAAGTTTTGTCTTGTCCATTAAAAATAAAACAAAAACCCTGCTGACTGCTAGGACAATAAATTGAAGCAACTTAACATAGCCATGAGATGAGATTTTAAATTTTCATCACACCTCTTCAGTATCATTAGTTTCAATACAACTGCCTTTGGGAAAGGGGGAGTGAGGAGGTACACATTTGTTGATCTCACTAAGCATGAGATTTGGGCCATGTGATTGGGCCAGTCTGAAATTTTGGTAAGCCAGTGCTCAAGGAACTTCATTCACTTGATGGCAGAGGACAACAGGGCTGGAGATCACAGCAAACATTGCCTGCAGTCATGCACACCATCCCAGCCAGCCAGTGAGGTTGCATAGCCATTCACTTCCTTATTTTACTTTCTATCCAAGGTGAATTCAAACCCAGACTCCTTTATGTGGGCAGTGTCATCCCTGGGCTGGTAACTCAGGCTTGCCAGTTAGTTTGCTGGCATATTTTGTATGTTCTGAAGCTGGGAGGTGAATGCTTTCCAGGGTGGGGTCAATTTGAGTATCTCTATGCATCTGAAGTAGTCAAAGCTGTTTCTCTGGGTAGGGGAGAAAGATGGGATTGAGGTATGATTTATCTCCTTAAGGCAGATACCTAAGAATTGGGTCCTGGACGCGTGCTGTGTCTGGTGTGTGCAAAGGAAGCCCTGGCTGCCTAACTATACCAAAAGGTGAAAACCTGCCATGGTGATTGGCTTTTCCTCCACTGCCTGAGCTGGTGCATGGTCTGAAACACAAGGAGTCAGGCAGCCTTCTGCCTGGAGAGCAGTGGTGTAGCCTTGGAACCAGAGTTTGTGACTTGCTTCCTGTGCAGAGTACTGGCTGCTGCAGCTTCTGCAGCTCTGCAGTCTCTAAATACTTCAGGTTCACACGTTCACTTCTGGCTTCTGGTGCATACACCTACAATGTGCAATTGTGGGATACAGCACTGGGTTTCTAGGGCCTTGCTGCTGCTACAGCAGCTGATGAGCTGATCATCCTTGCCCTCCCCCTGGAAAGGTGGTGGCTAGGAACAGATATTACCTTGAAAGCAACTTATCCAACTGCCAGTCGTAAGTGGAGTGGGCCACTTTGGCAGGTTGCAAATTTAATTCCCCCTGCTCCCAGGGAATTTTCTGTAGTGAAAGCTGTACACAGGTATCCATAGGGCTATTTTATGTTTTTTGTGTCACCTGGTTGTGGGAATATATATATTCCAGAAGAAATGAGGTGAAAAAGGTTACAAATTAATAGCTACAGATACGTTCTATTTAACACTTCCAAGACTGTTTTAAAAATGTCTGCCCCTCCTTTCCCCTCCTTCTCTCTCCCCCTTCCCCTCCCTGTTCTGAAAATACTGTTATATTAAGCTTTTATACACACTTACACATTCATGATGTCACATCAGTTTTACTAACATAGTGTAACACTCCATTAAGAAAAAAACGCCCTATTTTTTTTTCTGGGTAATATAGTTTGCAGACTCTCTTGAATAGGTTTCTTCTGCTTGGTATGATTCTTGGCATTGCAGCAGGAACCATTCATAATGCTGCTTTTTTTTTTTTTTTTTTGCTTTTTTTGCTTTGCTTTGCTTTTTTCTTTTTCTTTTTCCTTTTTTTTTCCTTTTTCCCATGCAGAAAGGCACAGCAGAGTTTGTTAGCTTGACAAACTATACTGTAGCTCAAAATCTGGATGGCCTGTGCAGTTGGCAGCAAGCTGCCCTAAACAGTTGATCATGCACATGTTTCTTGGTGAGAAGCTATTCCTCATGCCCAGCCCCTTGCCAGGCATATGGTCTGTGATATCTGACCTGGAGGCCTCTCAGCAGCTCTGCTGTTCTGCATCTGTGTGAGACCCAGCCATGGCAGGGTAATGGTGATGTGGGGCTTAATGCCCCTGTAGTGCCTTGTGTCCTGGGCTGGGCTGCAGGGCAGAGGCCAAGCCCCACTCTGTGGTCTCCTCCTCACCCTGCCCAGCAGAGGTAAGGGCCAGGAGCAGCATGTTCTGGAACTGAGCTCTGTACCAGAAGTTGCTGCCAGGATGGCAAGCAAGTTTGTTGCACCATCTCAGGGATGTGTTAAAGCAAAGAAGGGGAAAACTAAGTCCAGGGTTCCCTGTGCCATGCTGGTTTGCTGTTTGTGCCTGGAGCAAAGGTCCCAGTAATAGGTCCCAGCTGCCTAAAGATATCAGATCAGGCTGGAATGAGAACCTAGAAAGGAGAAGGAAAGAAAAGCTGGTCAAGGGAGAGGCATCAGGGGCATCTGTTTTCACCCTCAATGACTTCTTGTCAGAGTTTTATGAGTCGTGGCGTTTGGGACTGAAAGACTGCATCATGAGTTACAATATACTGCTCTTGTGGGAAAAACATGGGGGGAATCCAGTGGCTTGCTGCAAGTTTGGAAAAAAAAATTATTTGTAATGTGCTAGGTCAGTCTGCCTCAGTGCAGGACCAAACGAGCAAGGTTTCCTGTGTTTCATTAAAAGTTAAGCTGAAATCAGGAATCACTGTACTACCAGAGCAAGTAAGATCTTGCAGTAAATCAGCCCATGGTACGAGGATGTTCCTCAGTGCTTTTCACCTCCCTTTTGCTCATTTATCTTTAAAATCACATGGGTTTTATTCATCATGAATGTCAATGTTCCAAATTTGTGTATGTTCAAGTGCTGCATGTGGGTTCTGTTGGTGGTTTACTGTTATCAAAATTCAGAATGTGGTCCTTCATTTGAGCCCTCGGTGCATAGAAATTATATGCCTTGAGGATCAAAAAGCTCATTAAGTAGAAGCAATCCTTGTGTAAACATTCAGTGCTCTGATCAAATTTACCAAGCCGTTTTGACAAGGGCAGCTTGGCAGCCTGCCAACTCACACACACACCTCACAGTTTTTGTTTTCAGGAACAGAGAGGTGAGAGAGGGAGAGCACAAACAAGAAAGTGGAAGTCTCCGCAAAGCTCTGGCTTACCCAAAGCAACATTCAGGTGATAGAGGTGGAGTCCATTTTGCCTGTATTGTCATTTACTGTGGTGAAAAGTAACATACACTGAACATATACTGGGCTATGTATGTTCAGGCCAGGATTTCACAGTGAATTTTGCTCTGAGTTATGACCACTAATGAAAGACATCTCTGAAAATCCCTTCAGTAGTATGTTACAACTTGTCATGGTTTGACACTGGTTGAAATACCATGGTTGAAATATGCTGGTTGAAATAGCATCTATGAAAACTGTTCATTCATTCTCCTCTGCTACAGTTGAGCAGAGGAGGGGAAAAAACCCAAAGGGCTCATGACTTGAGATAAGGATTAGGAGAAAATGCTAAGAGCAAAACAGGCTCATATTTAAAAGGTATAAAGAAAAATTTATTATTAACAGATTTAAAAGAGGGTAATGAGAAGTAAAATAAGCTTTTAGAACACTTTTTCTTCCCAGCCTCTCCCTCTTTCCTACTGACAGAGCAAGGAGACAAAACATGGGGTTTTTTAGTCAGTTCGTCACTTCTAATTTTATTCTGTTTGTTCAGGGAAAAAGGGTCTTTATTCTGTTGTACTGTGGGGTCCTGATGTGGAAAACAGCTCTCTGTGAACTTCTCAGACTTGGTTCTCTTCTCATGAGCAGCAGCCCCACCCGGTCTTCTGCAAATGTGAGACCTTCTCATGGGCAAAACTTTTGGAAAATGTTGCCTGTTAGTCACTTGTCTGTGTGAGTGCAGGTTTTTACAGCTCCTTTTGGCATCCACTCGCTCTGGACCTCTGCATGTCTCTTGTGGACCCAATGAGCTGCAGGGAGACAGCTTACTTAACTAAGTCTTTTGCCACAGTTTGCAGAAGAAAATTTTGGCTCTGGTGCTCAGAGCACTTCCTCTTTCTTCACTGACCTTAGTGCTGCCATGTTGGTTCTCCTCATGTGTCTTCACCTTTTCCTATTCTCTGACTTGGAAGAAAATTGTTGTCCGTAAGTGTTGGAACCCTGGAGGCTGAAAATTTCAGGGTTTCTATGCTAAAAGGTGCTGACCTTCAAGCAAGCACCACATTTGACTTGAGGCCTTGCAACAGGCTCCCAAGATTGAGTGATAGCACGGGGGTTGTGGGTATGTAGTTTGAATAGTATTGTATGATCTCACAGGGTGAAAAACTTAGATCTAAGATTTTAGTATATAGTAATACAAGCGGGTCAAGATGGAGGACTTTGGGCTTTGTCTGGGTCTTTCTTCACCTTCTTCTTCATGGGTTTGGATGGTTTTCTGTAATTGTGGGAAAAAGGTCTGCATTACAGGCCTTGAGTGGTCATTACTGGGTCAAAAGTATAAATAATATAGGTGTCACCTCATTATTGGGTAATTATTGCTTAAATAACCTTGGAAAGAGTTAGAAGCTCTTCCTTTTACCTCATCTCTCTAACTTTCTAGTTAGAGCTCATGGCGCATGAGTGTGTAAATAGATAAGAAATAATAAACATTCAAATGAGAACTTGAAACCCTTGTTTCCCATGTATTAACCCCAACCTTGGCAAGGAGAAAAAGAAGCCAGAACCTTCACACATAGGTACTGTTTTTCTCAAATTTTACCAATTGAAAAGTATTTACAGGGTTTCCCAGCATTGAAAGGTTGATCTTGTCTGGGTCCACGCCGAGGAATCGCTCGCCCTGTTCCCACCACTGGCCATGTGGCCCTGCCTGCCACGGCTCCAGTGCCATTCTACAGCTCTCACCCTGCAGAAAAGGAGAAGCCACTGCTGTCCTTCCTGCTTTTCTGCCTGCACTGCCTCTGGCTAAGGGTGGCCAGGCAGGCAAGGCTCACTGGCCACCCCGGCTGCACAGATGACTGAGGTGCCAGGATGGCCCTGGCGACTCCCTGCCCCTCAGAAAAATTGCACAGAGTTTTGATTTCCTTCTTAAATATGTCATCACAGAGGTGTTACCAACTTCTCTAATTGGCTTAGTAGCATGTCAGTTCTCAGAGCCAGCCAAGGATTGGATTTGCCAGGCACAGAGGAAGCTTCTAGCAGCTTCTCACAGAAATTCACTTCCGCCACACAAGCCACGCAAGACCAACACACAACTGCTCATGGTAAGAGAAAGAGCTACAGCACATCTATGGCCACTGACACAAGTCCTGCTGAAACTGCTGTTGGAAAAGCTAATTTTTTACACCTACATGTTCTACAAAGAAATGTAGTGATTTGGACAGGAAAGATTGCTCATACCCAGATAGAAATTTGGAGGGGAGGGAAGGGAACTGGTTGATACAGAACAGGCACAAATTCTCCTGGAACAGCTGATACTCTGTGATTACGTGGGAAAGGGATTCAGCTGTCTGCTCTGAATTAAGGAAAGTGAGAACTCATTTTGGCTGCTCCACAGCTCTTGGCAAGTGTCTGAGCCAGTGGATTAGTAGCTTCTCTGCAGTGGGTAGAGGTACCTTATTTTTCGCAAAAATCCCTGAAAGGTCCTGTTTCTTCGGTGCAGGATATGAAAAACTCAGAAATCCCCTTGGCTTCCATGGGGTAAGAAAGCAGTTTCCCATCTGTTCTGTTTGCTTTCTTAGCTGCACACAAGGATTATTCTGTTTATCTGGTGTCCTTATTTTAGCTGAGCCAGGTAGCTGTCTTCACAGAGGGAAGATGAAGTGTTGAAATGGTGTTGGCAATCAGTGGCACCCAATGCAGAGAACATAGCAACAGAGTGACATGCTCAAAAGGACTGAAGGAGGCAGAATACTTGTTTATTTTTTCCTGAACAATATTTTGTGGGAGTCATCCTATCTGCTAGATACTGCCTCCAGCAATGGGCAGTCATGACAGCAATCCCCAAGGGCTCTGTCCTGCTTGCAGCCCTGATCAGTAGACATCGATTTCCACCAGGGACTCTAGAGAGAGCTAGGACAGCTGAAATGACAATCCCCCAGTGAGAGACAGTGGGCACTACCCACATTTCTCCTCAAATTACCATCTCTACTTTCTCTTGGGTCAGCCTCAGGTCACATTTAGGTATGCTTATGTCAGTTTGGTGTAGAAGGTGCCTGATTTATATTGATGTATCTTGACACTGGCACTATGCCAGTTTGCTCTCCTGCAGTCCTACCAGATGGAGGAAGACTGAAGTTGCCAGCTGTCCATATAATTGCTCATCATGTTAAGTTTGGGAAGTTCCAACACATGTTAGGATGTTACCATTCCTGTTTTTGCAGCCTTTGTCCTGGGATTTACTAACTGCTTGGTACTAAGAGACAAGACAAATAAATATGGATGCCCTGTTCTTGGCACGTCAGAAATTCTCCCATAGCTGTGACAAGGATTGACTCTGAAAGAAGCCTGATGCACATCTTAAATGAGGGAAGCTGTGGTATTAGTGGTAGAAAAGTGGGGGCAGATGTTTAGGGCCTTTTGTTCAATGTTCCGGGTAGACTTTGTCCAAAGTGTTTGCTCACTGCTTTCCCTTTTATCAAGAAAATGTCAGTTCTCTGTGCTTCTCTCCTGGTTTCTGAGTGGGCCAGATTCCTGGAATGAAGCTCCTGGATGCTGTCTGACTCATCCGGTAGCAGGAGAAGTGGGTGTTCCTGAGAAATACAAGGGGTTGGTTTCCAGAGCTGGGTGAAGTACTCACCAAGGTTCTAAAGTGATTTGTAGTCTGGAAAATCTTTGGAGACCATGAGGTTGCTGTTTTATCTGGCAGAGCAAAGGAAGATTTCCTTACCTCCTTCACAGTAAGGGCATGTGTTGGTAGAAAAGTCCTGCTCTCATCTGCATAACATTGCATTTTCCACTCACGAGTTTTTAATTCACATTTCTGGTGCACAGAATTCTTGTATTCTGTTCTTTTCTTGTGCTTGGCAAAGTCTGACATAAAGAAAAATCAGTTTTGAGAGGTTCTTTGTTCACCATTAAGAAAATTGTCCGCTGTCATAGAGAGAATATCTTTCTTCCTGAATCACAAATTGTATTCTTGGAGTAAGAAACAGTAAGTGGCAGAATGACATCTGCTCCCTGAATTGTCAGGCTATTTGAAGGGTGTTTGACAGCCTTAGAGCCTGCATTGCTTCACTGCATCTGCTGATCTGTTAGAGCTATTATTGAAATAGCATATTGCCATAAATGGGCCAGTACAGAACAAAACCAGACCACTTTTCCTCCAAAGGCCACTTCAACAAAATAAAATAGGCTATGCTCTCAGAAATTACCACAGTATGTAAACCATCTGATTTTCATTAAGCAATTACCTGCTAGTTCTGAATAATAATGATATCCTTTTTGTTATTTTTCAGTCAGTTTAGTGTGGCCTGAGGTTTTAATAATTCTTCTGTGTGTTTTCAGCTTCAGTAACATTTCCTTTAGTTGTACATTTTACCAGATATCTTCCTGAAACTTGATTTGAAGTAATCCCTACAAAAAAGTTAGGAAATTCTTCATATGAAGCTGACACACCCTGGAAAGAACTGATATACAGTCAATTTAAGTTGATATAGGTGAGTTTAGATTGCCTCCTTATTTCTTCAGACTTCATTTGATGGCAGATTTATCAACGTACTCCCACTTTTCCATCTCCGTGTTATTACAAAATCAGTTTATTCTGGTGCATTTTTGCAGAAGCTTCCAGTGCTTTCACAGGTCAAACACCAACACTGAAGAGATGAGATGGCTTGACCTGACACAAGCACTTATATTGCTTTTGCTCCTCTGCTCTTCATCCTTTTTCCAGGACCTTCCCAATTATTCACTAGCTGACTTCTGCAAGAAATTTCTGATAACTTCAGGTACATCCACAGTGCCTGGTGTGGCGGGAAGGATGCTGCCTTTTGGAAGGAAAACAGGATATGTTCCTAGGATCTCCTGTGCCATAATGAATGAGGATAGAGTGAATTAAGTATTTTGGCAAAAACATGTATGCATTTCACTTGTTTAAGTCACAGAACAAAATTACTGATCAGGGCCAAACCTTTAGGAAAGCTTTTTCGAAAGGACAATATTATTTTGGGGGGGCCTGAAGCTTAAAAATACTGTTCTAAGAAAACAGTAAGAATTTAGGACTTACCTAAATTGTTTCTTATTGTGTTTTAGTATCTCCTCAGTCATGCACTTGTACGCTGAAGTGAGAAAAAGGGTCTGTAGTGCTCAAATATATCCCAGCCTGACATGCAGCTGCATCACCTCTTGAGACTGACCCCCAAGGTGCCCTTGGAGACCCCAGCTGCTGATGGGATCAAATCTATCAAAGGTGAAAGCAAAGGAGTTTTTACAGCTCACAGTATTACTACTCAGAAATCACAAGACAAGAGCTGAAGAAGGTTACTGTACTGGGAGCTGGGAGCCAAAGAAAGACTTGGAGCAGCAAGCAACATGTCCAGGAATATAAAGAAAGGATCCTGCATGGGAGCCTGTTAGTGTGTTCATCACTTAGAGCAGTCTGTAATCCCACTGCCTGATTTTGCCAAAGTGTTCTGTAGCACCTCATGCTAAAAGTACATTCTTTTACAGTATTTTGGTACAAGACAAAGGTACTCAGAGTACCAGCAAGGAGAGTGCAATTTTGGTTGATTCCTCAAAAGAGCAAGCAGGTTGATATTCTAAATCATGTGTTTTCTTCTTGTTGAGAACCAGTAATGTTTTCACCCCAGAATATTCAAGATTGAGAATTTCCTGGCGTTTTTGACAAAATGATACAGTCAATAAAATAAAATAAAAACCAAACATTATTTCTTGATAGAAATAGGGTTTTATCTTATTCTTTCCTAATGATTTAATACTCACCCTCTGAATTTCTTTGAACAACATTTGCTCATAAAGGCATGAGTGAATTTTGTTTTCCTTCCTTTCCAAACTTATTTCTTCACTGAAAACTGTCTTCCTGAGGAGTCAAACATATGAGGCAGAGCTGTGGGTTTTTCCAAAAGGTATTTTAAAGCCTTTAGGTCTCTGGAAAGAAGAGCAGAACTTTAGTTGCTGTGGAGGTGCCAAACTTGATGATGCCTTGTCATCACAATTAGTCTCAATTCTCAGCAGACCTTGAACAGAGTGATTGCAGATTCTTCCAGGAAATGAAATGCTGGCTGTCACAGTACAAGCAGAAGATGCACTTCAGTTCTCCTCAGATTCCAGAAGTCCTCTGTCATATTAGAGTTCAATATATATTAAACTAAAATGCATTACATGTAAATGAAGCCGATTGATCAAGTCCTGGGTTTTGTGTCCTGGAAGTAAAACAGAGTGTTACTCTGTTTCAGTACTGACTCTGAAAAAAGACTTTTTTACTCTTGAATCACTAACCCTATAGATAACCAGAGGACATTTTACAGCAAGTAACACCTGTGTCTTAGTTTAAAAATGCAGTGTAAAAGTTGTGTAACAAAGCCTGTTTGCAACCTAGAGCACATTACATTACTTGTCTCCAAATTCCAAATTTGAAACTTCATTTATATCATGGATGCTTTTAGCTAATAGCATTTATTTGACATGAAATCTTTTCTTCCAAGTCACTATTACTACAACTAATGGAACAGAACCTATTCCTTATACTTCATGAGTCGCAGTGATCTCTGAGCAGATCTGTTTGAGCTACTAAATGAGTCATTATGCTGATTGTAACAGCTTTTCATATTTTCAGATATTAAGAGGAAGCTATGGAAATATTTCACCTGCAAGAAAGAGTGTGCTGCACTCATTAGACTTTTCACTTTAGATAAGCAGGAAAGAAAACTATTAGACTGCATATTCTATTGATTGTTGATGTCTGCTGAAGTACAGCTCTTGATGGACTTAAAAAATACAGCTAGAAATCAAACATACATAGAAATCATAAAACAAAGACAGACCTTCTTGTTGATTTGCACTTCAGATGTAGTTATAGGAGATGGGGTTTAAATTTTCTGTATCAGTTTGAGTTTTGAGAATCTTGACCAGAATCTCTCTCACACTGTCTTGCTCAAAGAAAGAAAGAGCAGATATATAATGTTTAACTCTTGTTGGAAAAAAACAAGACCACCAAAGATACCTTTTGAATTGCTCAAAGACCATTAAGCAAGTAAAAACTTCCCATTACTTTTGCCTCTGTATTAAGGAATCTGCATTAACAAAAATATGCACTTCAGATAAAGCCCTCCTCACCAAAAACTGCTTTAAGAGCCTTTCACACCTGCAAGCTAAAATTAAACTAAAGATTTATTTTGCTAGCCACTGGTACAGATGAATAACCTAACATGGACATTAAAGTCTCTGCTCTGGACATGGAACTCTCATCTGTGTCAGTTCTTTAGCTGTAATCTTAAATATTGTGCAAGACAGTGTAGTATGTTCATAAAACTGTGTTGCCTTAGGCTTTTCTCCCCATACTTACTGCTAACTTTATTGACACAGTTGGCTGTGGCTAGCAGGAGGAGATTATGCTATAAATGTTTGCAGCATGCAGGGTGCGTAGTCCTCTTTGATCTGCTTATAAAATTTGGATAGTAAACCATCTGTTCCTGGTGTTTTCCCAGGGTGCAAATGGGATCCAGGAAAAAAGAGATTGTATTGCTAACTCTAAATCAGGTATCACAATGGTGGTCAGACTCCAGTTCCCTCTAATAACTTAGAAGTCTTTAAATTTGAATCACTTGAACACATGATGCCAGTAACACGCATGCAGAAAGTAATATAGCTGAAAAAATAATGTGGTTCATTAAAGCCAACACCTCTGTTCATAAGCACCAGTTGGACAGCCCTGCCTTATGTGGACTAATTATTGTGCCCCTCCAAGAAAGGAAATTACAGAAGTTTCTCAGAAAATGGAATATTTTTGAGACCTCTGAGCATATGAGCAGGAACTTGATGTGTTATGGCACCACTTGCAGCCCCTTGCCCGCAGAAGCATCCTGGGTTTGTCTGTTATACAGCTCTTTCAGAAGGCAGAAAAGGGGTCCAGCACTCCAGTGTGTGTCTGGCTTGGGATTAGCAGTGCTGTGACTTCTCCCTCATTGCCTGTGTGTGCCCATGGCTGCTGGGGGTTTTTAAATCAAATTAGGGTGGTGGTGATGGGAGCAGGCTGTGGCAGGGGCAAGGAAGTCATGCTCAGGGCTTGCTGAAGGGAGGCTCTGTAACAGGGCATCCAGGCTCTAGCAAAAAGAGCATGGGGCCCTTTGGTGTAATGTTTGTCTGCTGTGTTGTCTCCAAGTAGGGACCATTCCCTGATGGGTCTTTTCAAGGAGTACCCAAGGCATGGGCATGGCCTGCAGCTAGAACAATAACATAGTAGTACCACTCTGCCTGGTCTGGACATTCTGGATCACTGTCTTTCTCTCAGGCTTGAGGTCATGGTCTGCAGCATCTCAGACTCTGGCACACAGCATCCCCACAGTATTCCCCACAGTACCTTCAAAAGATCAGGTCTTCAAAAGAGTAGGCTTTTCCCAGAACTTTTTTTTGGGTTTGATATGCAGAGCAGAGAAGAAAGGGTGAGATGAGGATTTTATTTCCATTGGCAACACTACACTTGGAAGCTCTACATAATAAAATTCTGGATTAAGTGGTACACAATTAGAGCACTGATAAGTCTTCACAATGCTGGGGGAACCTGGGAGGTATACATATGGTGCATTATTCATCACAACAGCTTATTTGAATGTGTAACATATGCCAAGCAAGATGACATCAGATCTCAAGAATCTACATTGCACATTGCTGAGCTGATAATCCTAACAGTTGTGAAAAGTGGGAGGAAAAGGATAAATGTAGTTTTGAGCTGAGGGTAACAAAATAATTTCAGCAACTGGAATATGAGAGAAGAAAAAAGTTTACTTGGGAAGTAAGGGAACTTGAGTAGCCAAGAAGGAGTCCGTCCTCTTGGGGTGTCAGTAAAACTGCAGGCATCTAGGATGGAGTTTGGCCACAGTCACAGAGATTGAGCTTGTTTTCAGTGAAGAGAGATTTAATTTCCTAGGGTTAGCATAAACACAAATAACCTTTTGAAGAGCTAAACACTTAGTAAAGTGTTGGAGTTACTACAGATTTCTGTCATGAGCTGCTGGTATATTGAGTAGGGTACTCTAAGCCCCACAGTAGGTTTTACAATGAAATATTCTCCAGTTTTGCTGGTTTGCTCCCTTTGCCATGGATTTATTTATCATTGCAACCCTAGTAGTGATGGTAATAGCTTCCACTGAAGTGGATCCAAGTATATGCTACTTAACATCCTTCCACCCACCACTGAGTGTGAAATAAAGGAATTGCTCAAGTGTATGAAGTAACTATTAAAGTCAGATTTGAACATGAAATGAAAAATCATTCTGTGGCCAACTGAAACAGCATGGAAAATTTGCAGAGATAAATGGCAACTGCCTGAATTGGAATCCATCCAGCAAATCCAAGCTAGCATCCTGATGCAAAAGCCTTACTAGACACTCACTCCTACACAAAGCCACTTCCTGAAATGGGAATAGCAGTAAGCAGTGAGGACTTCTCCTTAATGCCTCATGTCAAAAACAGCACTGCTTGCAGCACACTCTAGCTATGTTCTTTTAAAGCAGACTTTGCTTAGTCAGCCAATGCCATCACAAGCTGCAGCATGTACGTCACCCTTGGAGGACTGTCACCCAAATACTGTCCTGCTTCATTGGCAGGACATGACAAGGGAGGGGTGTTTGCCACTGATGTAAGTTTTACTGCCTTGCACAGGTACAGCCCAGCTGCCACAGTTTGAAGCTCCAGCAGCTCCTGGTCTGGACAGAGGTTAGGTGTAGGGCCAGTGCCTTGGGGCAGCACTGTTGGGGGTGTCTGTGTCTGGACACACATGTAACATGATGTCCAAAAGGCAGCACAGAGCTCCTTAGGCAGCTGTGCTCTGACACTTACTAAACACTGAACTTTTCCTTTTCCTGGAGCAATTCTTACACGGGGGAGTGAACTCATCACAGAACCATTTCAAAGTGTAACTCTTATCCAAATACTCATCACATTGGGCATCTTTTGGTATAACACCAAAAGATATCATTACTTCCTGGGAACCACAAATACCAAAATGAACCTGGGCTTTCCTCACACTGAAATGCTGAACATAGGCTCAGGTATTGTCTTCATGACAGCAGTGGGATACCCACATGCTGAAACTTCTGAGTCAGCATGTCCATGTCCAGCCTGCTAACCCTCTGAGATGGTGCTGAGTATACAGATAAGTTCCTTCCTGATGCAGGGATTTTTTGAGATACTATCTCACCTTCATCTCACCATGTCTTGGTTTGAAAAAACAGGTGTCTGCCAGGGAAAAAAAGCTGAAGCCTCCCTTGGAATGGAGAATGTCAACCCCCTCCCTCCAAAATGTTATAATTTTGAAATTAAGGGGTTTTCAGGTAAAGATATGGGAATAGGAAAAACAGTTCTTTACTGGGAATTATTAAAAAATAAAAATGTAGTACAAAAAAGAAAGCAAACAACAGACAAAGAAACATTGACAGAGTCAGAATATGACCTGACACCCTGCTGGTCACGGTGTTGGGAGCAGGCCAATTAAGTTCTCCTGGAGTGACAGATGTGGTTCTGTTGGAGCAGAGGTGATCCTGTAGAAGGGGGTAGTTTTCCTCTGAAGGTCCAGTGGTGATGAGATGGCTCTGGTCTCCCTCTGGGAACCCAGTGGAAACAGGCTGCCCTGGTGTTCTGAATCTCAGCTTTTATACAGGTAGGAATGTTTGGCTCCTCCCACTGGGTGGAGCATCTCACAATGGGATGATGTAATTGTATCAGTCATTGGTGAGCCTTAATGGCCCATTAACAGCAGATATCCCCTGGAGAGCGGATGGGCTGTGGAAGAGATAAGAACACTGCCCCACCTGGTTTTAACTGCTGGCTCATTAACAGGAGGGACCCACCCCCTCCACCCTGGAGTCATGACAAATGGGTCAGAGAAGAGAAAAAACACCTCCCCAACTGGTTTCAACAGATAGTAATAGAATACATATTTTTGGTTACATCTTGCATTGCAACCCAAGACAAACCTCTGTTCTAATTTTCATCTCCAATGGATGGTGGAGACATCTAGATGACATCCATGGTAGCTTGCACAGCCAGTGTTCACAGCCCTGGAAGCCCCATCCCAACCTCTCAGTGGGGCTGAAAGCCATGAGGTGCATTCACAGAGTGGGAATATGAGGTCTGGTTATGTGACTGGCAGGTAGAGGATGACCAAGGCCCACTGTTTGATCACAGACTGGGGCTGTGCACAGAGCTACATCCCAGGCTGTGACACACTGGGGTCTTTCCTGCTGCAGTTCCAGGCTACTCAGCCAATGCACACCAGTGCCCTTCCATGAGACCAAGCCTCTTGTTTGCACAGCTGTTCCTCCAGACATATGACCAGCTCTCCCTGAATCTTAGCATTTCAAAACCAGTATGACAGGCTTTGTCATTCTGTTTTTTTCTCTCTGAAACTGCTGGCTAAAATTCGTGTTTCACACATTTTTTGCACAGTAGAATTCCTCCTGAGAGATAAAAAATTGTCTGTAACCCCTGTCTCTATTGTGCTCCACTGTTTTCCTAGTTTCCTCCTTCAGCCTGGGCAAATGGAAAAGATAAACCACCTCCTAGATAGATAGCACAAGGATAAAAAACAAACCAAGGCAAGTTTCATATTATATTTGAGAATATTGTCTTTCCTGTGGTTGCTGGTGAGGTCCCTGGGGCCTCTGAGAGGGCACAGAAAAAGCTGCAGCATGTGACATCTTCTCCTTAGGGACAGCATGTCTTCCTGACTGAGAATCAGAATAGTCTTTTTCTGAGCTGTTTCCAGAAAAGCTCCAGTTCACCCAAGTACTGAACTAACTCTACTGAATTTGCTGGCTGCACCCAGAATGTTCATGGCTCACAGAAGGTCTCTGCCTCACCATCTGGACTGCCCAGTGGTATCAGAGAGGCTTGGGTCACACTTTAACTTGCAGGAAGATGTATTTCATGGTTGTCAGGTTGGGAGTTCAGACACATTTTATTTCATCTGATTCTCTTCAGCAATTGCTGTTCTGGTACTGACTGAGCAGGGATCTCCCTCTTCCCATACCTTTTCTGAGAGATCCAACAGGACCCCAGTCACCCTTTTCCACACAGGGAAACATGACCTGGTGTCAAATAAGCATTTAACATTAATCTGTGAGCTTAGCGATGCTTTTGTTGGTGGGGACTTTTGGTCCACAGCATCAGTAAGCAGTCACTTGGCACGTGCTCCTGGCACCCCAGGCTGAAACTCACTTCAGGCTAACTGTGCTCTGATGTGAAGTGATAAAGATCTCTTGCATGATCCTATGAACTAAAAAAGAGAGGAAAAAGAAACTGTTGAGGAAAGAAATAGAGGAAGATTTTGTCATCAGCAAGGCAAACAACTTCTTGAGGAATACAGATACTATATTCCTACTTTGCCAGAAATATTTCAGAGCAATTAGAAGTTAACACTTCTTATTTAAATCACAGTAGTGCTTTTCTTCCATTCATCTTTCAGACAAGAAAAATTAAGCCCAGAGATTACACCTGAAGCTGCCAATACGTGGCTTTTCAGGGGCTTTTGGCAAATATTTTGAATTCCCTGTTGTCTACATGGTCTCTTCTTCATGGGACAAACTGATTATTTCAGACAGCCTTTTGCCTCCAGGTGGAGACAGTGACTAGCTTAGCTGGGTTTTTGGTATGGTTTGTCTCTTCTCTTTTCATTTTCTAGTGATTCTGGGAACAAAATATTGTTGTTATGATGGCATTTCTACCAGTGTCTGAAAAAACAGATGTGTCATCCGAACCAGCCTGATTGTTGTATAAGTATGCAATATATTCTGACAAACTTTGCTTCCTTCCGAATAAAAGCATTCAGCTGTGTCCCTGCCACAAACACACCAAACTTCTCAAACATCAGCAGTTTTTTATTCATTTTGGAAGGTTAACCCTAGCTGAAAATGCAGTCTAAGTGTTTTCATAAAATGATCTTAAGTATATGTCTTTGCCTAAACCCTTATCATCTCTGTAACAGTTATAGGCCACTATTCATCAGGATAAACCTGTCTTTCCAGTCTGGTTAATTTAATTGGATATTCAGCTAAGGAAAGAAAAATATTATTCTTTTCCAGGTCAGGATTGCTTTGGGTACAACTGCAGAAAATTTATAAATGGTGACAACAGTGAGGCAGCAAAGGAAGACGGGTCAGCAGATCTCCTGCTGGTGGCCTGGCCTGCCTGGCTAGGATTGCTATACCCCACAGCAGCCCTTTCCCTCCACATCTTCCCCAACCCAGACCTTCCCATCTGTCCCTACAGCAGAGGTGCTCTGTCTTCAGAGCCAGAAAACACTCTGGAAGCTTTGGAGTTTGTCCTGCTGTTAGTGCCCTGCAGGTAAAGTGGGATCTGGGGATCAGTGCTATGGCAATTTCACTGCCTCCACCTCTACCACTCACGTTGTTAAAACCCTCCATTGAAAGATAAATTAGAAGAGATGGGGGCAAACATGAGATTTTAGATTTAGAGCCTCCCCAGTCACCATGACTATATGACAAGCTTTCCCATCTACCTCAGCATTTAAGCATTATCACCTCCTGAAGTATCTGGCTGCTCCAGAAACTGCAATGGTAAGGAGACACACACCTGTAAAATGTTCCCTACACTGGGCTGTGTGCTGCCCTGCTGTACTAGGATTTCACATAGGCTCTATGTGCTCTACTTCATTTGACAGCACTGTGTCTCTAGAATTTCCTCAGAATTAAATAGGCCAAAAAATAGCGTGAGAGAGTTGTTGCATACTCAAGATGCCTCAAAAAAGGAAGTTCATGCCCTTTCTTTTGGAATTTCCACTTGGCACTGCTTCTTGACTAGATGAAGCCCCAAGTAAGCCACTTGGACAAAGTCAACAGCAGTTCAACATTTTCTTCCATCTTGTCAAAATACCTTTCTACTTCATCTGCTGTCAGGTGCAGAGTTTACATATCCTGCAGTAGCTCAGAACTTCTTCTTGGAGGTGATTCAAGGGGCTAAGCCTGACATCATAAACTAAGTGAAGCTTTTCAAGAGCCTCCCTATATCAATTCTACCCTGGTAGGATGAAACCCGATCTGAGCAGTCTGGTAGGATCCCAGCATTTCACAAAGCAGGAGAAGCTGGTGATGAGCCCCTGTTGTAGCAGTATCAATACAGCATTGAAGTAGCAGTTAATATTGGGAATGGCTAAATGTGGAGACCCCACCCTCTCCCAACCCAGCCACCTCCAAGCTGTGTGATGCAGAGGAGTCTCAAACCTGTCAGCTATTGATAGTTAATGATCATAGCTTGGTCTTAATACTTATCCACTCCAGACTTGGCTATTCAAAACAGTCTGGCCTCAGAGATCCACTTCTCCTGTGTGATAGTTGTACATAGGGTGAGCTGATCTGCCTTTTGTTTTTGCAGATCCAGACCTGTTTCCTGCCTCTACATAAGGGTGGATATATCAAGACTACACTTGTGCAGGACTGATTTCCAGACCGCTGAAGGCTTAAGCCCAGACCAAGAATCTTTCAGCCTCATCACTCAGCCAGAAATGGGTGTAGGATCATCCATGGATGGCAGGGAGAAGGAACTCTGCAAACCTGAGACATTCTAGAACATGTGCTTTTATTGCAAGTGTCGTGGGTAAGAAGGGCCTTCAACCACCAGCCTTGGCTGAAGGGAAGTCCCAAAGAGTGAAGTAGAGAGAGAACAAGAGGGTAAGAGAGGAGAGAGCAAGAGAGCCAGAGAGAGGTGGCAGGGGTCGGAGTGCAGGGGCAAGAAGCTAAGAGAGAGCTAGAGAGAGGAAGAGGGCTAGAGAGTCAGAGCAGAGGAGAGTCAGAGAGAGTGAGGTCTTTGTTACAATACATTATATCTCCTTTTGTGTTGAATATTCTAACTTACACTAACCAACCAGTACATGACACAAAACCCTATAGAATCTACATAAAGCCTGTAGGAACTACTACATTACCATACTGTGTTATATTTTAAACTCTAAAAACTACTCTTTAGACTTTTCTTTTTTGCTACATTGACCTTTGGATCCCTCAGCCAGCAGAAGGGTATTGTTCAATCAAGAGGGAATCTCCTTCAGCTGGCTAGACTATTGTTTTCAGGTTATATAGTAACTAAGGCTCGGTATCCTACAACTCAAAGCAAGCTTTCATTTCTGTTTCAATTATAGGTTTCATATTTTCAGAATCTTTTGCCAAGCAATCATATTTATAAGGTTTCCCTGATTCATCTTCCCCAACAATGGGGACTCAGGACACCTGCTTCTTTTGGAAGGCACAGCAGATAATGACACATGAGAAAATTTAAGTGCAATATTCCTCACTTCTACCCAACTCCTTAGGGGTTCAACAATAGCTAAGATATTATTTTTTCTTAGAATTAATCCAGCTATAAGATGGGTTAACAGACATAGAAGCTTCTAATCACCACCAGGTGTTTTCAAATTACCTAAATAGCAGTGTGCCTCTGCTTTTTTTAAATCTGGTTTGCATTCATGAGGAACAGGAAAGGAGGAAATCATTTGACCAGTGTTGGATTTGTATGATAAAAATGATTGATAACAATTTTTTTTTGTACATCCCCCTATCCAGAAAACTGGCCCTTATGATCCATGTATTCTCAGTAGTTTGAGTTTTGATTTTTTTGTCTATTTTAACCCTAGAAAAATGTTATAAGCGAGGTGTGAATCTTTGGTAATGGAACAGGCTTATGGTAAATGCAGAAGTACTCGTGTTCAGATACCTACTGCTTCTTCTCCTGACATTTAGCTGGTTTTTTATCTTTGCATGACCACTGATCCCATTATTTCTCATGGCAGGTTTTGTCTACCTTACTGAGATCCTGTCTCAGGCAATACTTTCCTACCTGAGTTTTGTACTACGAAGGATGTGCAAGGGTTGACATGGGAGGGTATTCTGCAGCTCCTACTTGCACAAAAAGTAAAGTTCCCCTTGAATGCAATAGGAGTGAGCCATCAGTCCCAGGGATTAGAATTTGCTACAGCTTTTTGTAATGCTGTGGAAGGACCCCAGTCTTGCAGGTACTCAAGGCATTAATGCAATGAATAACACTGCAATGGGGGCATCAGTTTCTGATTAAGTGACACACAGCCCAAAATACGTGAGGGATGGTAGTAGTATCAGTCATTACATAGCAAAGAGTACCTCTCCAACAGCTAGTGCTAAGCTAACAGTGCTAACCTGTCTCAGGATATGCCTTTCAACACCCCCCTCCCTTGCCTTCCAGCCAGGGGATGTGGAAGGCCTGTGCTAATTACAGGATTTCCTCTTGGCATTAGGAGCAATGGAATTTTCTTTGCATTAGGCTCCCCTTCATCCAGTACTTAAAACATCCTCCTCCTCTGGATTACTCGATGACCTGACAAACCTGTACCAGTACTGTATGCTCTTAAATAGCAAATATGGTCCATGTGGAGATAGCAATGCCCTTGGCTTACTGAGATCATAAATGAAAAAGCTGTCCCATTATCTTGCTTTGGAGGAAGCTTGTTCTTGTTCCCCACTCATTAACTGCTGTCAACATACCCAATGTAAAAGCCTTGTGGTTTAACACAGCTATTTTAATATTGATTCAACAAATGTCAGCTGGGATTGGATCTCTATCTAATTCATCTATTTGCCTGTCTTATCCATCTGTCTATAAATGTACTTTGCCACGCAGACATTTCATTCCAACGGGGTCTTAATGCATGCTATGGGAACAGCCTTTGCTGATCCAAGCAGAGAATAGCACTTGTGTTTCAAAAGGGGTTGCAGCTACCAGGGTAAATTGTAGACAACAACAAAAGATCACAGATGAACCAATACCAAAACACAAGAAAAAATAAAGAACACTGTTTTTAACTCTTGACAGAAATGTGGCTGTGCATCATCCTAGGTTTGCCTGTTAAAATAGCCTTGCATGTATTTCCTGCCAAAGTCTTGCAATTTTTAATATGTTATGAAAGCAGTGACAACAGCTAAAAATGAGAAGAGGGCATACAGTGAAATGTTCCAGATTAAAATTCTCCATTGTTTTGTTTGCTTAATTACACAGACTAAAAAGCAAATTTTTAAAGTCATAGATTTAGTTAGCAAATCATTATCGATTCTAAAGGCAGATATAGAATAAATTCCTAACCATCATTCTTCAAATATGATGACAAAAGATTTTAATTTAAGATGTTTTATCAGAAGCTGGCCAAAAATATTTGAAAGAGTTAATAAACATTATAACATTAACCTAATATTAACTTTCATGTAAGAGTGAAACTACTTTAAAAGATGAGAATGTTATATATTCCTCCTTCCTGGGATTAAAATTATCAGGTTATTATTGAAACATCAAAATAAAAAAGGACACTTAAAATCAGATCTGCAATAAGCAGCTCAGAAACATCCCTTTTACTGCACATAAAGTGTCACAGTTTAACCCCAAAATATACCATACATCTTTGCACAAACAGCATCCCCAGCATCAGTAGATAGAAAAAGGAGCAAAATGTACCTATTAGTCTACAGGTTTTAATTAGCTCAGATGAACAGTACATCCACAGGATCATTTTAAGCACACAGGAGCAGTAGGTTTCTGAAAGAAGCGAACCAAGGATGACATTTGGATGAAGTCTGATGAGAACTCTCTGGGAGGTGAATAGACTCAAGAAAGTTCCTATAGCTTGCTCTGCTTCCTGCAGTTCTTACACTCATGCTGATATTAATTAATTCCCCTTGGCAGTCAAAAGGCAATTGAGAAAAGACACTGAGGTATACTTTACAAACTCTAATTCCTGAAGGTGTCCTTAAAAAGTACCTTGAAAAGTTAATCATTACTGAATGTACTTTGAGTACATAACACACAGCAGAGGCCATGCCAGTTGCAGAGATGGGCTTGAATGCCATTGGCACAGCAGTCAGAACAATTGGTGAATGATGAATTCCATCTTCCTCATGGAAGAGGCTGGGTCAGCTGGCTGTGGCAGGCCCCCATGGCTGGCTGCTGGGATAACTGGATAGCCAGCTCAGAGCTTGCTCCCTAATGCCTGCCAGGAACACCTCAGCTGTGTGAGGGGATCATCTCTGTGTCCATGCTCTGCCTCCCTTGGACTGGGTGGGGATGGGCACTGAGGAGAGGCTCTGGAGCAGATCCAACATTCACTGTAAACCAAAGGAGCCCTTCCTTCTCCATCTGCATTACCATGCACTGTCCTCTTTTGTAACAGTCCTTATGCTCAGCCAAAATGGCAGCAGCCACAAGAGAGAGAAAAGGGAAGGAGAGTGCTGAAGAGTAGTCACCCTCCCTGCTGTTCCTGGACTGAATAACTAATATTCTTGTTATTTTCTATCACACTGCCTGTTAGCAGCACAGATGGCAAAGAATACCCCCAAATGCAAAGGAGTGCAGAATAAAGATATAACCATGTGGAACCTAGACAGGCTGACTGTGTGGGGTAAGCAAACAGAGTACATTTGAATACAACTAAATGACAAATCATCCATTGAAGATGACAAAGCTCTGTGGATGTTTGCAGAATAAGAGAACTCATCCCAGCAGTTTGAAGGAGGACAAGGTTTCATGGCAGATAGTTAGCAAATTGTGAGCTCTCCATGGGACATGGGGGCCACTAAAAGATGTCATGAAAATGGGCCTGCATCCATTTGGAAAGAAGTTGCCATGTCTGTCTCTGACATCAGTGCAAATTCAAAGGGTTTCCTATGCCTGCAGTTTAAAAAGGGTGCCAGTGAATTTAGAGGCAGAGCAGAACTAGGAACAATTAACAGATCAGAAAATGCCTTCTAGTAAAGAACTGCTGGAATTCCACCTCCATGAACACTTTAAAATGGAGAGGGCCACTTTTCCAACTGGTCTGCTCCAACATAAGCTGGAATGAATTCAGGATGCATTTCTGACCTAAGTTTTAGAAAAGCTTGTACTGGATGGTCACAGCATCTTGTCTGGGTTTTGATCCCCGAGACACTTGCTTCCTCCCTGGCCTACTTGTCATGGAAGTGCACTTCATCTGCATGCACCAGGCCTGCATTTCAGCCATACAATTGGGGCTTGGTCCTGATAGCTCAAGGGATCTGGACTGCAAATATGGGAAGAATCAAAAGGTTTTAGTGCCAGAAATTGGATATGGCTATTATCTGTAGAAACATGGAACTTGTTTGCTAATAAGCTCATTAATCCATAGCTCTCTGAAGATCTTGCCTTTGAAGTTAGATAAAAGCTTTTCTCTGAGGAGCCTTTCTATTCCCTCACTTGGCTGCTTTTCTTCCCCAGGAACAAAGAAGCAGTCTGTGCAGGAGTCTGGTGTTTGTTGAATAGGGCAGCCAGGGAATTCCCTTGACATCCAGTGGTGGCAACAAGTGATAATTTCTGAATTTAGTCTCTGAAAGATTTTGCTTAGAGGCATTGGCTGCTGAACCTGTTCTGTGTCTGGAGGGGAGCTTGAATTGCCTGTGTAAGATGGCACTCGTGCCCTTGATCCTAACCCAGACACTTGGGGTGGTCACAGGTGGGTGTCATGGGCCCCTGTGAGCAGGTGGCACAAGAATAAAGACATATGTATTACAGGCACTACCATTCATCTCTTCTTCATCTACCCTTGAAGAGGAATCCATATGAATGTTTCCACATCTTTCATCAGGATTCAATTTTCACATCGCCAGTTCATGCTGCTGCCTTTTCATTGTGTGTTCTTTGAGGATCTCTGGAGGCCAGAGTAAGGCATATTAGCTGGGGTTCAGCAATGGGAATGAGACCACAGTGAGTCTGTACAGGCCCAGAGATCCCACAGGGACAGGGCAGAGCTGCCAAAGATCTGTACACTGAGAGACAAAACCCTAACCCATGGCTCTTTGGGCAAACCTGGGATGATGGCTTCACTACACCCCAACGACTAACTCAGGTTTCCCTGAAGGGGAGGTTTCTGGATCTGGATTTGAGATGTGGGGAGGAAAACATTTGCAGTGCTTTGATGGGGAAGAGATTATCTGCAAAGATCTGATGTTTACATTGGGTTAGAGGTGGAACTGGGAGGCAGTGAGGAGAGAGAACCTCAATTATTTTTATCCATTAAAGGTGGCAGGTACACATTCTCTGTCACTGTTACACAACCATCTTACATACATCTTTTTTTCCAGGTCCTCAACACGTGGTAAAAACATTATTTCTCCTTTTTAAAAAACAGATGAAGGCTGCTGGTCACCACAGCTCAGTTGAGAGTCAGTTTACTATTTGGAATATACATGGACTTGGTAAAATATATTCCTCTTATGAACTGGCTAATCTTTTGAAACTTAAGTTTCCTGAGTTTCCTGTATCATCTTCAAAGAAAAGCAGTTGATGCTTTCAGCCCCTGTCTTAACTATCATGCTCTAGAAGTCAAATAACTCAGAAAACAGGAAATTAAACGAATTACTAAAAAATCCTGCATATGATTCTAATTTTGCTTTTACAGCTAATAAAGATAATATGTTTTTATTCAAAACTACAGAACAACTATATTGCTAGAAATTTTTTGTGTGTAATTTATTTGTTTGCACTCTACTCAGTGTTTAGAGCAATTTTCTGTAACCTTTATTCATAGTAAAAGAAAATGGATATCTTTCACGTAAGTTCTTTGGAATGCATGTCTCACAAGGACTTCATCACAGCACTTTTTGGAAGCTCAGCAGCTTATCAATGAGATCCTTTGAGCCCAGTGTTTAAGAAATATGCTTTTTCAGCAGAAACAGGAGTTTTTAAATAAAGACAGGCCCAGTTACGATTCCCAAAAGATTAGGGCAAGAAACCAAAAGGATGGATTTTCATAAAGAATGAAGACAGCTCTGCTAACAGACTGAAAATATTACCACTCCCTGTTCCATGCCAACATTTCTGCTTGCTGAAAATGACCGACGTGCCTCTGCTGTGCAGGAGACAGCAGATGGCACAGTGTGCCTTCGCTCAAGGGGCTTCTGGGCCATGTATGTGGAATGTGTTTTGATGCTCTCATCCCAGGCAGGTCTCACTTCAAAGGCAGTCAAAGGCTTCATACTCTGAAGCTTCAGCAGAGAAGCCAGTTTTGTGAGTACACAGCAAATGAATCGACCTGAAGTGTGGCTTCCTACTAGTACACTCCTCCAAATTAATTTTAGGTTGTTTTTCTTTGAAGAGACCATCCTCCTACAAGGCTAATACCTCCATAAATATCAGGAATTTATGGCTTCTTAAGGAATATAAAGCACTACTCAGTACTTTGTAAAAACAAGCACCGGTGACATGCACAGAGTGGGGTTGTATTGGCATTAGTGTGTGACACGGGACTACATTTAGTGAGAAAACCTGCCATATGGTATCCTTTGAAAATCTCCACCCACAAGCTATCCTAATACCTGCTGGCAGGTGCAGAGATTTGTAACTGAAATATGACAATTCTAACATAAAATGGAAATATGAATGTGAAACCAGGGGAGGAAGGAAAAAAGAGCAAGGTTTAGAAGAATGGGCTGTGCTCATAGGACTTGAGTGGAAGTAATGAAATTGATCAACACAGAGGAATATAATGTTTACAAAAAGTCAGACAGCCTGTGCTCTGATGAAGCCAGGCTGTGGTGCAAGGAGGATGGTAACACAAGTACAGCCTAGTGCCTATGGCTATGCTTCTTCCAGCTCTCCTAACAGGACAACAGACCATAGTGGCACAAATGTCCAAAACTGGGAAAGAAAGCAGTCAGGAATCTTGACTGTATGTCTTCCTGCTCTGGCATATGTGCTTGTGAGAATGTCAGTGGGTAGAAACAACTTACACAGAGATTTGCAAAATAAAATCCCACTCTCCTTTCACACAGTCTTTTGCTTAGTCTTCCTACACTAATTTCCTACACAGACAGTAAATAACACTTCAATTTACAACTGGGATCTTCACCTAAAGGAGCCCACTCCTGAAGCTTTATTGAGAGGCACTTGCCTTTGTCAACATTACATCTCAGAAAGAAATAACTGACAGCCAATAATACCCAGAGGCCATGGGAGCTAGCTTCACCTCCAAGACATTTTGATTGTCTGTTTCTAGAGAAGGAAGACAGAAGGTGGGTTTTAAAAAAAGCACATTTGCACTTTCAAAATGTCATTAGTCAAATGGCTGTCTAGACCTGTAACTCCAAACATGTAAACCAATGCCCATCTGGGAACTCAAAGCACACACTCCCTCTTTTTTCACCTTGTAGGAAATTATCAGAAGCAGTCAGAAGGAAAACTCCCTGCTGTTCCCGACCTGGAAAGAATGCTGGGACTGAAATGCTATTGCCAAAGGTTCCAACACAAATAGCCAGGAGGCAAAGTCAACACCCCAGCATGGAGAGGTGGGAGAGAGAACAGGATGGGATAGGTTGCTGCAATAGCAAAGAAAGATTCAACACTACAGAATTCTGTTCCAGTGATTAATGGAAATGGCTTCTGAATGAAGCGAGAATAAATAAAATGCCAGAAATCAAAATTTCTGCTTTATATGCCTTATTCTGAGTTAGAATAACTCAGAATATCCTGTGTTAGAAAAACACAGAGGAAACACTTATAAAGAAATGTGAACAGTGCCCATACTTCAGAAAAAGAAACAGAAATGTCTTTATTTATATAAGGCAGGTAGTCTGAAGTAAGCAAAGAGCAGTAAGGGTGGTGGGGAGCATCCCCCAGGATCTGACTCTCCTAGCCCTGAAATAAATGCAGAGCAAATACTCTGAATATGGGAGCAGAAGAGATGCAGATGTGGCAAGAGTCCACAAAAGATGAGGTCTATCAGATCACCAAAAAAATGGAGTAACCTCACTGGAAGACAGAATAGATCGAAGCAGAGGAAATATGTCCCAAGCAAAAGTGATCAGTGTGTTATTTCTGAGATCATTACTGAACTGCAGAACTCCTCAGGAGAGGTGGCATCTATAGCTTGGTATCTGCAATACCCTTTTATGTAAAAAACAAAGTTTCTGTCCACTGGATTATAACAGAAACTTCCCCAAAGATAAATATCAGCCCATGACTAGAATGGCTCAAAGTCACTTTCCTCAGTATCTAGAGGGGCACCTATTTCACCTGAGATTATTCAAATCTATTGACAAGCTGCAAAGCCAAGACACATGATAGGTCTATGTGAAGTCTATACAAATTTAACAAGGACCAGTGAAACAACAAAGGTATTGTATTGCCCCTTTGGCATGAATCTTACTTGTGTACAATATCAAAGTGTCACAGGGGCTTCAGAAACTCTACAAAGGAGTGTGATCCTCTAACACCAAGAAGGCACTGGACTGCTGTACATATGACATTTAGGTAAGGGAAAAATCATATCTATGATAATTCTAGAACAGCTTAACACACAGCTAAGCTGTACTAGAATTATGTGAAAAATTCCACATCATCCAGAAAAGTCAGCTGCTATTCTTAGCACCTATGACTGATACATGAAGGAAAGGGCACATCCAAAAAGGGCCAAACCTGAAATATCATAGCTGAAAGTGTATAGGGACAGGTGCATTCCCCCATGAAATACACTCACAGAGGAATATCACGTCTAACTTGTTCTCAAACAGTTCCTTGAAGGAAGACTTTGGAACACCTGATCATGTACTGCAAGCTGTATTTGACGTAATTTCCAAGCCCACTGACTCTGCTGTAGACATCAGCAGGTTTGGTGTTGGTGGATCCAATACAAGTTATGCATTGTATAACTTGTGGAAACCTGCAGTGGATTGCTCAGCTGGTTATCAGACACCAAAGCTTAGGCAAATAACATTTAACAAACAATCAACACCTCCATTGACTCAACAGGTCACAAGTACCTTGCAGCCTGAACAGACAGGAGCTGTGCTTCTCTCATAGTATTTTCTTCTAATCTACAAGCTAATGAGCTGTCAGAGACAGCAATGCTTGCCAATATTAAAAGAAAAAAAATCAACAATTCAGAAATCCCATCTTGTTTACCAGAACAATTCCCCTATATCAAACAGCATTACAAGGTCAGGTCAGTATCTGTGTGTTGAAAGTATCAGGCTGGTGCACTTAGGGGTAAGTATCATCCTGCCTCTGGTAGCTCTCTTTAAAACATGTGGGGCTGAAAGACACCAAATCTACAAAGAGTTAGTCAAGGTCAAGCAGAGTATGATCTAACCAGACTTGAACAAATCTGGATGAAAAACTGGATCATCATAAAGTCCAGGCAGCAGTGATTGGGAGCAGCCTGTAGGGAACACGCCTAGGTGAAACACTGAGAATGCAATGTGAGAGATGAGGAGGAATTTTCTGAAAAAGCACTTTTTCTAAAACCTGCCCCCTTCAATTATCATGTTGAAATTCCTATGTGAAAACTCAGAGTAGCCAAGAGCCTTATGGTCTGGGTTTTTACACAGGAATTTCAAGATGGTAATTCAGCTGCCTGTTCTTAGCAACAGCAGCATCAAGTAATAAGTACTAACAGGAAGGAAGGTCTGGAGTTCATCTAGTCAATCACCTTGCCCTGCTGAGAGCTCTGCGAACACTAACAGTTCTCTTCTTGGAGCCTACCAATTATCTTTTCTTAATGGTGTTTGAATTTCTGTCAATAATTAAGTATCAGAGTCCAAGGGACTGGAATTTTAGAGATATGACTGGACTCAGTAATTTGTGGGTGGATAAGACAATCCATTTTCATGCCAGAAAGTCTTCATCTTGCCCTTGTTTGTAAGAGCATTGTCACTGAGATATGTAGAAAATTCTGTAGGATTAAAATCTCTGGTGTCTTTCAAGAAATACAGGGTCTAATAGGAACAGAGCAAATCTTCAACTGGTTCTAAACACAAGTGAACATAACACATCAACAGCATTATGACCTTAGTACTGAGAAGATTCTGAGAATGCTTTCAGAGACTATAATGAGACATCTTCAGAATTTCAAGATAAAAGAAAAAAAGTGGTGAAAATCCTTCTGTGTGCCACATAATTAAAAATCTCAATGATGGGTGAAGCTGGTGACTCGTGAGCATCATTACAGTATTTTAAAATAGTAGATCCTGTTAAAGACTGTGCACTCTCTTCACAAGTCTCAGCAAGTGACCAGGCAAAGAAAGTGGCTTTACTGCAATGGCAGAGCCACTCCCTGGCCATGGAGCAGGGCACTTTGTGGGGCACATGTTACACAGCTGGACACAGATGCCAGCCTCCAGCCTCTGAACCCTCACCCTTGCAACAGTGTTCTGCAACCCACAGATACCAATACCTCATCTGACCAAGACCCTTTCAGAGCCCTTAGGGTTTTTCCTGTCTTGTCCACAAGGCCACAGGCAGTGCTCGTTTCTACAGCTTCTATCCAGGTTCACATTCTGCTGAATGAGATGTCCGTTGAGAGGTGAATACTGACTCAAGAGAATTCACAGAATGGTGTTCAGAAACCTTTCCAGGAACTATCTTGCTTAAGAGATAGGGTACCAATACCACATGTTCAAAATCATCATCTTTGGGTTGTTATGAGTCAGTTCTCATCTCTGTGAAGTAGAACAGCATTCAGGTTAAAATTGTTTAAAGCTGAAAATATTTATGTGCTGTGACAGGAACTGGATCTCTGGTGGTGGTTTTTAAAGGTAGCAGATATTCTAACATCTCCAAAGTGAAGACTCATGACAACTGGAAAAAATCAGAGCAGAATTAACTGCACCCATGGTTTTCAATAAAATCCTATTGTGGGTATCAGATATCTGCAATCATTGTTAAAAAGTAGGACAAACTATGGCTAAACTCCTCAGGAAATTCCAAAGCACAGTCTTGGTAATCTCTCAGTTGTTCCACTAGTTGCCAGTCAAAAAAGCCTAGGGATCTGAGAGGATATCCAGATATGAAATTGCAATTTCTATTGCTTTAAGCCTGAAAGGCAATACATGTTTTTCTAGCATCTTGTAGTATCTGGAATTCTCACTGGTGATCTTTCTGGCAGAGCCTTTTGTGGTACATGCTTTATTTGCTGCAATATTGCCAAAGCAAGCTTTCAGCTATATAAATGTGATGATGGCAGAACCTGATCTCCTGATGAATTTCTAAATCTTTTTATTGTAGAATCTCTTGACCATTCTGATTATTTTTCATGTCCAGTAAAACACGTGTTTATAGAATGCAATAAGTTCAAAAAAGTTCCTTCTCACCTATTTTTCTGTCATATCACAGACTATTGGAAGGGACTACAGTGGGTCCTGTGGTCCAACCTCCCTGCTCCAGCATGGTCAGAGCACATTTCATAGGATTGTGTCCAGCTCAGGTAGAGCTTCCTGTGCATCAGTGTCTCCCCATTGCCTCTTGTCCTGTTGCTCAGCACCTCTGAGAAGAGTCCAGATCCACCCTCTTGGTATTTTTTCCTGCAGGTACTTGTACATATTGACAAGGTCTCCTCCCAGTTCTATCTCCTTGAGGCTGAACAGGCCCAGCTCCCTCTGCCTTTCCCCACAAGAGAGATGCCCCAGACCCCTCATCACTTTTGTAGCCTCTGCTGGACGCACTCCAGGAGCTCCATGTCTCCCTTGTCCTGAGGAGCCCAGAGCTGGACACAGCACTCCAGGTGAGGCCTCACCAGGACTGAGCACAGGGACAGGATCACCTTCCATGACCTGCTGGCAATGCTCTTCCTAATGTCTCCAGGATCCCACTGGCCTTCTTGGCCACCAGGACACACTGCTGGCTCATGGACAGCTTCAAGGACCCCCAGGTCCTTCTCCTCAGAGCTGCTCCCCAGCAGGTCAGCCCAAGGCTGTGCTGGTGCCTGGGGTTGTTCTTCCCCAGGAGCAGGACCCTGCACTTGCCTTTGCTGAATTTCAGATGGTTCATCTCTGCCCATCTCTCTCCAACCTGCTGAGGTCTGTCTGAAGGGCTGCACAGCACTCAGGGTATCAACCACTGCTCCCAGCTCTGTGTCCTCTGAATCTGCTGAGCAGGCATCTGCCCCTTCATCCAAGCCATGGCTGAATAAGTTAAAGAGTACAGCACTGAACCTTTGGGGATACCACCACTGACAGGGTTCCAAATAGACACAGTGCATTATTTATGACCCTCTGGGATCTGCCATTCAGACACTTCAATTCACCCCATTTTCCGCTCATTCTGTCCACTCCTCTGTTGCAGAGTTCCTCAGGGAAGGTGGACATGATGTCTACCTAGGCCTTGAACTACCCAAGCTGAGGCCTTAACAAAGGCCTGGGTGAGGCCTTGAAGCCTGTGACACAGCTAGAAATTCTTAGCCAAGTGTGGCGCAGTTAGAAATTAGTAGTTAAGGTGTCAGGGAAAGATAATAAGGTTGTGAAGGTCACTGAATAGACTTGTTAGTGAGCACGTGATAGCCACCTTAAGAGTAAGTAAAATAAAGTGTGTTTTCATACTTCTCTCTGCTGTATGCCAATGAAAAGCTACTGTAATTGTAAACTATATAGAAATGTATATAAGCAGCCATCTTAGTTGAAATAAAGCAGAACGTAGTCGTTAACCATATTGGCTTGATCTGCGTTCTCTCTATATACTCCAACTTCCTTTTTATCTCAGGCCAACCCTGGCAATACTCCTCTTCAGTTTGCCTATGAGGATGTTGTAAGACACAGTATCAAAAACCTTGCTGAAGTTGAAGCAGGCACTATCCACTGTTCTCCCCTCACCCATCCAGGAAGAACCTCTGCAAGTCTTACAAATATCAGTTGTCAGAAATGTACTGTTTCTCTGTCCTTACATTTATCCTTAACAATAAGTTCAAACTATCTCAAAGAAAAATTTGCCATTGAGGACAAAATCCATTTATCTTTTAGGCCTAACATAACTCCATTCTCCTCTATTTGCCCTGACATACATTTTTCTAATACTTTCTCACCTTCTCTTTCTGATGGCTTATAAAGGTGATTGATTTCTCCCATGTTTACACCTCCTGTGTGTATACACGGTACCTCCTGTGGTATAAAGACAGCTAGCACACCAGCACATTATATTTTTAAGGTGTATGACCAGATGGGATCCAATGTGTTAAGAAGCAAGGGGCGAAGGCAGGAAATCCAGTCAGCAACTGGTTGGTGGTTTAGAGAAGGAAATACTCCCACAAGGACCAAACTTAAGGATGGCACAGGGCTTGGGTTTATTGTAGCATTCCTAAAGAGAAAGGCTCGGTCTAAATGATCTCAAAAAGTAGTATAAAAAAGGCTGAATGCTAGGCACCAAATATATCTATGTCTATCCTAAGTGGAAAATAAATACAAAATTCTAGAATACTTCTACTTGAATATGCTCAACTCTAATACAAATACTTGATCTGTAGCATCCACCACTAGATAATATTGTCTTGCCTGGTGCCCTTTCAATGGTACAAAGGTTAGAAGGAACTTCTGGTTTTTAGGCTCAACTTTTCCCTATCTGTGCTCAGGAAACAGCCTCCCAGAAGACACAGAGATATAAGAGGTGATCAGGTGAGGAGGTGGTCATAATTTTACACATTTGTCTCCATTTGCTACTGTCTGGTGTCAGTAGCAAAGGCAATGCCAGATTGAGGCTGATTTCTGGTTTTGGAAAGGGAAACCAAAATTCTCCTTTTCTATTAATTGCAAATCATGGCCAGAGTATCTTCTTATCATGGATGGTGAAACAGACTTTAAAATCACAAATTAAATGGATGACAGCTAGAAACTGACTCAGCACAGAAAGTCTGCATGGTCTCATTTCTCTCTTCCTGCTTTTCCCTCATTTAGGTGGATGCAACATAGTAAGGGCATACAACAGCAGAATTCAAAGTAGAAGGGGGTTTGCAGCAGGAGATCGTCTTTCTGGGCTAAGAAAGACAGAAAAGATCACAAAGGGGATGTGTTTTTGTGTAAATAGGAAAAAACAAATGAGGAAGCACCCTCCACTTCCTAAGTGCAGGGTGGGGCTCACAGTCATAGGACACCTGTGGCTCATGCTTTGTCAGAAGATAGGGACAAGAAGATGAGCAGTTACAGGTTTTAGCAGGGGTTGTGGGAGAGTCTAATCCAATATAACAGCAATATGAGCAGTTAGATAAAGCAGACTACTCACAAGCTGATCAGACTAACCATTTTGGGCTAAGCACATTTTCTGTGACACTCCCACTTCCTCACTAATCCTTCAGGCAGTTTCTCCTTTGTTCCCTGCAGAGTCTTCTCTGATGACCACACTGAGAGGAGCTTTTGTCCTTCCATCCTTGCTCAGCTATTCACTGCTTGGTAGGTGATACAGAGACATTGATACATGTACACTGATTTCCAAAAGCAGCAGCCTAACCACACACTGTGCTGCCATGCACATGCAAACCATTCCCCAGTCACATAGTTTAGTTAGATCATCCAGTATAGTTTAACCATCTTCTCTAGACTTTGAATACTGCTCTGCTGGGAAGGGGATATTCCATGGTCTCTCAAACTAGTTATTCAAATGTTTTCATATGAGTGATTTTCATATGAATGCTACAAACTCACCAACTATAATGAGGCAGATGTTTGAGGACGATACATCCCCATGCTGCTACAAAGGATCCACCTTCACTTCCCAGCATGAATCTCTAGCTTACAGTGACCTGTACTATGTATTATGAAGGTCATTTAGCAATATGGAGGAAGAAAAAACACTTTGTAGTTTCCTGCAAGCCCTGGATTAGGATCAGACTATGAACATCAGTTTTCTCCACTAATATACAGACCTCTAGACTGATAGGTCACAGGAGCATCAGCTGTTCCTGTTGCAATTACTGGCTTCCAAGAAAAAAATTAAGAGTTCTTTTCTGCAATGTCTCAGTAATGAAGAGCACCAGAAAATACACGGTAAACACATTATTCATGTGGGGAATCAGCTCTTTTGCAGTTCTGGGAAAAGAAGTTCTTCTAATTTTGATGTTGGAGTCTGCAGACAATCACTCCAACATAGTTCCTTTTATCATCGTAATAATATGTTTTTCTTTCCTGGTGCTTATTTTCCTCCCTGGTAGGTATGACGCATTATGCTCTTGGGTTTCTTTAAGAGCTCTTTTTTCTCCCTCTCAGTGGTAGTTTCTAAAACCATTTTTTATGAGGTCCTCACTTCACTGCTTAAGCATTTGTTGTGTTCTAGCATTCCAATTATTTTAATTGAAAGCTTAGCCAATTCAATAAAGTCGGTTTGCTCCCTGTTTAAACTGATGATGTGGCAGGATTAGACTCTGATCCAGGCTGCTGTGGGGTAGCTGGCTTATCTTGGCAGGAGAGCTGGAACCCAGAGTTAAACCTCTGCAAGAGGAAACTGTTTTAAACCCATGCAGATTCCTCACAGTGCTTTCTGCTCCAAACATCCTCCTTCCCCCTGGAAAGGAAAACAGCACAGAAGGATGGTGATGCTCATAACCAGTGTGACTAGAGCAAGATCTTCTCAGAGGAACAGCTTCTGGCTCCACTGACTGGCATAAAAATGAAACTGTGAGTGTCCCCTGGCTGATACAGGATGAGGATTTTGCCCATTTATCATATGTAACAGGTATAAAATATCAAGTTTTAGTGCCTGTGCACTCGTAGCTGGTGTTTAATCAACAAGAGAGGAGCTTTTCTGCCTGTCTCAGACTAGAGGAAAGCTGGAAAGCTGGCATGTCAGGGAACAGAGCCTTCAGGGACCTGCAGCACCATCAGGAATGCGAGGCAAACCAACATAATAAGCTGCTGGTGTTCCCATTAAGCACTGTCCCATCAAGCAATATCCTTTGCTAGAAATGGCACGAATTTCAAACATCTGCCTTTGGGAAGTATTTCAGTTAGAAATTTCAATTTTCCCAATTTAGTAAGGAAAACAGGCTGTTAAAAAGTACCCAATCTGTGCAACACTGAAGTAAAAAAGAAGTGATGTTGGTGTGACTTAAGATGGAGAAAAGCAAGTAAAGAAATAGTACACCAGAGAGTTAACTATTTTTTGTTTTCAAGAAACAAAACAGCCTTCCCCCCAAAAAAAACCCAAAAAACAAACAAAACCAAAACCAAAAACCGCAAACAACCCCAAACAAAACTCCAGCCAACAAAAGAAGCCCACAAACTGTTTCTCCCTTACAGGAGTGTTGTGAAAGAGACTTACTAATGAAGGGCCTCCTGTATATTGCACCTCCTCAGAGGGAGGAACAGTTTGCTTCTCCACTGTGATACCATTTCAGTCAGTGTCCTGTTGGAATTGTCAGTAATTGATTCATTAAGTGCAACAGTTTGGAGAGAACTCAGCATTTGGAAAAGTAAGGTTATTCAAAAGATAATGTACTCCAGCTCCAGGTGCAATCCCTGTCTGGGGTTGTTGTCAGGAGGTATCCAAAGCAGAGAAGCTCTACTGAGATTTTTCAAATGCTGTGATGCTCAGGCCTGGATCTGATCCCCAGAGCACCCACTGTTATCACTTGGAGGCTTATTTCAGTTCTCTGAAATTTTTTATTGTGCTCCTCTTAGCTGCTTGATTTCCTAAGACTTGAACTGACTGAATAAAGTGAAGGAAAATATTTTTCCTTCAAGTATTCTCATGAAACTCTAGCTGACTTCCAGACTCCAGTCTGGTATTGGATAGCTAAAATACCTAGTCCCCAGCCTAAGCTGTCCAGCATACTGATGTAGTCTGTAGCAAGAGCATCTGAGTTTGAGAAGTGTTTGACAACATTCTCAGGCACAGGGGATTCTTTGAATCTCCTGCATAGGGCCAGGAGTTGGATTTGATGGTTCTGTTGGGTCCTTTCCAACTCAGCATATGCCACCATCTTATGATCTCTCTCTTTTCTCCACCTGAGTTTCCAGATGATCAAACATCCTGCACATAGTGGACTCAAATTCCTAGAAGCCAATCCTCTGTTTTCCAGAGGATATGAAACATTACTTTAGGTCTTAAGACACACTCCCTGTATAGGGTACTTAATCCCACAGAACAGAGCTAAAACTTATCCCAGGCCAGACATTTGTGGACAAAAGTTGGAGTTGACCTCTTCCAGGTAGAGGCTGCTAATAAGCAAGAGATTATCTCAATATATTTCTTTGTTAACTTGATTATGCTTTAGTTTCCTATGTAATTTTTAATATTTTTTTCCTTGAAGGGTGGTTTTTTTCCACTCAGTCTTTTTGAGGTCTCCACTTGTTTTTATCTTGATGTGCTTCTTTCTCTGTTAGCTGTACCTTTCCAACTCTCCAATTTCCAACATCAAAATGGAGATGTTGTATTTTGAATAAAAAATTAATACTTTTAGTAAACAAATATTTTTTGCTTTCTGGGCTGAATATTAAAAAAACCCAATCTAAATATCATTATTCCAGCTTTTTTTTTTCCTAAAGAAAACCCCCATAAGAGTCCAGATCCACATCTGTCAAGCATATACACAGAGAATCATGCCACTGAACAGTGAGCTGTTGAAAAAACTTGCTATCAAAATTTTCTTAGTACACTGAGGTATTAGCTGATATAAAAAGCTTTTCAGCTAACCTGGACACAATTGATTACACCACCAGTAAAAACAAGCATAATTTTTCCAGTCAAACATAATGGGGTAAGGCAAGTCCATTCATTTCTGCTTAATAGGTATCCCAAATTGTTTTGCAAGTATATTGTTTTTTTCTTAAATCCTATCAGTGCAAATAGGCAGAAACCAATTAGGAGTTTATTAGTGTATTAAGGTGTTATTAATTCCTTTTCTATTCTTACTCATATATAATGAATCAATGTTTCTGCATTAGCCTTTGGTCACTGATTAAGCAACACACTTAAACACAGACTTAACTTTAATTATGGGAACAGTCCCCTGAAGTAAGCCATGTGTTCAAGCGTGTAAATTATAAAATGCATGTCATGTTTACAATGTAACAGCTATAATACCAAAAACTCTCTGAAGCAAGGAACAATTCAAGCTGACATGTGTCCTACTGTTGCAGATTTTCAGAAGGTGAAGATACTGCCATTTCCTTTCTTGTCCCCCCAGCTCTGCTGTTAGGTAATAGCAGATCGATCCAGAACAACCCTGTGGGAAGAGCAGCAAGGAAAACTGTGGCAGGCCCTAGAGCAGGGTGTGAGGAAGCAAAGGAAAGTGCACCATGCAGTGGTGGAGAGGAGAGGTGCCCAGGACTCACTGGATCGGCATGGAGCTCCTTGCACCACTGTGTGGCTCTGAGCCACCCCCGTGTCAGAGTGAGCTGAGCAGGGAATGCCTCGAGCCTGCAGCTCAGGGATGCATGAAGACAGCACTCTTCAAACAAACAAACAAACAAACAAACAAACAAACAAACAAACAGCCAGCTAGCTCTGTCTGAACTGGAGATCACTGAATTACAGAATTACCAAATTGGAAGAGACCTTCAAGATTATTGAGTCCAACCCAGCCCTAACACCTCACCTAAACCATGGCACTGAGTGCCACATCCAATATTTCTTTAAACACATCCAGGGATGGTGACTCGACCACCTCCCTGGGCAGACCATTCCAGTCCTTTATCATTCTGGTGAAACACTTTTTCCTGATATCTGACCTATATTTCCCTTGGTGCAGCTTGAGACTGTGTCCTCTCGTTCTGTCAGATGGGCAGAGGTTTTTCACTGAGGTCTCTGGCTCCAGCCCACGAGGAAGACAAGCATGGCTGGGCAGTGCCTGTGGAGAGGTCCTGACTCAGGGCAGTGCTAGGCTGAGCCAGGGGCTCTCCAGCTGGCCCAGTGGAGCTCACTGACACTGCCAGCAGGCTCTGTAGCCTGGTTAGTCCTGACACAGGCAGCAGGACTCTCCACAGGGTTTCTGTTCTGTCACACTAGCACTGCCTGCTGTAGCCATAGCATGATAATTTTTCCCAGTCAGCAGGCAGAATTCTCTCTTTGGAGGCCTATCAATGTCTCAGATATATAATAGCTACCTCAATTTCATGGAGATATGACTTTCTCTGGAGCTGGTCTGAGACTGTGGAAGTTGCTCTTCGGCCATGCCAGGAACCAGGGAGCATCTCAAAATTCAATGGTATTTGCCCAGAGTGAAGAGTGCTTTCTAGAGTTTTCCTTTTCTACGTGAATACACAACAAAACTAAAGCAAAACAACTTTCTCTCAACAACTTCAAGAGCTTACCAGACCATAAACCACAGTCATACAAGTCTCTCTCTTTGCCAGAAGAATGTGGCATTATGAACAATATACCAGAACTATTAATTTTATTTTTCATCTGCTCTGGTAAGCGTTTGGGTGTCAGTGCAGTACACAGCAGGCTTACATGCAATGCTAAGTCTATCTCAGCTCCCTAAAGGAATGGGATGGGATTGTCATGCAGGCATTCCAATCACAGCTACTTGGGGCTTTTTTCTGCATGTAAATAATCAATATGCTCTTGGAGGAGCTTGCACAGCCCCTGTTGAACACCTAACTTAGTGCCTGTATTGGGAATGTAGACTTGGGCTTATCCCTTCCTATCTTTAATCATCTGTCTGAGCAGATAATGCTGGCCATACAAGTGCTCCTTGAACCTGTAGAGGCTGAGTTGGCTGGAGCATCATCTCAGGTGCCATCTCTCTCCACTCACACCACACCTTTCACTGGGCAAACACACTTCCAGCTTGGGCATCTCACTCAAGTGTGCCTTGCATCAATCCCTGTAGTCCTGTACAGAGCAGTGCTGATGTACCCAGGGACATGCCTTTAAGCATTTGTGCTCAAGCTTTGGGATTAAATACCAGTAATTTGTGCCTAAATCTTAACCATTACTGTGCTTTAATCTCCCAGAATCAAGGCAATATAGTCTTTTGCTAACAATCTCCTATCTTCTTGTTGATAAGACTCCCCTATGGCCTCCTTAAACTAGCTCAGGTTAAATATATACACACTATTTTAAAATAAGAATCTTTAAGAAGAAGGAAATCAGAGGCTATATTACTGTGGCATAACATATATTCAGCAGTGCTGAGTGCAAGCAGGGAGCTCACTGCTGTGGGAGGCACAGCACCATGGCAGCAGCTTGCCTTTCATGTGAACAAAGTGCAAGGAGAGAAGGCTCCTGCACAAGGCATGACACAAGACACTCTCCAGTGTGCCAAGTCTCTGCCCTGAGCCCAAGTAGGCTGCAGCACTGAACTTCAGATTTAAGAGAGCTGCAGTATGAGGACTGAGGAGGCTTTTTAGAGAATCTTTGAAGTGTTAGAGCAATCAAGGGCAGTGAAAATGTCACGCAGGTTGATTCAGAGCATCCAGTTCAGCTTCACCCTCTTCACTTAATTGACAGCAGACTCTGAGGGAGAAGCCTGACTTTAATCTGGATGGATGTGCTTCCCAATAATGTTCATATATCTCTGAAGTGTCCATTTCTCATATGAATCTTATTATTTTTCCATCTCATGCCTCTTTGATCTATAAAGAATAGAAAGCCCTTGACAGTAGGGCCATTCTTCTCCTATTTCCTCCCCATGGATGTGTATGGTATGATGTTATAGATGCAAGCTTTTATGTGCATACTTATATGGATGGGAAATCAGTGCCTAGGCTGAGACATACCTGGAAAGTATTCCTACTTTAGGTCCACTTTCTGCCTACGCCCATCTTCTTTTTTGGCTCTTTCTGATGATTTCATTCCTACACTTTTTTTGGTTTTTACTGACTTTTCACCTCTTCCATCCATCCCTTTCCCTGTTTCTTCTCTAAGCTCCCTGATCACCTTCATTTCCCACACAGAGATGGCAGCACAAGGGTTATTTGTCTTTTCTTATTTTTCTTTTTCTTTTTCTTTTTTTTTTTTTCTTTTTCTTTTTCCTTTTTTTATTTTTCTTTTTTCTTTTTTCTTTTTTTTTTCCCTTTTTTT
>JANPWX010019802.1:2107051-2232031 GCA_024734555.1 Trochalopteron elliotii
TCTTTTTTCTTTTTCTTTTTTTTCTTTTTCTTTTTTTCTTTTTTCTTTTTCTTTTTTTTCTTTTTCTTTTTCTTTTTTTTCTTTTTTCTTTTTTTTTGTTTTCTTTTTCTTTTTCTTTTTCTTTTTCTTTTTTTTCTTTTTTCTTTTTTTTTTTCGTTTTCTTTTTCTTTTTCTTTTTTTTCTTTTTTCTTTTCCTTTTTTACCCTGTTTCCATTATGTATTTTTCTTCTTTTAGTTACCCCTTCTGAATCACTTTTCTGTTTTGGACTTTTCAGAACCATTATCCTCTGAATTGTCTTTGCTCTTGACTATTCAACACCCTCTGGGCTGACTCAGCCCAGGCTGTGTGGGAATTGATTGGGAATGAATCAGCAGCTCAGTGCTCAGAAGGGAATTAACAATCTATTTACTCTCAGATGATTCCTGTCTCTCCACCTCCATCTCCAATGACCATTTTCCAAATAAAACTATTTATAATCTTCAGATATATGAACAGGCAGAGCTCTAGAGAGGGGCTGTAAAAGTTACGTTAAGGCAGTAGGTGGCTGAAACCATTAAAAGTTTCAAGTGGCAATAGCTAAAATTAGTCCAAGTGGAGAGAAGATTATTAGCTAGGAGACTTATGGGTCCTACGCAGCAGGTGGTCTGTTTCCAGAAATCAAAATGTTCTAAAACCCAGCAAATATCTTTCACATTCAAGAGCTATTTTTATTCAGCTCCAATTACAAAAATGGTCTTTCCTCATGCAGAAGTATCAGAAAGCAGTAAGAGCAACAAGTACATATACAGGGTGGGAACTTTTATAGCATACAGAAACTTTTGGTGATAGTACTTCATCTGAGTACTTCATTTCCAGCACCAAGACCCTTTTCAGACACATACTTGGAGCAGCCAAAGGATGGCAACTGCAGAATATGCAGACACTGCTCTTGAGCAGAGTCAGTTTCCTCTGTCTCTGGGGAAACACTCTTGTTAGTCAGATGCTTCCTAATTTTTTTTCCATTGACTAAGTTTATTGTACGGACTGCTGTTCCCACAACACTGGAACATGAGGGAATATATTCTCCACTGCTGACAAGGGGAATAAACCAAAAGTTAGCCTAGTAAAGTCAAAGTCTTATAATGGCATAAAGGTGATACAAGAGCATTGATTCTGCAGAGGAGGAAAGAGGAGAAGATTCTCAATGTTTATTTCTATAACAGCTGCAGTCTGAATTTTCCTGATGCCCCTCTAGTGAGGTCGTGCCCTCTTCTGTGATGTGATTGGAATGAATGTGTTCTGTTTTGTTCCCCTTTACTGAATGCAGTAATTTTAAAGGAGAACAGAAGCAATTAGAAAAAAGCAGAGCCTTGTCATTTCCCTGAGTATTTAGGCTTAAAGAGCAGGATGTTCATCCTTGAAAAATGCTTCTTGAAAATTCAACAAGACTCTTGTGCTTCACTCACTGTTCTTTGCCTCAGATGAGCACTTGTCCATGTCTGGCCTGTAATCACAGTCCTGGCAAATCAAACAAATTGAAGGAAAGGTACAAAGCATTATAACAAAGCTGCAATAGAAAGCATTTGATTTGAGGAAGCAGCTTTTGATTTGTGAGGTGAAGGGTCCAAATGCTTGTTTACCTCAAAATACTCTCCCTTTGGCATCTGGCAAACAGTAAGTTTTTTAACTAGTTCAATTTGAAATGGACCTTTTATGTTAGCTTTAGCAGCAAACCTCTTTGTAAACACAGCATCACAGGCCTGCCACAGAAGAATGGTGGGAGACCAAACCAGTGTAAATGGCTAATAACCCAATTGTTTTAAATAAAAATGTACCACAGGAGAACCACTTGCTTGGCTTCCACTTTCAAAATTGTTTCCATGTGAATAGAAAGTAGCTTAAGAGAGCTGTGATTACAGAAGGCAGAGAAGACAACATGGTCTGGATTTGTGACAGATTTTGTGGCGGCTACCAAGGCAAGTAATGCACTGACTTCAGAAAAGTTCAGCTGGTCCTTCACCTGCCAGTTGTTGATCATTAGATGTCAGGAAAGAGAGACACTAGGTTTTTTTGAAACAGAAAAATTATTTCTTACAGGACAAAACTGTTTCAGTAGGGTTTACATTTTGGGGGCAGTGGTTTTAGTTAATAACAACTGAGCTTTTCAGAGCAATCTCTGGAGAAGAAAAATTCAGCTTCTTAGACATACACTGACCTCCTAAGCAAATGGCTTAGTCTTGATGGCTGGAAACAGAGTGTATTTTAGGATCAAGAAAATAAGAGGCCTTAATATTTGCTTCTTCATCTTGACAACGACAATCCCTTTTCAAACATCATGATGGCAAGATTGTCTAGCTCTTGCACATGTAGATTAGTAATGAAAATGCATCCTAAGAAGACCAGCTAAGACTTCCAACTGACAGACTATTTCAGTATCACATAATGGGATTCTGCTGTACACTGGTTACTGAGAAACAAAATCAAAAGAAGCAACTATGAATTAAAAAACCCCAGAGCTGTTTTGTCTGCAGACAGGATGGGCATTTCCATTCTACAGAACAATCAATTGCATTAGCCTTTCAGTTGGTCATGGTCCTGGTGTAGTGGGAGGCTCCTTTCTTCTGCCTGAACTCGGGGTTTTTTGGTTTTTTTTTGGTTTTGTTGGTTTTTTTGGTTTTTTTTAAGAGGACCATCTGTTCTTCATATCAAATTCATAAGAGAAAAATGCTTTCAGTTTTAGAATTTTAAATCGCTTTATCTCCCTCTTCTGTTTCCTTAGTATTCTTGTTAGTTCTAATTTTAGAGATGTATTTGGTACTAAGACAGAGAAAGTAAGGAGTTATGTGTCCAGTTAGGGAGACTGGATACATCTGGCATTTAAGGATGCACCTTTGGACCCGAGCTCCTTGGTGCTCCTTTGGCTTTGGTTCCCCGCAGCCACAGCAGGGTCAGTGTGATGGGAAACTGCAAAATCCAAAATCTCCTAAGGCCTGCCGTGTCAGACCCTGGTGGGAGGCAAAAATGTGTGTGCAGCCATAGGAGAAACTAAACAAGAATCAGCAACAACTTTGCCTAATAAGTTACTGGGGCTGAAGTTCCAGACTAGGAAAATTTACATCTGTACATATTCATGTACAAATATGAATCCACCATTTCTCCGTAAGGGCTCGACTTCTGTCAGCACAGAGCCTGGCCTGGATTTTCTGAAGCATTTAATGAAAAGTGGCATAAGAGAAAAGCCAAATGGAGAAGTAAATTAGAGCTCCACTGGTGGTGCTTACCATGCCTGGGAAGAAAGAGGGGCAGGAAACAAAAACTGGATTTAGCTGTGCAGAAGAGAAATGACATTTAGGACCATGGAGGCTAAAATATTTTTTTCTGTACCTGAAGCACTGGGACATAAAAGAGATGTCTGTCATGTGGCCCATCCCAAGCCTCAGGAAGTTGTGCTGTGCTTCACACCCAGTTCTGAGGAATGGCAGAGTAATTGGGAGGTCACACCTCTCATGCTATTTTTCAGAAAAGGAGTGAATTTTTTTCCCCAAATTGATGATCAAGACTGACTCAGACTGCCTGGCATTTCAATGATATTGGGAAGCTGGCCTCTGTAGAAGCTAACAACTTTACTCATTAGCAGAGTGAAGATATTTTTTGCCACTGTTCCTGGAACACATTCAGAAACATTACCATACACCAAAATACTTACATAGTACAATTTACTCAGAATGTCTTTCAGATAACAGCAGCTGGAACCAACCAAAACTTATTAAAGACTTGTTTAACAGATGCAAGTCCTGGTCCGCAGTTCATAATTACTGTCTTCAGTTCAGTGGATCTGGTTACAAATTGACCCCTCAGATCTTTCAGTCTATGACTAACAGAAAAGAGGATGAAACCACCAGGGTCTTCTGTGCATATTTCTCCTTCTGGAACTATCACACAGTGTCTCCTCTTACATATCCTACCCTACATGTTTCTCAAGACAGGCAATGATCTCTGTTGTCATCTGTCAAAGAATGATGTAAACTGCAGGTGCCCATCACTGTGGCACACAGAGGACCTCACCATCACTTTTGCTCCACCAAAAATACTCAGCCGTGGCCAGAACAGGCAGACACCTTGGGTGCCACATACAGGAGAGTGACCTCATTGGCAGTGCCAGTCCATGACTGTGGCATAGATGAAGGAAATAGGATATGTCTGGAACATAATTTTTTGGCTAATCCCAGCTATTGGGCGTCAATGGCTTCTGTCCATAAGGTTTTTTTATTTTAAGCGAAGGACCAGGCTGGTTTAGGAATAGCAAAGTCATATATGAGCTGGAAAATTATCTTTCTCTCTATATGGAGCACTACTATGAAAGCATAAAGGTGGATGAACTGCCAGTGAACTGACACAAATTTCCCTTTCAATACCACTGACAGGATATTCCTTTCATAATCTCATTAATTCCTGACAAAACTATTTTTCCAAAATCATATAGATTCAGGTGAACAAGGATTTGGTACTACTGTGTGGTTCTTCATACAACATATCAAAAAGGAAAACAAAAATTGCCATTTTCTCTTACAAATAACTTTTTCTCTCTCTAAAGACAAATACAGCACAACTGTCCCAAATGAAGGTCATATATGTCTAAAATAAAATGAGCTCATCAAGAGCTGTGAGACATCAATAACACCATGGGTTGAGCTCCTTCAAATTCCTTCCCTGAAGAAGAAAAGCAGAGACAATTGAGTGCCAAAAATGCACCTGACAAAAATGGGTCCTGACAAAAACTTCCTGTGCATTTCAATTCTTCTTGCCACATATTGCCCTGTTACAGGAAATAAGTGACCAGAAACTAAATTCATTCTTGAAAAAATTTTATTATTTATAATTTTTAAAATTGGAAAATACATGTTTCTCATTTCCAGATGAAAGAAGGAATTGTCACTCCACTGCTGTTTCAGAATAACTTCAGTGATTTGTATGCTGTTCCAGGAACCTACAACAGAGCCCAAGGACAATCACAGTGGTGTAAGAATACTGGGAGACAGAAGCAGAGCCCAGATTTACCCTACCCTACCTGAAGAAAAAGAGAAAAACCCCTTAGGTAAGAATATATAGTTACACATGCATCGGATGGGAACAGTGATGGATGGCAGCAGTAGTTCAGGAATGGGTCTGTAGGTTTCACTGTATCGTAAGTTGTGCTATTACACAAAAGGCATATATTTTATGGGAGCACGTAAACATAAGTATGAATCCTGGGAAAATACTCCTCTTGACTCAGTACTAGCTGGTCTCTATTTCTTGTATTAGTCAGTAGATGTCAGGAAAAAACCAAACTACAAGAAGAGTATAGCAGCTGGGGAGCATACAGAAAATGAAAAGTCACTGTTCAGAGGTGTGGAAAAATAACTTGTGAGAAAATAGATTACAAATCAGATTTATGCGAAGATGATATTGTACAGAAACACAGGGATGTAAATAAGTATCTGCAAAATGTAAAGAAATAGGTCTTTCTGCATGTCACTTGCGTACAGCATAGCAAGGAACATTTACATTTGGCGCAAGGAAAAAATCTGGAGCCACAAGGAACATCGAGTACCAGATTGCTTTTCAGAGAGCTTAGAGAATTTAACATTTTATTGGACAAGAGAATTTTCCTGGGCAAAATGATTGTGAAGTCTGCACACCATCCTTAAAGATTGTGGCCCCAAAAATAGCTCCAAAATGTTGCCACAGATCATATAAGATGCTGGTTAAGACTGCCTTAATATTTATAGAAGGAATTCCAAGGCAACTTCTTAATATTTACAGAAATGGCCCTAAGGAGATGCAAAGCAATGTAAATGCACATCAGTACGGACCTATTAAAGGACAATAAAAATGACAGAAAAAAAGAGAAGCATGAGGTAAGTTAGTGAAGCTGCTATCAAAGATTTAGAGTCAGCTTTTAACACAGAGAACATTTAAAACACAGCAATTTTTTTTTCCATTTTGTCTCCTCTTTGTATACAGTGTGTTGTTCCCATGGCTGGCAAAGCTACAGTATAAGGGAGAGAGAAAGAGGAAAAGAGAGAAAGAGAAAGCCTTTATCCTCCAGAAAAGGCTTAGGGTACCAATGGGAGTCCAACTTTAGGCAGTGTTAATAACCTAGGACAAGCATCTCTTTGCCAGTGGTCTGCAGCTACAGAATAGTCTGGATGGGCTGTGTCAGACACCTCTGGATGTGCCCATCACTCACTAGAAAATAACAGATACTCCTGGACTGGCTCAGCAATTTCTCCTTTCCTTCATTTGTCCCTTTGCAAAGCCACTTCTACAGCTCTGAAAAATCAGCAGACCTCATGGACCAGGTCTCCTGTGGTAATTTTATAGGTGAAGGGACAGATCCTCATGATGACAAGCAAGTACTGAGCCTCAGCTGGGCCCAGCTCCCCACCAGGTTCATGGCCAGTGTTCCTCAAGGCTAATGCTACCTGAGCTGAGGAAATTAACAAATTTTGGACAGGCTTTCAGAAAAATCTAAGTTCTGTCAGCAGGACTCCAGTTGCAAACCTTTAAGAAAAAATTTTCTGAAGGAAAGAAGTGAGTGTTCTTTATATCCTCAGAGCACCAGGGAAGTCTGCAAGGCAGTGGTTGGCTCTGAGCTGTGCTTGGTTCAGATAGCAACACAGATAATGGGGTGAGGTACAAAGCCATTGGTATGTTCTTGGAGATGAATGAGCCCTGAGCCACTCACTTCACAGTTTCAGCTCTCCTCCTCCTTCCTGGATGGAAGTCAGAGCAACCAGCTCCCAGGCTGCAAAGGATTTGCTTTCTCCTAAAGCTCTTGGTTGCTAAGCAGTATCTATGTGGGCATCAGACCTCCACAAAATCTTGGGGATCTGCCTCACCAGAATGTCATGGTGAAGCTCAAACATCCCACTGAGATGTGATTACATGCAAAGTTTCCATTATATAGTGCTAATTTTACTGCAGCAGCTTAAAATAATTTTTTGAAGGGGTTACAAAGGATACTTTTGTTAAAAGCTTGGGCAGGTGGATTCAGCACAGTGATCAAAGGTATAAGGTCTAGTTGGAAGCCAGTAACACTTGGTGTACCCCAGGAGCTCAATACTGGGTCCAACATTGTTTAAAATCTTTATTAATGAGCAGGAAGGTGAGGTAGAGTGTACTTTCAGCAAGTTTGCCAATGACACACAGCAGGGAGGAGTGGTTGATATGCTAGAAGTAAATGATTGAGATATTGACCAGAGGGACAATCTGCAGAACTGGGGTGAAATAAACATCAAGTTCAGTGAGGGGAATTGCAAAGCCCTGCCCTCGGAGAGCAACAAGCACCAGTATATGTAGGGAACTGACTGGAAAGCAGCTGCAGTAAGGGATCTGTAGGTCCTGGTGGTCTGTCAGGACTGTAGATCTCCACGTGGAACACCATCTCTGTGCCAAGCCTTGGCACGTGCTGCAGTCCCACATGGCAGCTATGCCACAACTGTGGGTGCCACTGAAGACTTCCAGCCTTCCTCTGCTTTCCCTGGCTGCCTCCTTTGCTTGCTCAAGTTGTGGTGCATTTGGGGGAGGAAAAGAGTGGGTGTGGGGGTCTTGGACTGTGAAGGAGCTGAGGAAAATAAGGGGGAGGGGAGTCCTTGGGGTTGGCTGTCCCACAGGGCTGCTTCTGCTGCCACTTTTCACCCTTCCTCCAAGGGAACTATTAGTGAGGCTTTTGACTCTCCTCTTCCCACCTTTTTCTGGGTCTTTCTTTGCTTTTCCATTTGTATTGCCAAGAAATCTCTAAACACCCCTCTTGGCAGGACACGGTTTTGCCTGCCAGGGACAACCAGGAGCTGAGCTCCTGCCTCAGCAGCCACCACCAGGCAGTGGGCAGGGCTCACTGAGGCTGAGCTCCAGCTTCCTGGCTGACATCAGAAACACGGTCTGCACCTCCTGCTTCCCCTGCATCTGCTGTGACAGCCGTGACTGCCCTGCAGGCAGCCTCTCAGCCACGGCCTGGACACTTTAGGGGCAGCCAGCAGTGACATGGAGCCCGTGGTCAGCCTGGCCTCCTGCTGGGAAAAGGCTGTGGCCAGGGAGCAGCTGGACAGCAGAACCCTGCAGCAGCATTACTCTGTGCCAAGGCCCCTGCAGTGAGCCCACTACTGGGAGAAGAGACACCCAGGGAGGTGCCAAGCAGCTCCCAGTGTCTCTGTCCAGCAGACCACAGGATAGAGTGCAGCCAGCCCAGCAGATGAACTTGACAGTGGTGAGGGGAATTTGAATAAAGATGCAGAAGCTTTTGAATAGCATTTGTTTCAAAACTAAAGCACAAGCTACTGCAGGGAGTGCTTTCCAGTCTCCTCCCCTCTCTCTCCCAGACACCAGGACAGAGCTGTCTAAGTATCTCAAGCATCTGCTGTGTCACCTGTCCTGAAGGCCTGTGAAACAGGGTCCCCTGGACAGAGTCCATGCTGACAGCCCTGTCCTTGCTGGACCCTCTTGCTGGTGCCTTTGCAACCAAATAGCTCTTGTCATCCTCAATCACAACCCTCCAAACCTTTCCCAGACACTTTCCTAAAACAGCAGTCTGGCTATTGCTGCTCCAAACGTTGCGTGGGGCTCCATGGGGCTAGGAGTCAGAAAATAGTTGGAAAATTTGTGTTACTTTGAGGGTGACAGAATAATGGCACATGTTGCTCAGAGAGCTGGTGGAGTCACCATCCTTGAAGATCTTCAAAAGCCACCTGGACAGCATCCTGGGCAGCCAGCAACAGGGGCCCTGATTGTCAGGGAGGTTGGATAAGATGACCTGCAGTGGTTCCTTACAACCGCAATAACCATCCTGTGGTTCTATGATAGGTGATGGACCTTTCATCCTGGTAGGTCTTTGGGATTCAATAGGATATGGCCCTCCATTCCAAAGCAGAATATATAATGAAAGATATAGACCCATCTTTTTCAAGTTACTGAGTAACTAAGAATTACATGGCTTAGTAACATTATCCTGTCTTCTCCTGGTCTCCCTAATAGTTCCACACAGCCTTTTTTTTTCTTTTTTTTTAATTAAATGCTCTTCATCTTTCCTCAATCTCTCTCACTAATGAGCTGGCATAAAATTGTCCAAATATTCATCATTTGCACCAGGGTCATTCCAGGAATGCAATCAGAGGAAAGTGTTTTAAGAATTTGTCAGTCCTTGTGAAGCCATACTTGCATGATATACTCCCACACATGCATGCTTTGACTGTAGATTAAAAAAGGAGAAAGTGAGAGTGCTTCTCACATTGCTGCAGTCACTGAATTAGACACTTGCAGAAACAGAAATCAGTGCTGTCACTACAGGCTCAAGGAGAAATATGAGAGAAAATCTAAGACTTGCTAAGGCTACTAGTTTCCTTACTTGCAGATGTTGCATCTACTGGCTGTAAATAGAGACATAGAATTATTAGAATCATTAAGGTTGGAAAGGATCTCTAAGTCCAAACATCCAAAAGGATCTCATCAAATCCAAACATCAATGCAGAACCACCATCATGTTCATCACTAAACCATTTCCCCAAGTGCCACCTTCACACATTTTTTAAACACTTCCAGGGATGGCAACTCCACCATTTTCCTTGGCAGCCTGTTCCAATGTTTTACCATGCTTTCCATGATTTTTTTTCTTAATAACTCATCTAAACCTCTCCTGGCACAACTTAAGGCTATTTTCTCTTGTCCTATCACTGGTTACCTGAGAGAAGAGACCAATTCCTACCTGTCTATAGTCTCCTATCACAAGAGTCATAGAGAGCAATGAGTTTTCCCTTGAGCCTCTTTTTTTTCCAGGCTAAACACCCCCAGCTCCCTCAGCTGCTCCTCATCAGACTCACATCATTGGCCTCAGCCCATGATCCAGCCTGTCCAGATCCCACTGCAGAGCCTTCCTGCCCTCCAGCAGATCAGCACTCCCACCCAGACTGGTGTCACCTGCAAACTGCCTGAGGCTGCACCTGATCCCCTCATTCAGGTCACTGATAAAGATTTCAAACAGGACTGGCCCCAGTGCTGAGCCCTGGGGAGCAGCACTGGGGACTGAACAGACTGAAATGCTGTGGGAGATGGTGTCAAAGGCTTTAGTGAAGACCAGGCAGACTACATCCACAGGCTTTCCCTAATCCATGAAGCAGGTCACCCTGCCACAGAAGGAGATCAGGTTGGTCAATCAGGACCTGCCTCTCACAAACCCCTCCGGCTGGGGCTGAGCCCTGGCTGTCCTGCACACACCATGTTCATGTCATGGCACTCAGGATGAGCTACTCTGTGACTTTCCCTGGCAGTGAGGTCTGGCTCTGCTCTGATGCTCCTTCCAAACCTCCTTGTAGATGGGTGTCACATTTGCCAACTTCTGCTCACCTGGGACCTCCCTGGCTAACTAGAATTCCTGGTAAATGACAGAAAGGTGCTAGGTTAAGCTCTTCCACTAACTCCCTCAGGTGGATCCCATCTGGCCCCATGGATTTATGCAAGTCTTAGTGGCATAACAGGTCACTGACAGTTCTCTCCTGGATTATGGGGATTCATTCTGCTCCCTGTTTCTGTTTTCCAGATTCAGGAATCTGGGTACCTTGAGGACAACTTGTCTTGCTATTAAAGACTGAGGCAAAGAAGGCATTAAGTAACTCATTCTTCTCTTTATCCTTTCTCACTATTTCCCCCACAAACAACTAAGGATGAAAAGTCTCCTTGGCTCTCCTTTTGTTGCTGATGCATTTCTCAGTTGCCCAGTGAACCTGTGGATGCTCCACCCCTGGCAGTGCTCAAGGCCAGGTTTTATGGGGGACTGATCTAACAAATGGCATTCCACTCCAGGGTTGTTGGAAAGAGATAATCTTTAAGGTCCCTTTCCAACCAGACCTTTCTATGGTTCTATGACTGATTGTCTGCCAGTTTCTTGTTGAAACTTTGCAGCTGCCCACCTGGAAAACCAGTAGCATATAATAATCAATTGGTGTAACAGGCTGGGAAGTTTTTTGGTGATGTGGCCCCAGAGAGGCAGCATACTTCCCTACAGGTTGGATCTGGTCAGCACAACAGGCCCTCTCTTTCTCTCAGAATGGAGACACCAAGGACGACTCTTTTTTTTTTTTTTCCCTCAATTAAGGTGATCACGATGAAGGGGGCTGGTTGCCCTGCCCTAGGAAACCCTTCCAACCTGGATGGACATTCATACACATTCTCTTTTCTTTGGTCCTTGAATTCCAGAGCCTCATACCTATTGTATAAGGGCACCTGGGGAGGTGAGGTAGGACAGGAGAGGATTTGCCTGCCGTCCCAAGCAGAACCTCATTTCAATTCTCCTCCATCTCTGATGTCCACTCCTTCTGCCTGGTGGTGAGAGGATAGAGGATCCATTGTTTGTTGTGATGTGGATGGAAGATGTGTTTGTCCAAGGGGTGGTAGACTACAGTTCTACCAGTCAATCTCCTTCTCAAAGCCCCCAACTCTTCTCAGCCTTTCTCCTTCTTCTACGAGCTCTGCCACCAGGCTGAACAGATTGTCCCCATGATCACATCTCATACAACTGTTTTCTCTGCTGCCCTCTGAGAGCAGCCTCAGGCTCTGGCACTTCCTGCAGTCTGAGACCTGGAGAGCTCCATGTTCCTGTGGGAGCTCCCTCTGGGCCACCCCACCCTTTTTGGTGCACAAAGAGGATGTGTCTTTAGGCTGAGTGGAAACCAAGCTTCTTCAGTGAAAGTAATGACCACCAGCTGAGCTGGGTGTTTGAGCTGGCAGTCCTCAGCATGCACCCTGTGCACTCTTCCTTGTGAGCTGTTGCACCTTGCTCTGGTTCCCCACACCCCCTGGGGGTGGCTTTTCTACGTGTGGGGCCCACTGTCATTCCCACTGCCACCCACTCTGAGCCAGAGCTGCCTGTGAGTGAGTCAGGGCTCCACTGCTTCCTCCACTGCTCAGGGCACAGGGGGCTGGTGTGTCTCTCTCTGCTGTAGTTTTGAGGCCTTGCCAGCTTAAAAAAGTTCCTCTTGCTCCTTCAGCCCAATCCTTGGCTCCAGAGCACATCTGTCCCTGCAGTTTGCCTTGGAGTCTTCCAAGATAATAATTCTGGTGGGAGAAAGGACATTGCAAGCAGAGCATAAACAGTTAAAATCACAAAAAGCAGGCATTGTATGGGTTAAACCATGAAAGGTAGGTGGGATTGAATGAGTCTTTGGTTGATTTATCACACCAGCAAGCCAACCAACCAGTTTGATAGTCTCAAGCAGGCACAATTCAGTGGGGATGATGTACCACATACTCTGGTACCATATCAGAGCTGGCTTGCATTCGTGGTACAAGCACCTTACCCACCTGGGGAAGAACAAGGAAGCTCACAGAAGGAATTACAGAAGGCTAGTTGCACAGTGCAAGTCAAGAATTTCCTTAAAAAGCCTTTTTTTCATTAAAAAAAAAAAGCCTACTTGTCACAGCTGGACTGTGCAAATTTCAGTAAGACATGAAGAACAATAATTGCACTGTTACAGAATTACAGCAAGAGACATTTTGCTGTGAAATTGCTGCAAGTCAAGTACACATCACACGTAGTTACCATTTTCAGCTGTGCTTAGGAGCTGTTTCTTGGCAGGGACTAGCTGTTTCACGTGCCAGCACATCCTGTAGTCTTTCTGCTACCTGATTTGGAACTTGCCACCCTGTCATTCCCCATTTTCTTTTGCCCTAAGTATAGGACACAAGGGCTGAGAGGGGTGATTTAACAACTTACCCTGCTGCACCTCTGCAGGGCTGAGGAGGTGGAACTGCACTCCAGCATCACTGTCCTTTTCAGTGGTTTCTTTGGTGGCAGTCCCAAGAAAGATGGTGCTGCTGGCAGCATCTGTCTTTCTTCTTGGTGTCAGCTTCATTTCTGCAGTTTGTCCACACGCCAGGCTGGAAATCTCAGCTGAAGCAGGCAGTGAATCAAGGATGGCTGGAATAGGGTATCCAAGGAACACACTATGTAAAGCCATAGTATGGGAACTGTTGCTCTGGATTAATTTCAGTGCCATGAATCTGACAAAATGTTTGCTTTTCCACTGCACAAATATATGATCCATTGGTATATGATGACAGATCTAATTAACTGTACACTGAAAAAGAAGAGTTCATAGAATCACAGAATCATTTAGGTTGGAAAAGACCTCTAATATTATTGAGTCCAACCTTTGACTGACCATCACCTTGTCAACCCGACCATGGTACTGAGTGCCATATCCAGTGTACTATGTAAAATGTGCTATACTTTTATAAAGCACATAGAATGTTTTCTGTTACAAATTCACAAAAATAAACCTAATCCAAACATCAAGCATATCTCTCTTTCCTATTCATTCTTTTCTTTGTGCAGTAAAAGTCAGCATTCACATCTTCCTTGGGGTAGCATCAGTAATACTCAGTAATATCTCCAAGCTTTTGCTTCCCTATGGAATATTGAAATGTTTACACATGGATGGTGCCAGTCAGAGATTTTTGTTCTTTTTGGCATCCTCTTGATTGTTGCAGCCCTTAACCCATTACTTCATAGTCTTTAATGTCATCCATAACTACTGCACTACAGATAATAGAGCTGCCTTGCAGTTAACTGTATGAACAGAGCAGGTGTACCACCTTAAAACACAGAAACTGAAGTGTGAAAGGCAGATAACTATTTTAAGGTTTCAAAGCTAAAGCTAGCCTGCTTAATTCAAGATCAAAATTATACTAGTTAAGGGAAGAGTTTCACTAATGTGAAGATCTTAAATTATTTCTAGTCTTGTTCGAAAAACAACAGTGTAAAAAATATACCAAAAACAGAGCTCTGTATAAATTCTTGGGATTTCTTGTAATGCGTTTTGCTGTTAGCAGAGATCTTGCTTTTTTAAAGATGAAAAATACACTACAGAGTGGTTGGAAAGACAGCATTCAGTAGCAGAACATCAAATACTTCCTTTCAGTGGGCCACAAGCCTGAAGTACTTGGTGGAGTAGCTGGGGAAAAGGACCTTTTTAGTGGTTTGGGTTTTTCCCCTGGTACATTCAGTGTAACTTACTCACCTTTGTCCTTTTAACTTAATTGTTAACTTTGGGCATGATTTAAAGTGCAAAGTAAACTTTTCCAGCCTGAATGTCTTCTGCAGCAGGAATATTGTTCAGATGGATACTAACTGCTGTGCTCCTTCTGTAGGGTTTTCCAAGGTCCAGCAACTGTGGGAGAACAACTGGAAGTAAAGCTGGTGGCATTTTTACACCACGCAGGTGTCCTAGAAATCTCACACTTTGAGGAATTGTTTGATTTATTTTGCTCTTTACTTGCTCAAATGAGCCACATGTGATCAGCATGCCCAGCCCATTCAGGTTCTACTGAAGTTACTGAATGTGTGGAAAAATAACTGCAGTGCCATGCAGCAAGGCTGAGCCTTCTGCATTGAAATCACAGAATACAGCACCCATTTAAGCTAGAAAAGCATATTATAGATGTACATGCCCCTGAGTTAAAAATGTAAATTTTTCACTTGGGGCTTAGTGACACTACTTACTTATTTATTTAATTTTTTAACACCCAAGAAACACCCCAGTTTAATTTCCAAAAATCTGCATTTATAATCTGGACAGTAATGCCCTTTCTGTATCTGAGCAAGCTATAAGTATGTGTTTCAGTGTAGCTCTGCTGTGGTCAAAGCACAAAAAACTCTTTATTTATCTCATGCTTTGCTTTGAAAGGAAGCCCTCACTTGATACAGGAAATAGTGACATAGATTATTTCCTAAGCACTAGCAGTCATTTATTAGATATTTATACTGCTAATTGCACATCTTGTTCAAAAATATTTTTATTAATATTTGTTTCAGAATAAAACATTTCATGGGCAATGAGAATGGTACTGGTAGCCAGCGTGGGACACCAATACCAGTGGATGCTATGGAATAGATGCAAAGCTCCCTTCTCTTGTTATAAAGTATTCAGAGATAATTTCTTCTAGCTTTCCTCTTTTTTGGTTTTAGTAGTTTTTTTTCCAAAGTCTGCCATAAGTATAATTTTTCATTTTTACTTTTTAATTTTTTTTAAAGATAGCGGGAACCAGACATATAAATATATATCTAAAACATGGTACAGAATTAGGCAAAATAATCTCTGTTAATTTTACTTCAAGATGTAGTCCTCCTCTTCATGGTGAAAATGAAAATAAGAATTACGTGTCTACATATGCACTGTGCCTTCTGAGCAGGGCTCGTGGAAGGACATGAGACAGACTTATAACTTCAGAAGGCTGGGCTGTGTGAAGTCATGCTCAGACAAAGGTCTCCTTTTGCCATTTCCAGTATTCAAAGCTACTCTGGCTTCTTTCCTGTTCAGCAGAAGCCAGTTCTCTCCTGAGCCTGTGGTGGCCCGGCCCAGCTCTCCATCCCTCACTCCTCAGCAGTGTGGTAACAGGATTAAGTTCAGCTGACCACTGCACTGACAGTGGTGTCAGTGACTCCTCTGCTTCCTCAAGGCTCAGAAGAGTGTGTGTGTGAAATATTGAGTGCTTGTAAAACAAGTCCTGAAAAGGACGGTATTGTTTCTGTAGAGGTGATTCCAGAGTGGAAATTCTCTTGAGAATTTGCTGATGACAGGTTTGCTGCCAACATCAAGCTATGAAATCTGCTCCACACCTGGGAGGGAGGCAATGCAATCTAGAGGAACCTGGACAGGCTTGACAGCTAGGCCTGTGCAAAACTCACAAAGTACAACCAGGAAAAGTGCAAGGCCCTGCACCTGGGTCAGGGCAATCCCAAATCCCAGAGGCTGAGTGGAGGATGGATAGAGAACAGCCCTGACAAGAAGGACTTGGGGATGTTTATGGAAAAGAAGCTCATCATGGCCCAACAATATGCCCAAAAAACCAGCTACATCTTGAGGTGCATCAAGAGCAGCGTGGCCAGCAGTTCACCAGAGAGGTAACTGCCACTCTCCTGAGGCTATGAGCACTGCACCTGGAGTGCTGTGCTCATCTCTGGGGCTCATTCTAATGAAGACCTGGAGCAAGTGCACAGGAGGGCCACAGTAATGATCAGAGGAATGGAGCATCTCTGCTGTGAGGACAGGATGGGATTGTTCAGCCTAAAGAAGAGAAGGGTCTGGGGAGACCCTATAGCACCTTTCAGCACCTGAAGGGAGCCTACAAGAGAGCTAGCTAGTACAGGGACTTTTGAAAAGGGCATGCAGTGACAGGACAATGGGAAGTGGCTCTAAACAGAAGAAAGGCAGGTTTAAATTAGATATTAGGAAGAAATTCTTTATGTGAGGGAAAAGCACTGGAATAGGTTGCCCAGAGAAGTAGTGGATGCCCCATCCCTTCAAGTGTTCCAGACCAGGCTGGGTGGAACTAGATGATCTTCAATGTCCAGGGTAGGAATCTATTCCATTTCCTTTCAACCTGTGTCCAGCAGGAACTGTCCTGCAGAGTAATCTCTGGTCAACAAATACTACTTTTCATTGTGCCATAAAACTAGACAAACTTACCAGGAAAAATGTAGACACTTTACTAGCTTAGTATCTCTTCCACAGCAAAAGGCTGGAAGTGGAAGAGTCGCTTTCTTTCCCTTGGTGCTTCTGTGACTGTCTGAGCATACTGGGATTCTCTATAGCTAGTCAATCCATCAGTAAAATGATAGAAATGCAATTGTGATTATGCCACAGAATGTGATTTTTCAAATCAAACTTAAACTTCAACATGCTACAGGTCCTACTTGTTAGTCTGAAGTGAGAATGGTTTGAAAGATCCTAATTTCACATTAGTCTTAAATCCATCTTTACATACATATTAAAAACCCCAGCAATGCTAATGGAAATAATATTTCACATGTATATCACAGGCAATATCACAGGACTGTGGATTTAGCAACAACTTATTGAGTATCTGTCTTACAACACATTTAGTGATAATATGCACACAGTTTTCAACAATGGTGAAAGGGTGGGGGGGGTTAACGTACCTTTTTGTAAAATAAGGCATTACTTGACCATTTTCAGTGCTAATCACTCTAAAAGAACAGGGAGTTCAAGAGCAGAGGGGTTCCTGCAAGCACAGAAGCAGCACCCGTGCAGCACACGTGCTGCAGTTTGCAGACGCATTGCCAACGTCCGCCTGACGTTGCACAGGAGCACGAAATTCTCCCTGGGGCAGAGTGACCTAAGCAGGGTTTGTGGATCAATACAACTGATACCAGCAATATTTCGGTTCAGCCCTGTTCTGACAGTAGAGACAAATGCTGCTGTCTTTATGGTCAAGCCTATATTCTCATCTCAGTGCACAGGCATTTACAAGCCTAATCTAAAATCTGATGAAGCAAGAGGAAATTGTTCCTTTTAATGCAATGTGTTTCAGGTCAGTCCAATTATTTATTAACAAACCTTACATTGTTAGGCATCAGCTGTTGTACTTCAGAATGAAAACAAACCCCAAATTACTGGTAAACTCTTTTACAGACGTTTGTGTAACTTTTAAAATGTTGTTCTAAGTATGGAATGATGACTAGGCTGTGTACAGACACGACACAACCCTCTCAATATTTTTATAAAGTCTTAGTGATTATCAGCCAAGTTATGTGACATTATTTGCTGGGTTTGAGGTATTCCTAAATGCTAAATTCATCAAGCACAACAAAAATACAGTGACTGGGACTTTTTTGTCTTTTTCTTCTAGTATACAAGCTACAATTGTCAGGAAAAAGAGAGTGCAACAAACATCAAAGTCTCGGTTCACATCAATGCCAAGTGGTATGGACTGCACTGTACACTGAAGTGTTTAAGGACAGTCACCTTCTGGAAAGTAAGTTTCTGAGCCTAATGCCCATCAGGCAGGTAAAATATTACAGCAGAGCTTTCCAAGGCAGGAGAGTTTGCACCATAGACTATAAGTCCTAGCAGCTTAGCTGTGGCTTTCAGAGTCTGCTTTCTTCACTAATATGAGTTTTTTCCTTATACTGAATCTTAACTTGTATATAGTTTCCCGTTTAGTGTACACTTTGTTCCATTTTTCTGAACAGGACTTCTTCATCTGGCATATCTTAAAGCAGGCCAGATTTAGACATTCAAATGAGTACTGTTTAAGCTCTTTGAGTGACACTTTCTTTTTAAAATACCCAGCTTTCACATAAACAGTAAATACTTTTTTTTGATAATGTTCAATCTAAAAGGTGCATCTTATATAAAGTTAATCAAGAAAACAGGCCATTTTTTGAAACTAACTAACTATTTCTAAGAATTAGGTGCCTCTAATAAAAACATTTTGCTAAGCTCAGGTGCTGTGGTAGTAGATGAGTGATGATGTCTGGCAATAAACAAAGTTTTCACTTTTCATTTTGAAATCACTAATTACTAATACATAGTTGCCTTTGACAAGGCAATTGCTTCTTGCCTTCATTGAAAAAAAAAATCCAGACAATTTCCTGTAATTTTATTCTCCTTTTATCATTGTCTCTCCCCTTGTCAACATATCACATTGGTGTCCATGAAGCAATCCTACTTTTGGAATGGCAGTGACCAGGGTGAGGAGGGCATAGGTAGGATCAGCCCAGTACTGGGATATTTCTGGCTTGCTTCTAAGAACCACATTAAGCTCCGGAGGTAGTCAAACCTTTGGTGAGCTCACTGGCTGCAGGAACCTGAGCAACACACCCTGCTGACACCACTGACCTGCATCTTAGTTTTTCACCATCTGCTTTGTGTGAGTTTCCAGCCTACCTTCTGTTGCCTCCTCCTCTTCAGCCTTCAGAGTAATGCCACCCCCAATACCCTTTCTGTCTTTCTTTCCCAATTAATCCTGGACCTTTTCTCACCATCCTCCACACCTCTACAAAACTCTCACTTGAGCCAACAGGGCACAATCCTGCTACTTTATTCCACTTTCTCCCTGACAGGGACTCAGAACTGGCACCATTTTATTGAAATGCCAGAAAGCTTCAGCTTAAAATGAATGGTCACAGGATCCCCTTTGTGTTGCCTTAACCAAGCTCAGGCTTGCCTGAGCTTGCTATGACAGTCTGGACTGTGGCTCTCGTGGGATGACAAGCATATAGCAGGCTGGAGCAGAAAACACATGCCTTGGTGGTGTTAAATCATAAATAAACCAACAGCAGCAGGCACCTTTCCTGAGCATAAAAAGCAGAAGCTTCATTGTAACACATTTAACTCCTCATTTCAGCTGCAAACTCTATTACACTCCTGAAACCTGTTTTAATTTGGAGAGTACAGCTCTTCAGCTGAGCTCAAAAATGAGTTTGGTAACAGAGACCCCTGAGGCAGAAATCTCCAGAGCAGGTTCAGCATGAAAACATTGCCTGCCTGCTTTAAGATTAATTTCCCCCAGCACTCACTGGAGTTCAGCACCACTGGCATTTGTGCCTTCAGCCTGAGACAGGCAGGAAGACAGCCATACCACCAATGTGTGAAGTGCTTGGTTTGAAAAAGCCAAGGAGAAAAATCAGCATCCTACTCCTGCACTGACATAAACCAATTTTAGCCTGCTTGTTTTGGTGGCCCTGAAACACTGCACCTCACTGTCATGTTGCTGGCTCTAGTGTGGATAACAATAAAGAGCAGGGCAGATGCAGGAAAATGAACATGAACCTGAAATTAGGAGCACCAAATTTATAACAGCAAAGGTAAAAAACAGTGACAGAAAAGTGGTGATCCACAAGGTCCTGAATAGCAATCTTCCTTTCACTATCAAAACCACTGACCCAACACACTGAGGATGAAAAACACAAGGGAGGAGTTTTACCACTACTATCAAGTTTCCTTATACCTGTGTTTCATGAGTAGCTACTCACAAGCACAGATACTTACTGACACAGTCAGGTAGCCCTTAGTCTGCTGTGAGCAGGGTAGGTAGGTGTGGCATACTCAGACTCTGCATGGCTGATACAAAGAACTAGCTTGGGACTCCCTCATGTTGCAAACATGAGGTTCTCTATGTGACCAACTTTTCTTAATTTGTGCATTAAAGAGTTGGCAAACTATGGCACAGGATATATCAACCTGCAGCATGTTTCAGTTGTTGAAATTTGTATACATTTTCCAAGCACATCATCTTGGATTCAGGCTCTGACTGTCCTAGCAAAGGATGAAACAATGACTTTCATGTATTGCAGTGAGAAATGCATTTATTTGATACACAGGTTCATAATTAACTTTAAAAAGACAGCTAGCACTATCATAGCTAACAAAACTTCTTTATCCCCTTAGAAGTACTGCTCTGTGTATTACTAGGTGTATGCTCCATCTGAACGAGTCGATTTTCTTCCAGGTTCAGTGTGACTATGTACCTGAGCAGTAACTACAATTACTGATGATGTGAAGGAGAGCTGTGCACATAGCATGCATCAGTGAAGACTAGCTATCCCTTCCTGGCATACTTCTTCCTCTCTCCATTCCCTGATGCTGTATTTCCCAGTTTTCTGGAAACTGTGAAGCAGGAGCTTAGCTCTGCTTCACGAACTCCGGCAGCTCCATTCCTGTGCGCAGGGTAAGCACTCCTGCCTTCTCCAGGGCAAAGGCTGGGTGAGCAGCATCGGTGAATTTGTGCCTGATGGAAAACAGCACCAGTCCTCTCTCTGCATTGAAGAACAATAGCCTGCCACTACTGTAATCCAACAGGATGCCAATCCTGGCCAGGTGTTCTGTCACGTGGACATCACTCATCACGCCAGTGTGAAGAAATCTGTAAAGAAAGCTGTGGGAAAATGGAAACCAGAATACAGTGAGCCTCCACATAGCAATTTACCAGAAATAACCTGCAGCTTAATTCCAATCTATTAACAGGTGGCTGCATACAGCAGCCTGTCACGTGGCTGCAGCATTTTGCTCAGTACGTAGGCAAAGCAAATGTGGCATCACTTCAAGCCCTGCCTGGCATCCTGACAAGCCTTTTCACTTGGCATCTTTGGACTTGTAGGAAAAAAAAGCCTCTTGGATGTTTCATTTAGCTAGTAATGTTCATACATCCATATGATTTCACACTGAAAAAAGTACACTTGTTTAGATCAAGAACACCTCTACAAAGCAGCAGGGTGGTGCCTTAAAAACCTCCAAGCAGCCTGGCACTGGCCTGCTACCACAGACTACCCCAGCACCCTGCAGTCCTGCCACAGTGGCAGGAGAGTGAAGGACAAGGCAGGAGAAAACATTCCCTATCAAGTCCTGACATCTCCTGCAGATGGAAGTAGGTTCTGAAAGGGCTGCATTTATGGAAATAAATATACTTGCTGGGGTTGAGTGAAGTAAATCAGGATATGAGCAGCAGCAAACTAGTTTTTTAAGTTTTATTTACTGTCTGGATGAAGGGTTCTAAAATCATCTGCTTGAGTTTAATTTTATTTTTAAGGTGCTTTATAAGATCAATTAAACTAAGAGGAGGTCTAAAGATCTTATGTAAATGACCTTTCCTTATTATTCAAATTTACATAAAGGAAGCAAAAGAATCCTTTCTGCTTTCATGATTCTTGTGGCTGGCCAGCTTTATTTTCATGAAGGACAAGTAACTTCCCAAGTCGCCAGACCGAATCCTCTTTACCTGGTTTGTGTAGGACAGCACCTCATGCACCAGGAGGTATCACTCAATCCCAGGATATTGCTCTGTGTTACTGCCTCATAGCAAATCCCAATCCTGTAACTTCTGCAGGCAGATACAACAATTTCCCAGTAATGACATCCCTGAGCAGGCAGCAGTTCACCCAGGACTGAAGGAAACCTGTTTGTGGAAGAGGCAATACAGTAAAGAAAGTGTGGTGGTAGACGAACCATATTGTGATATTTCTTTCAGTCAAATCATGAAGCATCACATAAAATTACTACTGAATTGCACTCTGCTGTTCTAACTGCAGGGATATAGCAAAGATTTAACTTAGAGTCTTTTCATCTTTGCACTGAGACAGACTTATCTAAAAGATCTCAAATTTAGAAGCCTTGTTCAAACTAGAAGGTGTGGTGGTTATATGTAGATGTAGTCACAACATCTTGTGTACATTCAGTGATAACAGCAACAAAAAGTGCTTAAACCAGTAAATCCTCATCACCTTTTAAAAAGCCATATCAGTATGGCACACATTATACAAGTGGACCTGTGCTTGTCCTAGGACTGGTATCAATATGTCACCCTCCCTGCAATGTTCTCAATGGATAGAGCTAGCCTGGTAAAATCGTGTTAACATATCCCAGGAGCACTTTCTAGTTCTCCAAAGCCACAAATACTTTGGAAAACATCACCAATAATGCCCTCAGGAGAGAAGCAAACTATGGAAGATGGATTACTTCTATCCACAATATATTAAAAGCTAAGCCCACAAAGCTGACCTTCTCAGGGCAGCAAAAAATTGCTTTAAGACTCTGATGGATTAAGTGGTGACAATGGGCTGAAATAAATCAAGCAGTTCAAGTAGGTACCACTGCCTTTGACTTCCTGGCCATTCTTTAGTGTGACACTGAACTCTTCCCAGGACCTACATCAATCCCACCACTGACTTTACTGAGATGTTGCAGTGTTTGAATGGGGTTGAGGGGGGGTCAACTGCATGAAGTCCAGAGGTTGCATGACCAAAATGATCCAGTTCTTCTACAAAATTAGTGTCACGTGAAAGATGCCTATTGGCAAAAAATTAAAGTGAGGCATCCATCCCGATCTCCACAGGATGGTTTTGATCATCATACTGCTACTCACCCAGTGAGTTTGGTTTTTTCAGGAAGGTGGATCACTGTTGCATTAGAAGAGATTTGCAATGCAGGATGTGCTGTGTCACTCAGCAGGCGAAATCGAGTTCCTGGTACAATTTCATGACAAAGAAACACCAGATCTGAGAGGCTGGCTACATTAACATGACATGAATCATAAAGTGTTAAGCAACAATTACAGCCATCTTAGCTGGACAGGGTTGTTTCTGCTGGCAGGTAGGAGTGACAGAAAATGAGATGCAAATGCAAGGAGTCTTCCAAGCTGAGACAGCAGTTTAATACTCAGAAATGCAGATAGGTGATAAAGAGGTCTTTAAGAGTATGTAAGAAGTTTGAATAATTTTCAATCAATTGCTATTTTCAAAATAGCAAATTTTAATTTTGAGGCTGATTTAGAAGAACCATACATAACACTATTTATCTGGAAATCTTAGAGTTTGAATCATCCATTACATTTTCAAACTGCTTTGCATGCTTCCTCATCACTCGAGCTCCATTAGGTTTTAATTGTGAGAGGTTTTCTTTAAGGTCATGACAACTTTTATCTGATTGTGCTCTGTCAGATTCAAGCAAACTGAGATCCCTGAAGAATACTTAATCATTTAATCTCTCTGACAGAATTCAACATTTTTTCTTCTGAGGTCACACCAGTTTTACACAGGACATAAATATACAAACTTCAACTGAAGTAGTCCTGATTATGCTAATTTTAAGCAGAAAAAAACGAACATAAATTTGAGTTAACAAGATAAAAACTTCAAAAACTTGGTCACGACCATACTGGGAACTTCAGGAATAATTTCCAAAGAAAAATGTTTGGCTACTTTGCCCTTCCGTCCCATTGCTTTGACATCAGGAACTGATCATCTACCTTTAGTTGAGATGAGAGCTGCTTCACTTTGTTCACTTGTCCCAAATGGGTTGACAGCCCGCAAATAGAAGAAATAGTTCACATTGGGCTCCAGGGATACTTTCAATTCAGGTTTCTTTATCCCAGCAAAAGATCTGCAAATGTTGAAGATGCATTAAAACGTATGCAGGTATCCAAACTAGGGGAGACTATTCTATGCCAACAGCTAAGTTCCCTAACTGTATTGGTTACTACTGAAATAACAAACACCATACAGAAATTCCAAATGAGAAAGGCATACACTGTTCTCACAAACAACTGAGTTATGTAGGAGCTTCAGCATTTCACTGGAGGGATTGTCTTCACTTTGCCTGATGAAGTTTAAGGGCTTTGTTCCTGCACCACTCTATCGCCCTTTATTTAGTGCGGTAATTTGGTGTGATGATCACTTTATGATCGTTTTGTGGCATAATTCATCACATAAAATTTAAGCAGCATAGAGTCAAATCCTCATCTGCTTCCTGTGAAAAGTCTGGGTATTTTTACAAAATGGGTAAGTTTCTGAAAAAAAAACCCCACCTTTTAATTAATTAGTTGCATGACACTGAATACACTTGTGCTTTACTATCTGGCTACACATTACAAGTCCAAAAGAATTGATATCATTATCTGAGGCAGCACAGAAATCATGCTCTTCATCGTAGAACCATCATAGAATGGCAATTAACTTCTTATCAGGAACTCCTCACTCACACATCCTTCAACAGCTGACCCTCAGCTCTTTGTTGTGGTACCATGTACTCTAATAGAGCATTTTTGCAGGAGGCAGAGCAGAGGAGCTGCCTTCACACAGTTCACTGTTTTGACTATGCTCCCCAGTGCAGTGCCTCAAAAACTCCAGCCCTCACATCCTCTACCCTTGGTGTCTTGACACACTGCTAGAAAGCAGGAGTCAGCACCCACTCAATCTGCTTCACAGGTGCTTTTAAGTACCAGTTGAAAGCATTTTGGATGGCTAGAAAGAAGACATTTTATTTTCTACATAGACAGCAGTAGGAAACATTGGCTTAACAAATTCTCTTGCATGAGGTCTCGATTTTCCTCATTTTTTGCCTCTTATGATAACAGCAAAGCCAGACAATATACACACTCTGCATTGTATGCCTTCAGGTTAAGACTGTTTATCTGTATAAAGTAGGTAATTTCCTCCCAGAAGTGCTTTTAGGAATCTACAAGGCAAGGATTTAAATTCTGGAATACGAGACCTGCCCATGGGGAGTGAGCAAAACACTTTCCCTTCCACCTCAGGTTTGAGAGTGGAGCCCACCATGGTCTCCCTCCACGAAGGCAAGCAACGTCTCTGTGAGAAGCTAGACTAAATAAATCAGTTTTTACAGCACAAATTGCTGTGACCCCAGATGAGGTAAGGCAAGCGAGTCAGCAGTCAGATCAGATCGTTGCTATTCATTAGAGGTGACTGTTTTTACGCATATATCCCACCAGAGAGCAGTACAAACTGAGGAATAATCAGTGCTCATCCATCGGGATTTTTCACATGCCTGCTTCTGCTGCATTTATCACATCGAGGTAAAATCTCAGAGCTCTTAGTACACCAGATTCCTGCTTACACCACACAGATCTCTTTCTAGGAGGATGGCATCTTCAGAAAAGACAGGTGCATCATCCTTATTAGTCTGTGACAGGTATTTTGCACTGATAGTTGTCATTAAAAGTGATTGACAGCATTGACAAAATGCACTGGGTGCTTCTGTGTTCTGTTCCTTCAATTTAAAAGAATTTCAGAGAGTCTGGGGCTCCAGTGTGATCAGCACAAGACTATGCTACTTTCAGGGGATGTGTTACATTAATGCTGAACCGATGCAGTGAAGAGAAATGGCAGAAATTGCATGGTTTGCTTCACCCTCATGATTCACCAAGGCCCTGACTGCAAGACCACTTCAGCAAGGCACTAACAGCACAGCAGGGTGAAAGGTTTAGGCAAGAGGTGTAAACTCATGAATTTTATACTTAAGTACAGGGGACAAGCGGAAAAAAAAATGATAAATTGAAGGAAACAACAAGATGGGAACTGAGAAAGGATGCAAATATGAAAGAAGTGAGAGAAAGGAAAAGCAGGATAGACATGGAGGCAGGGGAAAAGAAATAGGCACCTAAGCTTTGAAGAAATTTGCCCATACTTCCTAGGCAAGACTTACCCAATCTGTTCCTTAAAAGCAGCACACTGACATCTTTGTTGTGAATCTGAAGCACAGACCACCAGAGAGGAGTTTTGAGCAAAGAGTTACAAGTGAGATTAAAAGAGGATATGCTTAGCTATTCCTTGAAAGCTGTCTGTGGCACTATGTAGATCAGCATGCCCTAAGCACAGTGATGCCCTGTACATGGCTCCTTCTTCTGTCTTCTGGAAAATGTAATCTAAGTCATATCCTTCCAAAGAGATTAGGAGATCTTTTTCACTATGTACTATTTGTCAGATGATTAAATAATAAAACACAAAATAATTTCTAAATTCAATTAGACAGTTACATTGTGGTATAATAAGCAGACATGGGGTATTCATACTTTGGAGTGTGTATCCCAGAGATATCTTACAGGAATTTAGAGAACATGTTGGGTCCAGTCATTGGCAGAATAGGGTCAGCAATCAAAATTCAGACCTAGGTCTCATACAAATATAAAATTCAGAATTTGGATGCATGTTTAAAGCAGAGGGCAATAGCATGCTGCTTTTCAGTCATAATAGTGAGACAGAAAAATCTTGACTTCAAGCAGATTTGGGCTGTAAAACGGTGATCAGATTTTCTAATAGCATTCTCTGCTTGGTAATCTATTTCAGCCAGCTTTAAGCTGCCTAAGAATAAGAGCCCATCAATTTTAGCTACGATTAAGGCTTAAAAACAGTCCTGCTGCTGCCAACTAATGAAACAGAATATGCTGACAAGAAGGAATTTCACTTGGTACATTCTGAGTCAGATCCAAGTGCAAAAGAAGCTGCGTGCAAAGAAGAAATAGGTCTTGCTATCTGTTGCCTTTCCTGTCTAGAGGGTAGGGTGAAGGGGGAGAGTGAATACTGAGGCTCTTCAGCAATCACAGGAGTTTATCATGCTTTAGATTGACTCTGCAAAAGCTAGGATGAGGAGAAGGTATGATTAGTGCTTAGCTTACAGCATACAGGTTATGTGTAGGAGAAGGCGAGGGAAAATGCATCCTGACTGTGTTGGTGGAAGGCTGTTTCATTTCTGATTTCTTGAAACAAGTGCTGCAGATGGATCTTCCTCAAGCTCACCTTAAGTAGTGAACTGTAATTTTGAAATAAAAAGAAACCCACCTACAACATTTCTAATGTCAGATAGTTCCTACTTTATATACACCTGCCCACTTTAGAGATGATTTGAAATGTAATAATGTTGTTACCAAAGTGTGAGGCATCCTGGTCTTTAGATTAAATGTTATCTTATTTACACTGTCCTTTCAATTTCTTGGTATCTTTGATACAAAAGTTAGTACCTAGAAAGTCAAGAAGAATTTGAAGTCAAATATTTTTAAGTATCTCCTCTCAATCCCTCTCCTTGTAAGAGGAATCAGTAAGACTGAAAATCCACTCTCCAAATATCAGGTACATGCTATTTAAAGCAGAACAAAAAGGACTTGCATGTTCCTTCACCTTTAACTTGCCAAGGAATATTATAGTAGCAGTTTTCTGCTAAATCTGTGATTTCTCTGGTTTTAGGGAAATCTGATGCTGTGTTTTCATGCTCATTTCTCTCATCAGCATCCTCATTTATTTAAAGGAAACAACATCTATGGGATATTTTTTAATATCGCCTGTACCCAGCAAGCGATATGCCTTGCAGTGATTCACAACACCCTCTGTGCTATAATTGTCATTTCCACCCCCAAGATCCCACTGAAACAGTACCTCCAGAGCTGTGCTGCTATCACTGATATGGAGTTAGGGTGAAAGTATGCAAGCTTCTCAAGATACATGTGGAAGCATACAGAGAGGGTGCACCATGAGTGCAAAAAAGCTCTTGAAGCTAAAAATAAAGAGCAAATAGCTCTGAGTTTGCTCCCAGCTGTGCTGTATTCCTCTCCTCTCCCTCTCCCTCTCCCTCTCCTTCTCCTTCTCCTCTCCCCCAGACTGTTCTGGGATTAGGTCACCAAAACACTCCCTGCTTGCTGCTATCTGCAATTGGCAGAGTTAGAGGGAAGGAAGGTTCTGTGTTTCCAACATCCTGTTTCCTGAGCTACCAGGACTATCATGTGGGCAATGAAAGAGGAGGGAGAATTGTTCCTCTTGTTCCAGCATTAGACTTGCTCCATAAGGAAACTGGAAATTTAATTCCCTAGAAGTGCTGGTCTTGCACTGTCAGAGAGGATGACATTCAGTAACTTCCACTTTCACAAGCTCACCACATACTTCACTTATTTCTGCCTCCCTGAGTCTTACAGATTCCTCATGATGTGACACAGGCTTTCCATCTGAACAGCCTACATACCTAATCCCTGGACTACATTTCTCACAGCTTTTCATCTTCCACCCACAACTCCATTGACTTCTCAACACAAAGAGGCTGAACAGTGAGAAAATAGCAGAGCTCTTGAAACTGAAAGAAACATTTCAAAGCATCACTCATAAAGATTCTGGAAAAAGATTCAGCCTGGGAAGGAGCTTTAAAACCACTGCAGCAGGAAAGGGACTCATTTTTGCTGAAGACTTAAGATGATGTTATATGAAATCATGTCCCTCAGGTGGCAAGGAGGCAAGAAGAGAGAAAGGAGAAGGGAAAATGTAGATTTGGGTGGAGTTTTTTTGGTTTGTTGGTAGGTTTTTTGAATGTTTTGGTTGGTTGGGGTTTTGTGGTTTTTTGTTTGGTTGTTTTGTTTTTTGACGGTATTTGAAAGGAGACTTCAGTGAGGTTTCATTTTCAGATATGCTTCATATTCGCCCCCTGGGGAGCTGGGATTGCTCCAAGGATGTTCTTGGAGTTATTCAAAAGCATGCTGGGCAACTGGCTCTAGGGGGCCCTGTTTGATATGGGGTGTTACCCTAGGTGATCTCCAAAGGTTCCTTCCCACCTCAGCCACACTGTGATCCTGTGGCATGTTGAAGTTTTCATTGGGCTGACTTAGACCACATCTCTCTCTAGCTGTTCAATGAGGGCCTTTCTCACTGTTTGCTCCCTTGGCAGTGTCCTTTACCTTGGGTGAGATTCCAGAATGATATCTGTGAGAGCAGCCTTATGCTGCCTTCCCCAGAACTTTTCTTGAATGTTCTTCCCTGACCTCTGCTTTCACACTGTGCCCGCAGCAGCAACTGAATGAACCTTCTAGGGTTGCTGAGAAATGTGTTTGAACTCCCACCCAGGGACTGGGAAATTGCTTAGCTCCAGGGCTGTGAAAGCACAAAAGGCACAGGCTGTTTATGAGAGGGCTCCATATTTGGCTGATCCTCAAGATGCATGTTGCTTAGGAAACCTGCAAAGGACAAACTCCAAGCTTTCAAGGAAAAAAACCCACAAGAATCTACAAGATTTGAGATCAAAATTATGGGTGTGCATAGAGTCAGGGGTTTATTGTACCTTATATAGGTACTTTGCTTCTAGTCAAGTTGATTGACTTCTATTCAAGTTGATTTCTAATTCTGAGTTGCACCTTTGGTGGCCTTAGATATGAGTGATACAGGCAGTGTTCTCCATCTACCAGTGGGCTTTCTCCCCCTCAACTTTATGTAAAACCTTAAACAGAAATATTTTTAAAAAATTCTTCATCACTATAACAAGTTGTGACACTACAGAAGATTTCCAGATTATTGTCAGGGGGTTGATTTAGGAAAAAGAAAGAAGTAAATTGTTTTCAAGGAAAGTAAGTGGCAAAACATTGTCTTTGACACACAAAAAGAAGTCAAAGCCCTTCTACAAATAGAGAATTTTAAACTACAGCAATTCTGAGAAAATTCATTATTTCGTCCTGTGGAAAGTTTTCACACTTGTCACAGTTAAAGGCCAGCTTCTGCTGGCAAGGAGGCCAAAAAGTCAAATGTGACTCAGTGTAATTATAAACACGTTAGATTTTACACAAGGTCACTTGAGAAAGCAAAGGGGTCTGTTCTGGAAGCTTTTTTTGCCACATTTATCACCATACAAGCAAACACTTGGTGTTACCAACACCTTGCTCACGGATTACAGAAACCAGCACAGTCTCTGGTTTTGTTTTGAGAAAAAAAAAGTCAGTTTCAGATAACAGCACTGGAACTTAAGGGCAAACAACCAACTTATGTTTTGGGAGCAGCTCCATTATCTTTGACCAACAGTGACTTTGGCAGGTTGACAGGGACCTGATGGCATCATGAAATATGCAGGAAACAGAGCAAGTCCCTCTGCCTTCTGGAGAGGCAGAAGAACTGGGTGAGACCTCTCCTTGATTGCAGTAATGCAGCACACTGGTACTGCATGATAAAAAGTCTCCCACCCACACAGAAATTTTTAATTTCAGTTTTCAGCCTACTTTTGTAAGGAGCAAGGCATTCACAATTTCACAGTTATACTTCTCTCCTACAAAGCTACGAACACTTTAGTCCACTTAACTAATTTTGACGGTAGGGCATGAAGCCCCTTCCCTCTCTACACTATCTCCATGATGCCCATGTGAACTAGCCCAGAGGTGAAGACATTAATCAGGCTTCTCAGGAGGTGAAAAAGACCACCTCAGCTGGGCTAAGACTCCTCCACAGGGTCCTGTATGGCAAGTCACCCCCCCCACTTCACAAAATTTTTCAGACCTTTGCAACTGTATTTTGCTTGAATATTGTCTCTGTTTTTAACACCCAAACAAAGACCCCCAAGCCCTAAGGTGACACAGACCAGCATGTCTGCCTACAGCTGAGGGGTTGGGACCAGATGATCTTTAAGCTCTCTTCCAACCGAGGCTATTCTAAGATTCTATGCTTCTGCAACAATTTTCTCTCCATTTCAGCACAGTGCACAATTACACGGCTCAGGGATGCCAACATCCCTCCTTGTCCTCTCCTCTATGCAGCACAGGCTTAGCATAGGGGAAAGCAGAGAAGGTCTGGCACAGACAATCACGTCTCCGAATTTCAAAGCTACTCTTGGAGCCCTGTGTCATCCTGTGCACAGAGCCAGGCAGCAGAGCCAGGCAGCACAGAGCCCTGTCCCTGTGCAGTGCTGTAGAGCCAGGCAGCACTGAGCTCAGCTGTGCTTTGAGAGGCCTTTGCATGCAGGTCCAAGACAGCACAGACGGGTCACCAGTATTACTGAGAGACCCCTATCACGCCTGCTATGCGCAGAGATGACTTCTGTCTTGTTCTCCACAAAGCGAGCAGCAAACCGGGCCATGCTCCTCCTTCCCTCGCCTCCCCGTGGAGCTGCCCTGCTCTGCCTTGCCCCGGGGCTACAGCAGCTTCTGGGCAGCGATTGCTTCCCTGCCCGGCACAGCCCCGAAACTTCTGCCTGATTGCAGACAGCACCAACATCTCCGCGGTTTTAGCCCCGAAAGAAAGGGATTGTCCGGTTAAGCAGAATAAAAAGGAAGTATTTTTATGTCTCAGCCTAATCTCACAGATTAGTGCCTGCCCCTTAAATTTCTCAGCGCACAGAAGCAGATTTGTTCCTTGCGTGGCTGCGGGCGGAATAATCTCTTGCGTAATGAGCCGCGGTCTGTGGGACGGTCACCAGCGGTGCCTGATGTGACCCAGGGCCTTTCGTGGGCGCGGCACTGACCTGAGACCTTCTCCTTCCGGCGAGTGCTGCCGGCAGTACTCCAGGATAAAGGACTCGGCGGACAGGGATTCGGCACGCCAGCGGACAGTGGCTGTGTCCCAACACACGGTGCAGTCCTCAGCCTTGATAGTGGGCACAGCGGGCGCTGGGGACACAAGGACACGTTAGCTGTGCTGCGAGGAGGGTGCCCGAGGGGCATCTTTGGAGGGGAAGGAACAGCCACCTCCTTGAAAACCCACGCGGTAGATTTTTACCCATCCAGCGGTGTTCTTCTGCTTGTTTGTATTTGAATGGCAGAGGGGGGCATTACAGGGAAAACAAACAATAAAAAACACGCTGGGAAAGTCATTGTGAATAGTTGTGCGTTTGCCACATCCTTAGAATGGTAAATTTTTATGCCTTTCCTCGAGCGATGTTTCCTCATTTCTGCCAATCTGCAAGGAGCAGAGCACCGAGGCAGTGTTGCCTGCAGCTCTCCGTGCATCCCCTCAATCCTGTGCTCAGCTGGCCCTGCATGAACTGCATCAGAAACAAATGTGCTGCTGCAAAAATGACAGGGAGACTTTGCTGACTTTCTGTTTAATTATGTCCTGGTTATTTTTGCAATGCTAAAATTCGGTCCTGTAATTTCTCCTTTTTAGAGATTCTGTTTAAGAGCTACAGGCCCAACTGCAATACAGAAAACGGAATATAAAATAATGCACTAGCTGCAAGTAATCAAAAGCTATTGTGTGAAACTGCACATTCAACACTGTAGGCTGAAAATGGATCAGTTGTATTCTCTTGCTTTTTCCCATTTTGGGAAATAGCAATAGAAAACACCTTACGACCTGTTGTGAAACTCACATAAACAGTCCTAATGCCAACCCTGAAAGAAAGAGTACTAATTAAAAAAAAAGGTCATAAAAATTAGTTTTACTTTGGGGGTACCAAATAGGAAGCCTAAAACAAAAGTAGGGATTAGATGATTTTATGACAAGATAATCTAACAGAACTACAGGAAACATTCCAGATGCATTCTGTTTTGTTTTTTTTTTTAATTATTTGTTTTTACTAGAAAAGAAAGAAAATCACCCACAAGTATTTAACAGTTTCCTGGTTTAGTGAAAATCAGGAGGTTAGTAGTTCAGGTTAAGATTTACTTTTTGTTTTACTACATGAACAGCTAAGGTACATATTCAGCAGAACAATGGATTTGTGGGATAGAGCATCATCTGGTAATACCTCTTTGTACCTTCCTTAGCAATAGTTCCTTAATTCTCTTCTGGTGATTTGATTATTGTCTGTTTCTAAAGGCATCCTTGCTAAAGAATGAAAAATGAATAGCCAAATCTCCAAATATTTGCATTCAGCAGCTTACACACATACCTACATCTATGTATGTGTAAACAGTATGTCACAAGACATTCAGCTTTTTTTTTACTGTAATTTGAAAATATCTGTCTAAAGAGAGCTGAAGTGGGCATACCAGAAAAAGCTGTTGCTGTGCTGAGATTTTTTTAACAAATTAACTGCAGCTAGAATACATAATCTAATTTCATTGTAATATTCTGGAACTCATGTAAGTGATTGTATAAGAGGCAAAGAGCCAACAGGGTGAGAATCACACAGGTTTTGAGCAACAGCAGCAGGTGTGTTCACTTCTGTGTCTTTAGGATTGCAAGGGCAGATCATCAGGAGATCAGCTGTGGGGGAGGGATCAAGGGAGATAGAGATGCCTCCTGCCTTCAGCATCATCCCCTCACAGAAAATACTGTTTGGAAATGGAATGTTCCTCAGCAGAAGGAAGGACAAACTGTGAGTCTGGGAGGTGGAGAAGCATGAGCCAGGGGGTTCTGGGGGGATGCTACAACAGCATCTACCTGCATTCCCCACAACTCTCCAGGCTACACCTCCACGGGTGCAGTGCCAACAGAGAAGTTTTGTTGCTGTTCCCAACAACTGGGAGAGTCTCAGCCTTGTTCAGCTACTAAAGTGTATATTCCTATAACTTCATATAGCAGCAAATCATTTTATTGTATGTGCAAACTTTTAATCTGAATGACTAAAAAAACCCTCTACATTCTTGCTTCTGAGTTCATTGGAAGAAATGAAATATTTTATCTTTATATCAAAGCAGCTGGACTCCCACTGAAGAAGTGGCTTCCATTACTGCTGCTCACCTTTCTGCATTTGGTGTTGAAGAGATAGATGCAGCAGTTTTGCATTAGTGTCCTCAAAAGTCCATCTGGGGCTCATGCACTCCAGAGGGAGTTCAACTGACCGTTGAAAGAAGATGTTTAATAAGCCTACATTTTACCCAGTTTATTTGTTTTCTTCAAGAAACAGGCTAAAGGAAGCCATTAAAGACTCATATAAATTAACTTTTCTTAGAAGGATTCAATCTTTATGAAAAAGTATGGTGAACCTGACACCAAAAGACAATGAGATTTCTTAAAAATAATGGTTTAAGAAAGGTGAAATCCCATTTTAAAATTATGATTTATTAGCTAGCAATAACTCATAATTATTTGTGTATTTCGCAGAAAGTCTGCACCATGTGTACAGTTGCATTGCTGAGGCCAAAAATTTGAATTTCCTCTTTGAGTTTTCTGGAAAATAACCTTTGTTAAAATATAAATCACAAATTAATTATCAGGGAGAATTATCAACACATTTGAAGTCTAGTAGATGGAGCAAAAGGCTTGAAGCTGTGGCTGCTGCCAAGCAATTTCAACAAGAAATTCAGTGTGGTACAGAATTTTTTTACTATGAAATTGTTAGATATCCTTGTCTGTATTTGTGACTGAAGGAATAGAATAATTGTTTTTATCCTGTAGCATTGAAAAAATTGTCTGACAGGATGGCCTCAAACACAAGGATGCTTCTCCTTGCTTCTAATTCAAGAAGTAATAGTTTTGTCAATACAAATTATTAAAGAAATTAATGCTCAGAAAAATGAATCAGTCAAATGAAGCTCAGAAGCAATACTCATCTAGTTACTCATCTCAATTTATACTACTTGAACAATAGCAGAGCCTCTCAGGCACACCTGAGATTTGTGTCACACTGAGCAATACACAGCATGTAACCTCAGTAAAGCAGTCCTTCCCTTGAAAAATTAATATCTTAAATCAATACAACATGGTTGTATTCAGATGGATGGGAGAGAGGCAAAACATGCAACCATCTTCTCCATTGTGGGCAGGAGAGGGAGCAGCAGCAGGGAGCAGCCAGGTGGCTTTCCCAGAGCTTCCATGGAGCCTTGCAACACACTCAGAAGATAAATAACATAATGTGCTGCCCTGATGCTGCAGCCATGTGGCCCAATGCTGGAAACATCTTCAAATTTGAATGCCTTCAAGTTTTCTCTCATAAACAATTATGCCACTATCTCTAAACAAACAGGGGAACAAGCTGAACTGCCTGCTCTCTGCCAGATGAGCTTGATGAAGCAGTTTCTTCTGTGTCAGTAACACTGTGGACTAAATTGGTCTAAGGACCTGAAACTTATAATAATCAAAGGACAAAAAAATGTACATACCTGTTTTAAAAATGGCTTTTTCACTGGGTAAGCTGCAGCCTGTGCCATTCACAGCCATGACCCACACGCTGTAGCAGCGATCTGGCTCCAGGTCCTCCAGGACACAGTGGCTCTCTTTCACTGTCACTCTGTACTCTTCCACTAAGGCTAGGAGAACACACACATGCACAGCACCTCACACTCATGGTTGTACTGGTAGGGCTTACAGCTTTGCCTCTCAAATAATATATTATAAACAGTAATTTTAAAAAATCCAGGAATCATTACTAGCTAAGATCTCCATATTTCACTCTGGCAGAAAGCTTTTGACTTGCCCTTGAGCTGAGAGTACAGAAATGCCATTCATGGCAAGTGGAGATTATCGCCCTCAGTCTTCATAATGAACTATATAGCACTATAAACAATTCCTCATAATGAACTATTATGGCACTTAGCTATAAATGACATACTACAAAAAGCCCTTAACATCCTTTAGCCTGCATAGATGGATTTGTGCAGAGCCTGGTCACTAAAAGTGACTTTATGTTCTACTTTGAGCTTTTTCACAAATGAGCATTTCAATCCCCTTTATTAAATTTCAATTTTTAACATTTGAAAAATTTTGAAAAAAATGTTTGTCTACATGTGGAAATACTAACTACCCTTTTGTAATGCTTTTTAAGTGGGGAAATATTTCTGAAGCACATGCAGGGTCCTAAAAACATATTGAAACCTGTCCCCTTGGGAGCTCGGTCTGCAGTCCGCATGAGTAACAACAGGGCAGCATGGACACATCCTCTCTGGTGGTCAGGCCTCTTCATGAAAAGGCACTTCAACAGGTGAAAACAAATGCCCTTGACTTTACAGACCACAATATTTTCTTGCACTTGCAGGGACAAAGGGGAGGAGAAGAAACAGCATCTTCCTCATGATCTCCCCCACTATTGGCTATCTTTAGTTCTATACATGATGTCTTCACAGCCATCCTTCTTCCCATGTCCTGGGCACTCCTCTGCAGCTCACCCTCCCATCTGCTTACCCCAGGCCAGGGCAGAAAGTGCAAGATCTTACACACCCCCTGCATCTTTGCTGGCTTGCAGCTCCTCCATGCAGTAGACCTGAAAGCAGTCGATGGTATCCCCGTCGTTCACAGCCCAGTAGACAGCAATGGAGGTGCTGGTGGCTGAGTTTGGCTCCTGAGGTATGACAGTTGGTGTCTGTGGGACTGAGAGGAAAGTCTCCCATTGTTATTCATGCTCCTGTGTTTTCAGCCAAATTACCTACAAATTCACGAGTCAACCCAATTGCTTATTTTCACTCAGGTTGCTTATTTCCACAGAGCAAGTACAGCAGGAAATACTGCTGGAATTACAGAATACTGGTGCAGTTTTAGAGCAACAGATCCTCATAAACTAGGAACAGAAAAAAGGATCAGCTCAGCGTTGGAAGCCCCCCATTTCCCTCACAAGTCTGGACAAAATAAGATGCAGTCCAGCACTTAGATCACCCAAACCCAGCACACAGCATGATACACACCCTCCTCCAGAGAGATGTGTGTACTGATCCCAGAAATGTGGACAGGGGAAAAGACCTGCCACGCCAGGAGAGGGTTCTTGCAGTGTGCCAGTGCCACTGATGCTGGCAGCAGCAGGGATGTACTTTAGGGAGAGAAGGCTCTAAATGCACTGGGAAGCAGGAGGCTCCCTGCACTCCTGGGTCCACCCCTGCTCTGGAGTGGACTCCTACTGCACATGCATGCCTTGGTACTCCTTCCTGCCATGATCATTTTCTCACAGACCCAGGGGACTGGGAATTCTTGGTTTGCAGGTGAACCTGAGCTCTGCCAAAGCACCTGACACCCATGAGGCTACCGGGATCATTCCTCACAAAGTGCTTCAAAGATTTCCAAGGCTCCCCAGCTTTCACACAAACTTTTGTCTCCTGATTGACACAGATCCAGCACCAGATGAGATATTGTTCGCCTCTGTGATTATGTCATAGAAGAGAGGGAGGGGAAAGAAAGAAGCAAAAAGCCCCAAAAGATTATAATTGTTAAAGTGATTGCAGGGAACGAAAATATATGGTTCTATTTCTTCACCCAGTAAATTTCCATATTTCATGAATTCTCTTAGAATCTCAGCAGAAAGCTTTAGCTTTCTTTTCAGTTATCTCCACAGTAATGATGATGATCCCCTGTGGCATGAACAAGGCAAATGCAGATGCTGGCTGTTTCCTTATGATTTATACAGAGAGCTACCAGTACAGTAGCATTACATCTGCTTCCCATTGAAAAAAAATTATCCTTCTTATTGCTAAAAACAATCCTCATTTTATCTTTTGACTGCATCTAGAGTTGGCAATTAAGAAATTTATAATCTTTAGGAAAATACTTCCTTTCAGTGGACATGGTGGGGAAACCATTTTTTTCCACATGAAGTTGCCTAGAAACCACTATTTTTGATCACAGAAACCCCACAGTTGCAAGATTTATTATTGTGCCAAATCTGAACAGAAGCTAGTTTACTGAATGAAACTTCTGAAAAAAAAAAAAAAAAAAAAATCATAGATCAAAATTCAGTTCAGCAACACTGAGAAACATTTGATTTCTAATTTCCTTTTGCATAATATGAAGCAATTTGAAAGGAAGAAATTTCAAAACAAGAAGCTGAACTATTCTCTTCAGAAACAGAACATTTGTGCATTGTCCTCTTTTAAGTGGTCCCTTTAAAAGTGAATTTTAATTAAAAAATGAGGTATTTGCAATGAGTTTGACTAAATGATATTTTTTCAACTGAAAAGTGGTATATGTTCTCTTCAGTTAAGTTTTCATTGAAGTTCTGTGGTGTAAGGAAGTTTTCTATCATGCTATGTAATCTCCACAGTAATCCATGAGTTTTGTAATGAGAAACAATATTTTCTCAGCATTGTGTACTTGAAGAAGGGGAGCAGATACATTCCTGTGTGTCTCTATTGGAAACTTTTTCACAATCAGCAAAGGTCCTCACCTTCCAGCATAAAAGGCCAGGACTTGCAGTGAGCTTTGGAAATAATTATTTTTTAAAATTTTAATTATTCTCACTCTTCCATTCCCAGGCAGAACCTGTATTCCATTATGTTCAACAGCATGCTGCAAGGGTTTTTTATGCTAATGCATTTATGAATGGCAATGAATTACATGAAAGGAAGAGGAATTTGAGGGAAAAGGGCTTTTCATTAGGGGATATGGAAAATTTGGAAATGGAGGGCATTTTGAAGGGAAGTTGTATCTCAAGTGGTGAAAATAATGTTCTATGAAGTTGTTCAGTAAAACACGATTCTTTCTGAAGGAAAATACATGAATTGATGAAACCTGGCACATTCATATGCATTTCATCATATGGCTTCAGTCAAATAAAATTCCAAGTTTCTGAAGATGTTCCCCAGTATGTGATAAATTATGTATTCAAGCCATTTAATTCCAAATGAAGTTTCACGTATACATGTAACTATTTTCCTTCAGGAAGGTTGTAACCTTGAAAAAACAAACTGTCAAATAAACAAGAAAAAAACACACCAAATTTTTTGTCTACTACTTGCCAAAGTAAAAATCATGATAGCAGTTGAAATACGTTGCAGTGAAAGTGAAGATAGAAAACTAGGTATGTTAGAGATTAAGTAAGCATAAAGGATAATGAGCTTCGAAGAACTTTTACTAGTGAACAATTATTCATTTGCAGTTTGTCAAAGCAAACTGGTCTGGAGCCAGCAAACACAGTGGCTAATGCAAACTAACCCAGAAAGCAGACTTCAGCAGTTTAGGGAAATAAATGTTGGAGTGGCTTGTGGGGAAAATAAAATACATGGCTCTGTCCTCCTGTATGACCTTGCCAATAGGCAGCAGCCTAGGAGGAATGAAGTTTCACCCATGGGACTGCAAGAGGAAGTTTAGGAACTAAGCCAAGACACACAGCACATTTACACCAGCAAGTTAACTGGCAGAGTGAGTTGCAAAAATGGTCTTTTTATCTGACTTCCTAAAAAAATGTCACTGCAATAATGCTGCATGCACAAATGCCTGTCCAGCTTCACCTGAGAATCTTCAAATGCCACAGGCAAATTCATATACATCTGACAAGGACATTACATCTCAGATGTATTTGAGTTTCTCTAAGTCTAACAAAAGCAGTGATGTGGAGGAGAGAGAGAAGCTCTCCATACTGACACTGCTAGTGCACTCAGCCCTTATTAGACACCAGAGAATATGCACAAGGTGGGCACTTCTCCAATGTCCCATTAGTCTTGAAAACCCAGCCAATGAACAAAGCATCTTAGGGAATCTAATGCTCTAGTTTCAGTGCTCAGGGACCAAACACATGGGAAAGGGGCTTCCCTTCAAAACCTGTGGAGTGACTATGATGGCAGTGGTGCCTGTGACAATGAATGGAAGGCCACAAAGCATGACAGTGAGATGGGAGATCCCTAGACCACTGTTCTCTTGAAAAAGAAACCCCAGAGTGAGGTTCCATTATGAAGAAAATGAATCCACCAAATGGTGCTGACAAGATCTTTGTTGACAGCTGTCCAGATCTAGATAATACACCTATATGTACAGGCAGAGCAGAAAGTCCAGTAAGGCTTTTAAAATGACATGAAATATCAGAGATAAGTAAACCCCTTTCTCATGTGCTATTTGAACTACTGTCCTCCCAGGCAGAGGATATTTCTAGCTATAGTTAACCTTATAGTTACAGTTAACTTTCCCTTCACATCCCTTGGGAGTTTCAGGTGCCTCCATTCTCTTGTGACAAGTCCAGTGACCTCAGCCATCAACCAGCCCCCTGCTCTCATTCCCACACCAAGCATTCTGGAGCTGCCACCCTCAGAAGAAGAGAGCTCAAGAGACCCTTTGATTGCTTCTTCTATCTCTGCATGCAAGGAAAAGCAACTTCTTTAGCCCTGGAGATTTACAGATTGAGACCTTCAGCTTGTCTGAGGTACAGATGTTTGAAATGATGCAAGAATCCTCCAATTTAGCATTTCTCCCTCTTGCTCATCTTACTGTACCTGCTATGAGCCAAACATTTGTGCACAATTAAACTTCATTTTACATTCAACTCTGATTGCTAATTACATGGTTTGCAAATCTACACTTCTCAAATAGATTCTATTTTTAGCTTCCTGAAATTTCCAAAGTATTTCCAAAATGTTAGCTTTTGTGAAGACAATATCCAGTTTCTTACCAGCCACGTGTTGTAAGGAGTGTTGATCGCTTTCTCCTGGACTGTCTGCATAGTGCTCAAACAGGGAAAAAGCACTGGGCACCTTCTCTAAAGAGAGAGTGGTATCCATTGCAGAAAGTAACCTAATTGGAAGAAAACACGTATCTGTTCATGTAAATCCTTTGTGGTATTGCATAGTTTTCCAAAGGCCAGCAGCAAAGACCACATGACATGTGCTTCTCTGAATATTTCCTGGGAACTTGAGGACAGCATGGCAAGGAGAAGCTATTTCCCTGGTTTTGAACATTTAGGCCCATACTGCAGTTCCAAATCAGGAGCACAGTGACAGTGCACATGGTCTGTTTACACTTAATCCATGAGAATGTGAAGTTGTGGAAGTTCTCAGCAAGACTCTCAAGAACACAGGGGTTTGGGCTTGCTAATGCACTGCCTTTAAAGGTTACAAACCTTAAAGCTAACTACAGCAGCTGACTCCAGAGACGTAATGTAAAGCAGCTGCCTGTGACAAGCCAAAAAACATGAGAGGGAAGATAGATTGCACTTATTTAGCCTGTATTTGCTGGGTTCATTATATGAAAAAAACCCAAAACATTTTTAACCCTGGGACAGAAGCAGCCTCAAGGAAATGAAAGAAACTGTTTTTTCAAGGCATCTGAATTTTATATTTCTCCCCTTCATTTTCTTCAGTCACTACTTAATTGTGCATAATCTTAACAAAGCACAACAAATGTAAAATACACTTTATTTAGAAAAACATGCATTGTTAAATAGATTTGTTCTTAACCTATTTTAGGTAGACAGGTATTATCAAACTAAAATAATAACCAAGCTCATGCACCAAACAGAATAAACTTTATTGTGTAAGTAAAATGTAAAGATCAAGTAGACAGAAATCCTTGGAAAATTGTTTTGTCTCATTTTACCTGCCATAATCTTATGCAATAAACTAAATGCAGATATATGGCCAGACAGTTTGACTTGCAACAGGTGAGTCCAGATTTACAGTTCTAATTCTGGAGATTAATAGAAGCCTTGAAGGGGTGTTTGGCACATTCTCTTCAGATCGCCCTCCTGGAGTTGTAATTTGACTGCAAACTGAAACCCTGGTGTCACTGCTATACCCTAGTCCATGTCAGCACACATATCCCTGTAATGGCTGAGGCAGCACTGACAAGGGTATGTTTGATATGCACTGCACAATGCCCAAGCCCTCTGGGGAAAGTCAGGAGTGCTGGGCTGGGCAGTGCAGTTCTGGGGGCTTGCACAGGAGAAGCCTGCAGCCAACTGCTCTGAATGTTTTCCCTCTACCCTAGAAAATTCTGGGGGAGAATATGGGCTTATGGCTGAACACTTCTCTCATAAAGGATGGGACTCACAAAAATAAGTCCCTTGAGAAAATCCCACATGGCCAAGAACTGTTTGTGAGTGTATGCATTTACTGGTGTGTACAGGCAGACCGTGATGCAGTTATGATGGGGCACCAGCCCTCTGAAACACCCTGAATCAGGCAGTGCTGGTGGAAAGCCATAGGAAAACATCAGCTTGTAGTCTCCTAGCCAGGTTTTGGAATCTACTTAATCTCATTTTTCTGGAGCTGTGTTCAGAAACATAGTCAAACTGCATGTGCTGCATTGTTATGATCTTTCAAAGGCTAAGTGATAGAGAACCAGACTAGTGAAAAAAAGAAATGTATCAGTGATATGTCTGATCATTCTAAAAGGTGGAAGCATGGTCACAATGGTTGTTGTATACATATGTATAGTAATAACTGCAAGTAACTGTAATTCCTGTTTAAAAATGTCTGTGTAGAGATGTAAAATTGAGCTGATGTTTAACGTGCTGTTTGTTTAATTAATGTATTACAGAACATGTGTGAAACACTTCAAAACCAGTCAGATACAGCAACAAGTATAAAGCCACTTTTCTAAATTTCATTATTAGCAATGTTTATAAAGGTAGCTCTGATTACTAGCAGTGTGTTTTCAAAGCTCACAAATACTAAATGAAGCATCCAGCATGCTAGGCCTAGTACTCACTACAGTGCAGTTAACCCATACTTCATGTACCTTTTATTCAATTCTTTAGATGACTAGAGAAGGGAAAAGAAATGTGTTAACAGTTTTCAAAAACCCCAAAGTGTTGAAAACCCAATCATTATCATCTAACAGTCTTTCTGCTCTCCACAGACATAGAACACACAGCTTTATAGACTTGAGGTTTTGTGGAATGCTGCTCATTCACACCCAACAGAGAATTTGTTTCCTTAGAAATGTTTCATTTCAAAGCTCTGGATCAGTGGGATATTAGAGTATAAATCTCATTTTAAGTCCCTGAGGGGGTCAGTATTCAATATCTACGTTTAAAGACAGAGCATAACCAAATACTTTCTTAAACCAGGACTTGAAGAGAAAGAAATCACTTTCACATTAAGAATAGTTAAATCCATATTCTTGCTAAAACGTCCTTCTTATTACTAGAAGCCATGTGAGATTTGTACTTATGGAACAAGGGTTTGTCCCATGCCCCAGGAATCTTCAGCTAATGTTTCCTGGCCTGTGAACAAAAAACATTCCTGTCCTTTATCACTAATAGAAGGGAGCAGGGAAATCCAATAATTTTCATATCCCCAAAAAAGAATTACTACAAAATTATCTTTCTGCAAAAGCACTGATCAAAAATTATTTACAAAGCACTCACTCACAAAACCAGAAAAATAATCTAGATTTTTCATTCATCCCAAAATAGCAAAGCTACCATGACATTCACTTGGTTACAGGATACTACAACATTGTGTGGCACAGAGCAGGGAAGAAAGCCCAATACTGGTCCATCATTCCTGTAGCTGCTGGGGCATATATGGGCTGGACACTTTTATTTTGAAAGCTGGTTTATTTTGCATGAGTGATCAGTCTTTAGACAGTAATTTGGCCTTTCTATTCTATTCTATTCCAATTAGTTTATCTGCCACTTCCAGGCCACATGCTAATTCCATAATGGGGGAAGATTATTATCCCAGAAACTCCATCCTCTTTGGGACTGGTAACACGCTTGTGGAGAGAAGAAAGTACTATGGCCCACTTAAGGACAAGTCTTGCAGCACAAGAACAGTATTGGAGGACCAGCAACATCCTCTGAACAAAGTTTAAGACTAATGACTGTATGAGTTAGTATGTCCAGTCCTGCAGATTCACTGGAGGTGTTTTTAACATCCAGGAAGGACCATTAGACACGACTGTCACGTGCACAGCCCTCAGCCTATCTCACTGTCGAGCTTTCATCCCAGTCAGCAACCAACATAGCTCCTCACTAGTTTTAAACAGTAATTATTTATCACAGCCTCAGTAATCTGAGTCCATAAATACTGTCCATCTGTTCATTAAAAAACACCCCAAACAAATAGCAACAAAAACCCCAAACAACAATAATACACAAGAAAAACCCCTACAGCCCAGAAACGGTTTCACTTTTCAATTACATTTTCTTGTTTCAAAGATCACTTTCTTGTTGTTTATTATTATACATATTACATGTTTTATTTTTCATATGGTAAAATACCTAAATACTCTAACATCTCTTTCTTCTCAGTTATTAATTCTAGATATATTATCAAACTGTCTTTTCACCCTCTTAAAAAATGAACAGAACGATTTTATTAGCATAAGTCACATTTCTGTCCTGTGCATCCTCTCTACAGCTCTGTCTGAGAATTCCCACATCAAGACCAAACGATCCAGCAGTTTCAGAGTAGAATAGCTGAGCTAGCAGGATTTAGCTATCTTAAAAAAAAAAATTCACTGAACCCCTAGGTACTGAAGTCCTTTCCAAACTAATATCATAAAATCTATAGTAGGAAAGCAAATTTTACTTACATTTAGGAAAACAAATCCATCCACTTCATCTGTTTCTTTTACTGTTGTCTCCAAAGTTTCCTTTGCTGAATCAACAGTTTGCTGGAAGTTTACCATCTGCTCATACAGGTACTCCATTTTCATCTTCTTCACTTCCTCGAAGTTCTCTGATTTCTCATCATATTGTGCTACCACTTTCTTAAGCATTTCTTCATTCTGCTTTTCCAGTAAGTCTGCATTTTTCTTACAGTTTTCCTGTACAACAAAATGACAACATTTAATGAATATACAGAAATTCTCAATTACACATACACGAGCCATCCACCAGATTAATTCTGGCACATTGACAATTAGACAATTTTATTTCTGCAGGAAAATTCCTCTGGGAGAAATACATAAAAAACAACAGTTTCTTTTTTTCTTTTTACTGTTAGTGTGTAAAATTAAATTTTAATATTTGATCACTGAGATAGGAAGTCTGACCGAAAAATAGATAGAAGTGCATACTTGCAACTGGAATTAATACAGTTCTCAAGGCTTAAGAATTTGGGCAATCAGAACTTAAGATACTGGCCAACTAATTTAATTGCTTTGCATGGGATTCTAAATAAAGATACAGTGTGAGCTTTTTATAGGCATAAACAAAACTAAGGGAACTTTTTCCTTCAGTGTTTGACAGTTACATATTCCACTTTGCAGTAATGTGCAAAAAAGAAATCTTTTTTTTCCTCCAAAGTTAACACCTTCCAGTGAACTTCCAGAGAAGTCAATTTGAGGACTGAAGAAGCAGCCCATTTTAGTGGAAGAAATGATTCTGCACAACAAGGCAAGGATATCTTAGAAGTAATCTTGTAGAGGGAAAGAAAACTAGTGTGATAAAACAGTGGACTTACCTCTACTGAGTTAAATCGCAATTCAATGTCACTCACAAACGCTTCAATCTTCATTGACTTTTCTTCCAGTGCTGCTAGCAATTTACTTAACTGATCCTAAAATTTAAAATGTTTCAGTAACTTAGGCAGGTTATTTTATAAACTTTTTACACAGAATTTATTTTAGGTGAATATTTTCCTTTTGCCATGAGCCACCATTGGAACAATTGCTAAGTAAGTTCAAGTATCACTCTGGCTGCAAAGGCAAGCACAGAAATAGCAACTGAACAGTCACAGAGCTGTTTCCAAACCAGAACAAGTGAGTTCAGTTTGATAAGGTGCTGTGTCCATACAAGCTGTTGAACGTTATGAATTCCAATGCAGCTTAGCCAGAGATTGAGGGTACTCAGAGCCTCATGAGTGTCCTCGAGAGATCACAGGAACAAGCCCATAGAAAGGAAGATAACAAAGGTGGTTGTGAGGGTAATAGATTATACCATGTCATGCCTTTTTGAATTAGAATTTTAAAGATAGGTATCTGTCTCTATATAGATTGATACATAGATGGATAAATAAATATACCTTTATGTATGTGTATGTATGTATGTATGTGTGTATATATATAAAATTCCTATAAACAAGAAGTAATCAAGATTGTTGGCTGGGTTATGTGGAAACAAAAGCAGTCCAAGGCCCAACAGACATCAGAGACAACTCAGAACTTTTCCTTAGTGCTTCTTTTATGAAAATTAAGTTGTTCAACTGCTCTGGTGCAATTCATTATTTATAAAAATGCTTAGTTTTAATTTGATGGCATAAATCTAAAAGGAAGGTTATCTTCCTTTGTTACAGCTTCTTATTATGGCAAAATTTTACAGCTAGATCTGTAGAAAAAAGCACATGACTTTACATTAATTACAGATGTCACATTGGACAATAGAATTAAAAGGTCCCTTTAAAAACGTCTAGGGCAAATCATCAAGATTCGGAAACAAATTTCTGTTTGTCAGGATGAACTATAAAATCTGACAGATGCCATCCATAGCTCATTTAATTTTACTGTGAAGCTATGTTCTCACAGTTTTCATGCAACAATAATAAAAAAATAGTTTAAAAAAATTTAAAAACTATGCAACAAGCATTTTGCTATCTTAATGTTTTCCCAGTAATTATACAGAAGTAACAAGAGACATACAAATTCAGTCTCAAAGTAACCTGAGCCCTGAGTGTTAGCAATCATGTGAAGCCAGGCCTGTTCTGCAGCCAGATTTAATACTGGCTTCATATCCGTGCTGCACAGCCAGGGAGTGATGTCATGAGATGTTTATTTGCAGCTTAACTTGTCTTGCTGTAATGTGGGTACATTTGAGGGGTGGCTGGGATCTGTGGCTTTATTGCTGCCTTGTTATCACTGCTAAGTCAAGCATGAATGGCCACATATAAAAAACAACCCTGCATCTGAGCACCATGGAGATAGTTTGCAAGTACTGATATGTGAAACTGTCACATTGACTCCTCCTACTTTTGATTTCTCTCTTCTACATATGAGGTAATATAAAGATAAGATAAATACCACTAATACAAGGCATTCTGGAATTTCAGTAAAATGACACGAAATCTGTACTCCTGTCAAATGAGCATGTGCCAAAAAAGAGATCTCACCTTTCATTTACTGGGGTGAGAGTACATAGCTGGTAACCAAGTAATAAACATCTGTATGATATGTTGACTTGTGCATGAACAGATCTGATATGGGAGAAGGGAGATACCACATACATGTTGTTTTCACAAGCAGAATTGCACTTTAGTGAACAATCACTTCCACAGAAAATGCATTTTCACTAGTATTTATAGCAATGGACTAGCTTACTAAAATGGAGGGCATTTTATCTGTCTTTTAGGGGGAACAGCTTGGATACAGTGGCAAGAAGTAGGACTATAAACTCTTACCTGTGCTGATGCCACAATGCTATTGGCAGATCACAGAATGGTTTGGGTTGAAAGCGACTTTAAAGACCATTTCGTTCCTATTTCCTTGCCATGGGCAGGAACACTTTCCACTAGACCAGGTTGCTCAGAGCCCCATCCAGCGCGGCCTTGAACACTTGCAGGGGTGGGGCATCCACAACTTCTCTGGACAACCTGTTCCACTGCCATATCACCCTCACTGTGAAGAATTTTTTTCCTAATGTCTAATATAAACCTGCCCCCTTCAGTTTAAAGACACTGCCCCTTGTCCTGTCACTACATGCCCTCGTAAAACATCCCTCTCCAGTTTAAGGCCATTTTGCAGATGAAATTGAACGAAACAGAAAATAGGTTGGCACTTCAACAAAACGGTGTAGGGTAATTTGTCTAACATCTCCAAGCAACTAACGCATGAAAGTGGGACAGGGAGCACTTTATGATGATACTGGTCTCCACATATGGAGGTTTTTGTACCTTATCAAGTGAGGTGAGCTGCTGTTACTCAAGTTTTATTTTCATAGAAACAACATCCGTCCCATTTCTCTCCCTACATAACAAAACCAGAACAAACTTACACAGATAAGATGTGTAAGATGAAAAGTCTGGTAACAACTACGTATAAACGAGGCCATTCAAACTTCTGAATAAATTAAAATACCAGCTTAGCAAGTCTAGGACTCCAGAGAATACCTTAATAAGATAGTCTCCCTTCAAGATCTCCAAAAGATGTGTAGAGATAGCTTTTATTTAATAGATACTGCACCTTAGCTTTTGGACTGCTCTTTGAAGCCTCTCCTCTTGACAGTGCAGAAGGACTGGAGAAATTAGCCTTAGTAGCTACTTTTTTATCCACATTAATTCTTACCTTCATCTTGGTTGCAGCATCATCTAGTGTTGTGACTTCATGGTCTTTATGCTCTCCAAAAAGCTTGTCAATAGCAGATATTGGGCATTTGCAGTGGTAACAATAAGTGTCTACTTGTGTTTTCTTCAGTTCTCTCTGTGGGCTCTCAACTTGAGGAATGTTTGTTGCTGATTTTTCAGGATACATCACCACAAAGCCTGAATCTTCAAGCTCAACAGGAGTTCTTTGTTCTGGCTCATTAACAAACTCATAACTATCAGCAGCATGATCAAAGGAGTCCCTGTCTTCAAATAATAGCTCCTCGTGTGTAAATTGAGACGATATTTCATCTTGCAAAAGCTCTTCTTGTGTAATCACATCATAGTCCATTGACTCAGCAAAATCTTCATAAACATCATGGTGTTGCTCCTCTCTTTGCAAGTCTGGATTCTCTGTTTGCTGAATGGTAGGAACACAGGACAGATGTTCCTGAGTAAACTGATCATCTACACTCTCTTCAGTGGGAGCCCTGACATATGGAACATACTTTTCCATTTGAGGAACTGCTGTTACATCTTGCCATTCTTCCTGCTTAGCACTAACTTCTTGATATGCAGCTCCCTGATAATCCACTTGATGACTGTATCCTTGTTGACTTGACTGCCCTGGCAACTCTTCAGTCCTTTCTACTGGTACGTTTTCTTCTTCTCTTTGTTCAGTGCTATCAGTTCCTGCACCTGAAAGAATTGTTCTGCTTCCAAAAGGAATGGCATGCATTGGCTTGCAAATTGTTGCTTGAATGTTGCTGTCAGCCTGGAATTTGTCTCTCTCCGTAACACCTCTTTCTGACAGAACCTCAGTTTTGACATATGGAACATCACCAGATCCCTGCTTTTGCTTATTCTCTGAACTCCAAGCCAAAATTCCTCCACTAAAGGACTCTTCTTCTGGTATCTGATCTTTTTGAGGCCCTATGGCCTTACTTGGAATTTCATCTTTAAGAATGTATTTTTCAAAATATATTCCAGTTCCATCATCTGTGTCTGAATTTCTACTAGGGAAAGAAGCATTAGAATTACCACTGTCTTCATCAGAGGGAGTCTCATCCTTTGTCTTTTCTCCTACTGCTTCTGCATAGAGGTCTTTATATAAAAATGATAGAGCGGGGGGCTCCTCTAAAAGCTCTGGGTTAACTGGAGCAACAGTGGTAGGGAACAAGAGAGATCGTTCTAGCACTCCTTCTTCTGAATCAAAGAGTGGGGTCCCCGGTGACTTCCATTCATCTTCTACATTTGTAACACTTTTAGTGCTAGAATCAAGTGATTTTTGCAGTGGTAAAGGTTTTGAAACATCTGCATAAGACTGCATTTTGCTTTCTCCTTTTGTGGTACCATAAAAGACTTCATCCACATCCTCAAGTAAGGAAAACTCTTCCAAAGTATCTACCTCAGTACTTTCTTCAAAAGATTTGGCTTCTTCCATAGATTCATTGGGGTCTTCTGTCACAGGAGACAATGAAATTCGGCTTTCAAATTGTGGCTTAATTGGGGATTTGTCATCAATCAATGTGTATTTTTCAAAATAATCCATATCAGCAGTACCATTATTAGGATCTAATTTTGCATAATTATTGTTTTCTGGCAACAGGGGGTTTTCTTCTTGAGTTTCTTCAGTTTCCTCAACGTCATCCTTTTTGACCACTTCTGTTAGTTCATGGCTTGCAGTCTTTCCCAACACTGAGCTTTCTGAAATTTCTGTGGTTCTTCCAGAAGTTAGGGCGCCCTGGTCATCCTCAACTAATTTTCTTCTGAATGTAGGATTTGTTTCCAAGTATTCTAATTTATCAGGCATGTGTTTACTTTCTTCTTGATCAACAGAAGAAATATGTGTAGGTGCATGAATATTGAGTATTTCATAGCCTTCTGAAATTATATTAAATAGATCTTTTTGTTCAATAGTCTCCAGAGCACGCTGACTGTCTCCAACAGCACTTGCCTGTTCTATTTCTTTCTCTTCTCCTCTCAGGTAATGTTCAGGCACTTCAGATATTTTGCCTGCCTCCGGATGTTGCATTGCTTCAATTTTTGTAGGGCTTAAAGTACTAGTTTCATGCTCCAGAAAAACTTCTGGACCTTGATTATCTCCTACCAGAGATGGCAAATCACACCTCTGTGTTCCGGGACTAGTGTCTGAGGACTTCCTGTGAGGAAATTTATTTGACACCAATTCAGAAACTCTAAATGTATGTCTCGTAGTCTCTGTAGTCCCATGAACTGTAAATTCTGTGCAGCTTCCAGCTGGGAATTGTTTTGATCCAAAATCAGAAGCTTCATTTGGAGTAAGCTGAATTCCTTGTGTGTCTACATCTGCAGCTCCTATTGGACTAATTGAGCGAGCTTTCACCTCTTCTACCAGCCAGCTAGCCAGCCCAAAAGATGCAGTATCTGGGTTCTGCTTTTCCTCAGAACTTGAGCTAAGGGGCTTAATCTCTGTGGAAGAAAGGCTGCCCCATTCACCAGAATTATGCTGAGTTTTGTGTGTCACAGTTTCATGAACAAGGTCTGATGAAACAACTCCCAGATGCTCCAAGGCTGTATGCTTTTGGTCTTCAAAACGTTGCATTTCACCTCTATGCTCTCCTTCAGTGTAAATGCTTGAAACTTTGTTAGATTGCTTTCCAAGCATGCCTGCTACATCAGATAAAGATGATGGAATATTTTGTTTCTCTTCATCATGAGTGAGAGCCACTGATACACACTTTTCAAGTTCTGACTTTCCAAGTGATTTGTGGAAAGGCATAAATGACTCTGATGACACTGCTTGCTGGTCTGCTACACCAGTCACTTTTGACTCTCTGGTCATTGACCTTGGCACTGTCTGTACATCAGGTTCCATTTCTTGCTCATATTGCTCAGTAGTGAATTTGGGGGAACTTCTTAGCTGTTCTGGAGACAAATACATTGTGTCCAACAAAGAAGATTCTGGCTTGTCTTGGTCTTGCACTTGAGGCATACTCCCCAAGTGCACTGTCTTTAGGCTTGCTGTTTCAGGTGAACTGAGTTGAATTTTTTGCACCTGTTTTTCATTGTGTGGTGGAATTACATGTTCGCACTCTGATTGTTTGAGCTGGGTAGTAAGTGGCTGCATACTCTGATTTTCTTGTTCGGCAAGGGACCGTGTGGGAACCAGATATTCTGAGACTGGTTTTGAATAGGATGGAACTTCTTGCTGACATGTTTCATCAGCTGAATAAAATGGAACTGAAGGTTCAGACTGAGGTTTTGAAGGTACAGTGAAGTAATCCTGACTTTCTAGAGTTTCTATTTTATCTGCAGAATATGATAAATCTTGTTGTTCAGATTCTAATTGTGTAGCTGTGTGAAAGTAATGTGGAGCCTGTTCTCTCTCAGCTTCAGGTAAAATTTCACATTCAGCCTCTGACTTTGCAGCTACAGGCAAATGTAGAAGACTTTCTGTATTCTCTGCTTTTCTTGCAAAAAAGGACCCTGGCTCAGGTAGGGCAGTTTCTGCATGTTCTGTTTTATGGCGGGAGTAAGATATATCTAAATGTTTGGGTCTTGAGCCTTCAGTTACAGGTGGAGACTTTGGACTTCCTTCAGGGGTTGTTTCAGAGACAGGATGTGAAGCACCCAAAGGTACAGACACTGTTTGTTCAGCAAGAGATGAATATGGCTGAATTTTGTGGCTGTCTGCTTCCTCAGAGGAAAATGATAAATTTTGTTGTTCAGTTTCCAGCTGAGCACTTAGAGATGAAGGAGCACCAGCGTCTCGCTGCTGTGAATGCCCTGCTCTCAGTGGGGCCATTTCACGCTTTTCTGCTTTGTCAGTAGGACTTAATAAATCTGATTGTTTGAAGCTTGGTTGTGCAGTTCCCTGCTCCTCTGTCTTGACAAAGGTATGTGCTACAGAAGGTCCTTCTGGCTGCCCTGTTTCAACATCAGAGGACTGCAAACTAACACATGGCTGTTCTGGTTGGACCCCATCCCTCCACTTTGTTTCACCAGTGAAATATGGTATCTCTGAATGCTCCAGCTGGGCAGTCTGTGGTTGCTCTGCCTTGGCATGGGAATATGATAAATCTAGTGGCTTTATTACACTAGTTTCTGCTTTGCCAAGAGAGTATGACAAATCTGGAGGTTTTAAATTTGGTTGTTCTTGTTGCAACTGCTCTGATTTTCCTGTGGAATACGAAACATCAGAAGGCATGAACCCTGCTTGCACAGTGTCCTGTTTTTCTGTTTTGCCAGAGGAATAGACATCTGGAAACTCCCCTTCCACTGGGGATGTGTTTGGTTGCTCTTCCGTGTCATGAGGACTTGAAAACACTGGTTGTTCCAATTTTAGCTGTACTATTTCCTCTGGGTGTAGTGTGTAACTTCTCCTCTCCTGTTTGACCTCCAGCTGTGCACTTGGTTTTTCTTCACTAGCAGAAGAGGACAAATCCATGTGCAGTACTTTGCCCGTGGTATTGATGACATTTGCATGTTCAGATTCTGGTGGGGCAGCCCATGATGGCTTTGTTTCGACAAATGAATGCAACAAACTCTGTTCTTTCATCTCTGGCTGTGTTGGTTTATGAGGTTCTGCTGTGCCAACAGAGAATGACAAATCTGCATATTCTGAGTTTGCTTGGGAATTTTGCCCTCCTTCTGTTTTCTCCATAGAGTGCTGCAGCTCAGGGTGCTGTGCCTGCATTCCTGCATCTTTCCATTCTTCTGCTTTGTTGAGAGATGATGAAAACTCAGCTGTCTTTTCTTGCTCTGGTTGAATCTTTTCTTGCTGTACTGTGCCACTGGGATGAAATAAATCCAGGCACTCCAAATCCTCATCAGCAATTTGAGTTTGCTGTGTTTCACCAATTGAATATGATAAATCCATTACTTCTGCCTCTGGCTGTATGATTTCATGGTGTTCTAATCTGCCAGCAGATAAATCTGAATGCTGTGATTTTGCATTTAAAGTTTCTTGTTCTGCCTCACTGATAGAATGGCATAATTCTAAATGTCCCAATTCTGTCCGTGCCTTCTTGCCTTGTGCCTCTGTTTTGAAAGAATGCAAGAAGCCTGGCTTCTCCTCTCCAGCAGTTTGTCCTTGCTCTGTTGTGCCAGGCCAAGATGACAGATCTGGTTTTTCTAACACTGGTTGAGTAGTTCCTTGTGGCTTTGCTTTATCAATGGAATGCAATGAATCAGGATGCTTTGGCTCTGCTTTTAACATTTCTCTTTGCTCCATTTTTCCACTCTGGGATGGTGCATCTGGAGCTCTCTGTTTCTCCTTTGCAGCTTGTGGATGCTCTGCTCTGCTGACAGACTGTTCCTCTTTAGAGCATTCCACAGCTATGGGCTCCATCCCTTGTTGCTCCACTTCCCTGGCCAGGGGTGCCAAGCCTGCATGGCCTGGCTCCAACTGGGCAGGTGAGAGTTGCTCCATTTTGTCATGACCATACGATGCACCTGTCACTTCCAATCCCAGCTGGATTGTTTCCTGCACTTTGTTGAGGGAATGTGGTAGACAAGGGTGTTCAGTTTGCAGCTGTGATGTTTGCCCTTCTACTTTGAAAACAGAGTAAGGCAAATCAGAATGTCCCTGCCCTGCCATTTCTCTTTCCTCTGCTGTACCCCCAGAACGTGACAAATGTGAAACTTCCATTTCTGGCTGAACTGTTTTCTGTTCCATTTGTCCAAAGGCATAAGTTTGCTCTGTTTCTTGTACTCTTCGTTGTACCTCTGTGCTGTCCAGAGAAGATATCACATCAGTATGCTCTGTCCCTGGTGGTGTCATTTCATCACCTGGCCTATCAATGGAAAATGATAAATTTGGTTGTTCCAAGCCCTCCTGGGCATGTTCTGTAGTGCCCCTTTTATCAGGAGAATGTGTTAACTTTTCTTGTTCTAAATCCTGCTTTGCAGCTTTCTGCTGCTTTTCTCTGCCAAGAGAAGGTTTTCTGTGTTTTTGATCCAATGGTGCTACTTCTTCCTGGCTTGTCTCACCAGTGGAATGTGACAAATCAGGATGCTTCATTTCCCATGGAGCAATTTCTGGATGTTTTGACTCTATTGGTGCAGTTGCTGGAGCAGCTCTTTTTCTAGCTACTTTAGGCAATTCTTGATGTTTAGACTCAAACTTTTGAGTTGGTTGTTCTTTGCCTTTACCAAAGGAAGATGACAAATCTGAGTATTGTGAATCCAGTTGTGAGCATGATTGATCTGGGTAGTGAGATTCTACTTCCATACTTTCATCTTGTGCTGCTTCACCCAGGCTTGCTTGTGAATCCAAATGTTCTGATTTTTGCTGAGTTTCTTCCATGGAGTATAAGAGCTCTGGATGTCCTGACGCCTGCTCGGCAATGTCACCTTGTTTTGATTCACCAATGTCACATGAAATATCTGGATGTTCCACCATTATTGGTTCAGTTTCTTGTTGCTTCAAATGGAATGGTAAGGTTGGGTCTTGCAATAATTTTTCTTGCTCATGAGAGGAATATGGCAAATCTGGATATTCTGAAGTTATTTCCATTTCCAGTGGAGCTTCTTTTTCACTGGAAGAAAGCAATAATGTTTGCTCCAGCTCGGGATGTACTATTTTTTGTTGCTGAGATTCGTGTTGCATAATTTCCTTCTCTGATTTTGTACTTACATAAAATGTTTTTCCTGAATATGCTGGCTCTGTTTGCATTTCTTCTTGCATCTGTTTACTGAAAGAATATGGCAAAGATGGATGCACTAACCCTGGTCGAGCTATTTCTTGCTCTGCCAAATTAATTTGGTCTGTGACCTGTGGCTCCTCTTTACCCAGGCTTTCTGAAATACCTGAATACTCTGTTTCCATTTGCACATCTTCTTGTTGGTCTGTTTCCTGCTGTTTCACCTCTCTTTGTTCTGTATCTTGTTCCATTCTGCCAATAGACAATGACATATCTGGCTGGGGGACATTCAGTGGTGGTGTTTCCTGTTGCTGACTACCAGCAGTGGAACAGGAAGGAAAAGACTGCTCCTGTTCCATTTGTGTTGTTTCCCAGGCCTTTGCTCTGTCAGTCAGTTGTGACTGTGAAGTTCCTGACTCCACTCCTTTTTGCCTCACTTCTCCAGTGATAAGTGAGGAATCCCCCTTTTCTGAAACTACTTGTACATTTTCATGTTGCTCTGGTTCACTAATGAAATGTGATGGCTCTGGACCTTCTAAGTTTCTCTGTGCAGGTTCTTGTACCGTTTCTCCCTGGGAATACAGTGAATCAGTTTGTTCCAGCTTTGGTTGCAATTTCTGATGTTCTGTTTTGGCAGTGGAAGATGTTGTCTGTGGCTGTTTCACCTTCAGCTCTGAAGTTTTATGTTCCTGTTCTTTTCTGGTAGAATGTGGCCAAGCTGGATGCTCTGGCTGCAGTTGAGTAATTTCTCCTTGCATTGCCATGGCAGAGGAATCCAGCTCACCTCCAGACTGCAAATCCTGCTGTACAGGTTGTGGCTGTTCTCCTTTGTCAATTTGTGACGGTTCTTGCTCCTTTCTTATATTCATGGGATATGGTAAATCTGAAAATTCTGTTTCCAGATACCCAGTTTGTTGTATCTCAGCCCTTCTGGTGGAATCAAGTATATCTGGATGTACCAGCTGGAGTTCTGTAGCATTTTCTTTATCTGCTTCCTCTGTCAAACATGATAAATCTGAATGCACCAGTGCAAGCTCTTCTTCTGCTTGTTTTTCTTTTTCAGGGGAATAAGACTGTTCCAGTTCAGAAGGACTGAATGCTTGGTTTTCTGTTTCTTCCCTGGAAACCAAAACCTGATGCTCCTTTTCCAGCTGTGCACTTTGCATTTCCTTGACTACTTCTTTGGTTAAAGAAGAGTCTGGATGACCCATCTCCAGCTCTGCACTCTCTGATTCCACCATTTCTTCTCTGGAATATGATAGACCTGAGTGCTCTGTCTCCAGCAGTGTGTTGTCTGATTCTTCCATTTCTTCCCTGGAAAAAGAAAAGTCTGGATGCTCCATCTCCACCTGTGCACCCTCTGGTTCCACCATTTCTTCTCTGGAATATGATAGATCTGAGTGCTGTGTCTCCAGCTGTGCATTGTCTGATTCTTCCATTTCTTCCCTGGAAAAAGAAAAGTCTGGATGCACCATCCCCAGCTGTGCACTCTCTGGTTCTTTTGTTTCTTCCTTGGAATAAAATTCTGGATGTTCTATCTCCAGTTGTGATCTCTCTGATCTCTCTGTTTCTTTTGTGCAAAAAAGCTGTTCTGGATAGTCTATATCTGGTATTGCACTCTCTGATTCCTCTGTTTCTTCCTTGAAATATGAGAAATCTGGAAGTTCTGTCTCTAGCTGTGCACTTCCTGGTTCCTCTATTTCTTCCCTGGAAAAAGAGAAGTCTGGATGCTCCATCTCCATCTGTTCACCCTTCAATCTCTCTGTTTCTTCCTTGGGAGAAGAGAAGTCCAGATGCTCTGTCTCCATCTGTGTTGTCTCTGATTCTCCAGTTCCTTCAGTGGAATATGAGAGGCCTGGATGTTCCATCTCCATTTGCCCACCTTTTGCTTGTTTGTTTTCTTCAATGGAAAAATCAGATTGACCAAAATGTACTGCTTTATTTATAGCTGAAGTTTTCTGTGTTTCTTCTGTTTCCGTATGAACAGGATATGAAATGCCAAAATATTTGGAATCTATATTTTCAGGAATTGGTGGTTTTAATTTAATTGCTTGCTTCTCTGCTTCCTGAAGTGAAAAGTCTTGTTCAGACTTTGTTTGGTTCTCCAAATGAGCATTTTGTGTTTCTGAGGATGGGGTCTTTTGACCCTCTTCTCTTTCAGCTGAATACATTGGACCTGGAGTCACTGACTCTGACAATGCAGTTGTTGATGATGGACACTCAGTTTCTTGCTCCCCTGTTTCATTTCCAGAATATGCTAAAAGCACATGTTCAGACTCAGACTGTGCAGTTTCTGATGACTGGGGAATATCTTCCTGTCTTACTTCAGTTGAAGTGGAATATTCGGATTTAGCTGATGGAACGTCAGGTAAGTAAGACTTCTCTGTTTCCCTCTCAGGATGTTCTGCCATAGATTCTGTAGGCAAAATATGCTGGGAACTTGGTCTATCTAATTCACTAACAACATCTGCTGAAACAGACTGTGGTGCAGAACTGGGCTGAACTTCCTGCTTCTTCACTTCATCCAGATGATCTGATGCTGTGAGCAGGGACTTGTCTGGCTCCTTGTTTGCATTTTCAGCTGAGGGAAGCAGCACTTGTTTCTCGTCAGACTTGAGTGACATGGAAGTTGTTGACTCTGTTATTGATGTTCTGGCCATGGCTGAATGACTTTGCTGCTCCCTGGTTTCTTCTTCATTCTTCAGCAAATGTCCTGAAACCTGATTTGGAGTCTCCAGAAGAGGTTGTCCCTCTTTTCTTTCTTCATGTTGAAGAGTTGATTCTTTCATTTTATAAGGTTCAATATTTCCAGATGAAACATCATTTTTCTTAGTTAACTGTTTTTCAAGAGGTGATGTTGGTGAAGAAAAGCTTTGATTTGCTTGTTCTGTGAGTTGTTGTCTTTGCTTCCTTCTTCTCTCTGAAGGTGTTTCAAGAATTTTACTTCTTGCTCCCTGAAAATGTATTGGACGTGTTGCTTCTGAGAGTGAACCAAACTTCTGCAATCTTTCTTTTACTGATGTTTCAAGGAACTTTTCAGAATCTCCTGAAGCTGAGCTACTTCTCCGGCTTCTGTTTTTCTCCAATGTTTCAGGGGCTGGCCCAGTCCCTCCAAAAATTGAGTTGAACAGCTGGATTCTAGCTTGTACTGGTCCTCCAAGAATTGGACCGACTTTTCTCAGTCTGCTCTCCCTAAATATTGATCTTATTGGAGCACGTTTTATGGGCTCTTCTGCAATATTCTCTAGATCTTCTTTGTTGTCCGACATTTCCTCATCTCTGTCTTGTGCTTCCACCTGCTCTACATTCAACATGGAGGCTTGCACATCTCCTAGAACAGTTCTTGGTTCTTTCCTCTGCATTCCAGAAGAGTCACGTTTTTTATTGCACTGGCCTCCCTTTGGTGTTGTAGCCATTGGCACCCTGTTTGAAGATCTGCGTGTCCTTTTCCGAACGATCTTGCCTTCATCCATAATAAAGATAACTTTTCCTGGAGGAGAACCTACTGGTGAACTTTCCATACTGTAAAGATCAGAAGCTGTACTAGTTTCTGAGGTCCAGGGAGTAGAACATCTGCTGGAGCTGGTTTCCCAGGTTATTCCACTGTCTTCACTTTGGCATGTTACCATAGAAAAGGAAGGGTTAGTCATGATGTACTGCAGCTTGGGTTTCACATCTTCACTTTGGATAAGATCTTTTAAACTACAAACAAAAGAACAAATAACAAAATAAAGCTGTAAAAACACACAACAAATTAAAGTATTGCAGGAAAAAGCTTAATTTCTTCATTAAAACAAAAATGGCTTTCAAAGTTGTAAAAATATTGCTTAAACATAAATTTTGAAGTACAAGCATAAGAAAAGTCATATTTCATCTCACAACTATATTTTAGATGCATTTGTGTAAAACTGCATGTTGCAAGGTTAGTTCACTGAAGGGGAGGTGTTTAAATTATCTTGACAATGCAGGAAGAACAGTCTTTGATCTGACCTTGTTTTGCCAGTGTGAGATTGAGCTGATTCTGGGGCTATTCTCCAGCATGTGTTCATCTCACAGTATAAATTAAACCTTTCATTAAACACTTCAAAGATACTGTCAGTGTTTTAATAGCACCCACACTTGCTTTGCGCAAGTGTGAATGATTATACAATGCTCAAAGCAGTAGAGAGTCTATCCACTGGTTTGTTACTCTCTTCTCATGTATTTTATCCTCTAAGCACTCTAGATACTTAACAAAGTAATTTAGAACACATTCAACAATTAAAATATACTGGCACCTCCCCAAATGAAACTGCAATATTTCATAAAGTTAGTTTTAAACCTTATGATGTGTAATCAATACACTATCATGTGCTGCAACCAAATCTCTCAGATAAAATAGTAAAAAGGCTGGAGAAAGGCTTTTCTGAGAAGCTTTGGAAAAGAAAACTTCATATTCTTAAAATTCTTCAAATTAAGAATTAAAGATTAGCAAAAAACAATTAAAAGACACAATGTGTGGAGGGTTTAGTATTTTTAGGGTTGCAATATTTACTTAAAAAAAAAGCACAGAAAAGGTAATCAAAACTCAACTCCTATATTTCCTGAGTAGACAGTAGTTCATTCAAGGAAATCACATTTCTAGCTGATGGAAAGAAAGGGTATCTGGTGGACAAGATATAGCCTTCAGTAGAGCAGAAGCAGTGAAGTCTCTGTCACTCCCATGGAAGAATGCACCTCTATGGCCACACAACATCCTGCTTCCACTGAACAGAGGGAAGGGTCACTTTTCCACTGATTAGGATAAAGTACTTCAGCTAAAGTGAAGAAACCTAGCTACAGATCAGGGATCAGAAAAGCAGAACTCATCTGACCAACTGCCAGAGGCTCTGGCCCCACACCACACAGGTGATACCTGCAGGCTGCAGAAGCAGGAGGACACCCCTGAGAAGCAGGTGGCATTGTGCCAGAGGGTACTGAGCACCCGTGAAAAGTCTTTGAAGGCTGGAAGAAATCGTGTGGAAAGTCATAACTGCTTCATTAAGCAAACTCTCTGGACTGTAAGTTTTTTGTAAAGGCCACTCAGTGAAAGTGCTCAGTACCTAACGGAAAAAGAAATGTAATCCTGCTACTGGTGGTGCCACCCTTGCCTTTCCATGAATTTACTTTCCAGAACAAGAAGGTCTGTGCTGGGCTGGCCCATGGTCAGGTCTGTGCAGACCAAGGAAGAGATCATCTCTGATGTCCTTGCTGCTAACTGAAGGCTGAAGTGGGACAATAGCCCGACCAGCCTGCAGTGGGACAACACAGTATCAAACTCCAGAGATGGGGCTTAAACCCATTTGTGGTGATGAGGCTGGCCTGGAGATGCTGACTGGCAGGGCAACTTGAAGGCCCACAATTCAAAACATGTCTGAGAGTGCCATACTAAATAATTGCATATTAGCTAATCCCCTCCTGCCCCCCAAACCCAGTCCTCAAACAGATTTAAGTCCCAGCATGTACAGCTGATTATCTACTTTGGTGTAGTACTCTCTATAAAGGCTAGCCTCACAGGTGAAAACTTACAGGTTGGAGAAAGAGGTACAGCAGAACACATCTATACTAATTTTTCTCTTAGTTTTTCCTTTACCAGTTCCATGGCTTGTCATTGACTTGGACATAGCAAAATAAAATTAAAAAAAAAGAAAATCAATAGCAATAGTACTAAGAAAGCATTCAGTTATTTGAGTCCACAATAACAGATTTTTTTTTTTCATTTTTTCAACTTCTACATTATTCTTACATTTTTAAACCTATTTTTCTGCACTACTTGGTGCTATTAAATAAACCTTCTTGCAGAACAGAGCAGCACTCCCACTTGAGCTGATACTAATGAATAAGAACGGGTTGCCCTGGCCCTGCCTATGCAAAAAGCTTGAATTATATGCATCAATATCTCATTTTCATGGTCACAAACTTGTCACAGCTCATATTCCTCTACAGTGTGAGGAGATCTTGCTTTATACTTTTAAGACCAGAATGAGAGGCATAGAACTCAAACATTTACTTCCAATGCACTTCCAAATAGTGCCCTTTTGTGAACTGTTTTCAAGCTGCACAGTAGTAGCTGAAAGACCCCTCTCTAGTCAGAGGAAGTGTCTGCCACTGCAAAAAGATGTTTGCAATGTTTCAGCTCATAAATGTAGATATGAAACCACTGACATCCAGGGTAAAAGCCAGTGCTGTCTTCTTTCCATGTAGACATTCACACCCATTCCTATTGGCACTATTATCAGCATGTTATTTCACTGCTAGGACATTGCCTTAATCCTTTCTTAGTCATGGAGACATTGACAACCAGTTTTGTGCCTCCTGCCATAACAGCTCAAAACCAGATTTTTCTTCCTGCCTCCTCCTGCTTCTCACAGCCCTCTGCTTCTCACTATGACTTCTGTGCTGTGTCCACTGGGATTTCAGGTAGAATCCTGAAACCTGGCAGGCTGGACAGATGCTCCTTTCTGTATCATATGAGGGAAGAGTTTTCACCTCCCCAGCTGCTGGAGTGGTTGTGTTCACAGTGAGTGGGGTCTATCCACCTGTGTACACCACTCCTATGACCGATATATGGAGCCAGCCTATCAGCTTTCCAATATTCTCCCCAGCCTCTCTTTATCCTCTTCATATCAGACCTTGCCACTGCTGGTATCATAAAAATGTGTAGCTGTTTGCTGCATAATTCCTCACAAGCTGAAAACAACGCAGATAAAATGACCAAGATGTCAACTTATGCCTGTAGTCTGCACTGACAAGATCTCATTTTCTGAAAGCTCCTACATCTTCCCAATTGAAGGAAATACTTTGCTGTGCTTGTGTTTTTATTCTGTACATATCTGGAGTTCCTGCCTTTACCAAGGTGCCCCCTTCCCCCTACAGCAATCAGTATGCTCAGCAAGGTCTCTGCCTATTGCTCTGCAATTCCCAGGGCTACAGTTCATCCATCTTCTTCAGGCTAAGAGAATTGGGAATGGAAAGACACCATTTCAAACCCAGCCTTTCCCCTGATAAGGTACTGTTGACTTCTTTTGGCTAATGATGCCTCTTTTGGCAACAGAGTGGCTCATGCATCTGGCGAAATTCAAAGGAACATCTAGAAACAGTAAGACAGCTGCCTGTCCAGCTACAAAGTTAGGTTTTAGGATGAGTAGCTGGGAGCTAGGACCTGGGCTTGTCTCACACATTTTGTTCCATCTGTTATGAAGGGACACAACCTGCTTTAGTGCTAGTCTGTTTTCCAGACACCAGGTCATGGCATGTCCCAGTGGCATTGCCATTTGCAGGATCAGATGCTGTTCAAGAATTCACAGCACCTCCATGCCCAGAGGTCTGCCTTGCTCCTGCATTCTGGATTCTCCACCATGTTGTAGAGGGAGCACAGGCACCAAACACTTCAGTCTGGGTGGAACAATTCTTTACACAGTCACATAATCACTCTGTTGAGACCCAGTGGGGAACTTTTTGAAGTCTGACAGCCCTACTGCAACACAGACCTTTATAAAGGACTCAGTTAGTTTTACCCAAAAGGCTGAAGAGAAACAAAACATGGAGTGCTCAGCTGCAGGAGCAAGTGGGGGCTGGCTGCACCCCTTCCCTCTGCAATGCCCCACCTCAGCATTCTCCCCCATTCAGCTGCTCTCAGTTACCTTTAGCTCAAGCCCTGACATACTTGAAACAGCCTGCACAGCTCTGCTTCCTACCTCTCTCACCTTCCCTGCTCATGCTCCTGCTGCAGGTGGCAGAAAAACAGCCCTGCCAGCCTCTTCCACCCCTGGCCCAAGTCAGGTACTGCCTCATATAGAGGCATCTAAAATCACACACACTTTCCCCATGTCTTTCTCTGCTTTGGGTAGGGTATGGTAACTTTTCAGAAGACAAATCCACTTCCCACCCCTTCCTTTTCACCATCCATTTCCTATTATTCCAGTCTTTTGCTCTCCAAATGCTGCAGCATGGCAGGAAAACACCTTCTCCACTGTGCTTCCCTTTATACCCGTTTTCATCAATCAGTATAAACGAGACTTGTCTCTAAAGCTTACACACCTCTGATCTTGTGGAAGAACTGCCACATTAAAAAACCAACAAACAAAAAAACCACTTCCAGAACTCAAGGGCTTTCTCCCCATTTTTCTCCTCATCTATTGTTTATAGGTAAACACTAAATGAGCACATAAAATGCACCCTTACCTATTCCAGGCAAACAAGCTGTCTGGAAACACTTAAATTAGCTGCAGAGCCATTTTTATGTAAACCCTGCACACAGACACATGCAGAGACCTTCCCACTGTAGAAGGAAATCAGCTGAGAATGGTCTGAAAGACAGAACTGTGTCAGAACAGCTCATCCATCACACATCTGTTAGACACACAGATATTCCAGTGGATACGTAAACCAGTTAAATGGTAAACAATTTTACTTTAGTTAGACTTAATTTTCATCATTACCGATACAAAAATTAAAACCTGTTAACATCACACTCATGCTTGCCATAAAGAACACAGTACTTAAAATATTTTCCCTGTTTAGGTGATTAAATGGATACATGGGGCTAGAAACAGAAGTAATCTAACATGTTCATCTATCCTAGACAGTAAAATGCCCAAAGGCAAGAAAATATTGTACAGGTCCTACACAGATTAGTGGGGGTTTTGTGCTGACAAGGTTATGAAACCCTTATCCCACCTTTCTAATAGGTTCTGATGCTGCATGTCAGTCTTGTTACTTACATAAAAAACTGTGCTAGGAAACCAAATTATTTAAACATTAATAAGGGTAATAAAGACATGAAACCCAAACTCTTCTGCCTTTCACATGCATGCCTTGTAATTTTGGGATAAGTCATAATTTCTGCTGCAGCTTTTGGGATTTTATTTGCTGCAGTTACTGCACAGTGTGGAACTGGAGTGGTTTGGTCAGAGCTCAGGGACTAGTGTCTCAGAGGAACACCAGGGCTCTTCTGCCTGTTTCATAGAGGTGCTTCCTGACCTTGGAGCAGTCATCTTGCTGCATAACTCTCATATAAAATAGGTGTGAGGCTATTTAATGTGCTTGAAAGGCAGAAATAGGAGCCAGTGGGGACTTCCCTGCTGACTTGCACAACCAGGTGCTGTTCAACTGCATTCAAAGGAAGAAAGCAGAACAGAGAACTTGGGGTTGTTAAAAATAAATTGATGGCAGCAAGGTCCAGGACAAGCTGCCTTCAGCCAAGCTTGCATATTAGTTACATCTCCTCTAAGCTATGTTTTCAAAGCCCATGCACTCAAAAAAATCTGTTCTGCAATGGCGGCTTGAAAACCTGTTTGTCAACAAATAATTAGCTCACAGCTTGAGTTAGTACGTCCCAGGAGCTCAACCTGTCTGTTCTTGCCAGGAGCTCTGCCCAGGCACTGACCACAGGAGGAGGCTTGAAGCTCAACAACCCTGACATTTCCAACAACATCTAAGCAATTAAAGAGTCAGTTTTATTTAACTTTTCTAAGCTATTGCTGAGTGCTCGGTGCAGTCATCACATTTGTGCTGAACCTGAAATTTTACATCTCTTTTAACTTAACTAAACTAACCAATTTAACCTGCTAAATAACTAACCAATTTAAATATGCTCAGTTACCAGTTAGCATAGCTCTACCTCTCTGGTAGACTCTGACCTGTTTATTAGTAGGACAGTTAAGGACAGAGGAAAACTCCGCTGTGTTTAATGTAACTGGGAACTCAAGAGAATGTTTGCTGTGATTTAAATAAGTGCTGAGATGCAATGCCCAAGTTTGCATTGCAGATGTTGCCAGCCAGAAGCAAGACGCAGCTGTGATGAGCTGCTAACAGGCACCCATGGAGAACTCATCCTCTCAGCACAAATAGTAAATAACTGTGAGGCTACATAGATATCACTCCTTTTTTAGCAATTCCTACTTGTGTTTTACAACTTCAGTTTTACTATTAGCCATTTAATTGCAGATTCTATTAAAAATTATCTATCTAAATCATGTTTTCGTTGTCTGCAGTGAGCATCTCCACTCCATGGACTTCAGCTGGTTTTCTTGCAGGGATACAGCCAAGTGCAAGCAGTGTTTTATCGGCATGCAATCCCTCTCTCTGCCAGTATAGGACTGAAAAGCCAAAACCTCTCTTGGGAATAAAGCAGCATTACACACCAGAGTGTCCCCCCACTGTGGAAAACTAGGTCTTTATTTCCCATTCAGGAAGGTTTTCCTAGTTGTAGGATACATTTCCCCATTTGGCTTTTGTTCTTGCAGTACTTTGGGTGGGTTAGGTGCAGAGAGTCTCCCACTGCCATCTTTTTTCTCTAGTGACCATCAGCAATGTCAGAAAGCACTTTGAACTGTGATACACATGGAGTGATGGTAAACACGGCTGGCTTCACAGCACAGAGGTATTAGGAACTGTATGACACATTTCTTAAAAAATGGGTTTCTGGAAAAAACTTAAGCTAACAACATTAATATCTTAGGTTCTTCATACAGTATCCACTTAAAACTGATGGGGTCTACTCAAGGGACTGTCAGGCCTTGCAGTCTCTTTATGAAATTAAAGGTGCTGGCACAGCCAGAGTCTGTCTGCAAGGCTCAGGTTGCAGATGCCTCCACATCCTGCGCAGGACCATTGGGCAGGGCACTGGGCCACAGCCTTGCTCGTTACATTCCTAATGGTAGGAGAGCAATAGTAGGACAATAATCTGTTTCTGTGGAAGTTATTAAGAAAACAAAAACACTTGAAAAAAGAGAAAAAAAATAGAGATCAAAGGGATAGAATATTTCCCAATCCACCACAAAAATCAGCCATACAAATCATGACCAGCAATAGCAGGCATGTACAACGAGTTTTTCCTTTTTAAGGAAAGAAGAAACTGAAGAGGGAGGGAAGTGGGAAGGAATAAAGGGCCGTAAAAAGGAACCAATTTTAATGCACCATTATAATCTTTGAGCATTTTCTCTCTGACAAGCAAATCTGCAGAGCATTTTAGATCCATATGTGACAAAGAGTCAGCCAGAGAGGGAGGAGTGGAAGGAGATGCCACTTGAGCTGGCACATCAGAGGATCTTTAAATAGAAAAGCTTTCAGGGAACTCGGGGTAGGCGCTTACCACACAAAACTTAATTACAGCCATACTAATCTGAAAAAAATATTACAGCCCTCTACTCCCCCCCTTTTTTTTTTGTCTGCAGCAATTGGGTAAGGAAAGGGGGAAAAGCCACCAAACCAACATGGGACTCCAATCCTGGCAGCTGCTGGGGGATGATGCCTTGGGGTGGAGCTGCCAGCTCCCTCTGGGGCTATGAGTCCCTGAGGAGACATACCTGTTAGTCAGCTCCTCTGCTTCCTCTGGATCTATGGCCTCCTCCTCCTCCTCTTCTTCCTCCTCCTCCTCCTCCTCTTCTTCCTCCTCTTCTTCATCTCCTATGAAGGACGAGGTCTCAGACGCCCTGTCGCACTCGGCGCTACGGGAGCCCTCCATCCCCTTCCCTGCTCAGGCCCTCTCCGGTGATGTTTACCCCCAACCCTGTCCTCCCCAGGGCTGCCTGAAGCAACTGTCATCCCCAGCAGCACTCACTTCTCCTGACTCAGGGCAGTCTTTAAATAGAAGGCAGCAAAGTTACAGCACAGAGTGGCTGCTGTTCCTTCCCTGGCTCCCAGCACCAACCCGGTGCCAGGACACGTGGCCCTGTGGCCACCTCTCCAGCTGCTCTCCCCCTTCGCCTCCCGCTGCTGCCACAGAGCCGCCTGCACAGCAGACATGGCAGTCAGGCAGCAGCAGGGAGAAAGGGGGCAAAGCAGACCCTCCCCCAGTCACCTCTAGCAAATTTGGAGCGGATGGCACTGGTGAAGCAGAAGGAGAGTTTATCTATGGCCTCAAGAGAAGGCACATTTCAAAAGTTCTGCCCTTGAGCTCACCCCCAGAGTGCTTCAAGCTCAAGTTGGAAAGGTTAAATACAATAAGTAGTGGATGAGCTTCCAACAAACACATTTAATTATTAATGTCGTACTGTAAGAGATATCAGATGCACCATGGTATTTAACCATGCAAAATAAATGTATTTAAACCCTCAATTTATCAATGTGTTAAATCACAGGACATTTAAAATTTCCTATTTGAGCAGACTTGAACCAATTATAGTTTAAAGCAAAGACAAACTACATTACCATGCAGAGTTTAGGTTAAGCCACATTTACCCTTTATTATTCTGCATTTTACAAAAAATGCAGTGCTTTTCACAGAGAAAACAGAAATATTTCCAATCTGTACTAGTCAAAATAATGACTTTATTAAAAAAAAAATTAGAAGAGGAGGAAAAGAACTAAACCCCTGATTCTCAGTAAAGAAGTTCCAAGATATTTCAAGTATAAACGACTGTATGCCCAAGTACAAACTCTAATGCCCCCAGGTTTTGGGTTTTGTTCATTGTTCTTCAAATAAATAGCTGGTTATAAATCAATCAGCAACCTCTTCCTTAAGAGTGCTATAAGTACAGGAACAAGCAGCCATGTACTTCTGACTACAAGCTGCCTCTGCACGCTAAATTAGAATTCTCCTGACATTTTGAAACAGTAGGTACAGGTACAAATTTCTGCTCCCATGATCCACCTAGTGACATACAAAACTTACAAGGTGACAATGTAATTTCTTTGAAAAGTGTATTTGAAACAGATATTAAACTAAATTAGGCTCCACATTTCATCATGAGCATAGACAGTGTACACAAAAAATGTAAATATGAAGTACTCTTAAATTTCATGTGGAAGGTAAGAGCATTACAAGTCTTCTAGAAATGCTTATAGATGCAAAATACATACATTGCACAAGTTTTGATTCAGTCTTCAGCACAGCAAGAGAAAGGCAAGTACCAGAAACCCTTCAACTTATTTTCATCTGTACTCCTCACAAGTGAATTTTACCTGTAAATGGACCAAAATCGCACATTCTTTCATGCTCTTTGGACAAGCATCATATTCAGTAAAATCAGGGGAAATGTTTATATCTGAACACACAAGGATTACAGAGAACAAGGGAAAAAATAAACCCCAAAAAATCACAAAATACAGAACAACCAGTAGCAGGTACAGTACAATAAATCAAGAGTGACATTCTCTGATGGACTTAAATTTAACATCAAATATACTGTGAATCAAGTTCAGTAACCCAAGTTCAAGTAAAGCACTAGTTCCAAATAAATGTTTGGGATTCACAAATATAATGTATTCACAAATGCTAACTTCAGGTTTTATACAAATCATCTTACATCCTTTTATCATCGCCTTGCAATGCAAGTCTTAACATTGATTTATATTGATTTCTTTGTGAGGGGTTTAAAAAAAATAACACCTTATACTGTGAACACATCTAAAGGTACTGAGAGTTCACTTACACATTCACATTTCAGGACAAGTGAGAGCAAGAGCTAGAAGAGAAACTTAAAAGTTTCACCATGTATAGCCTATGCCAGTTCTGCATTACTGTGACCAAATGTGAAGCCCTTGCCAACATTTGGTCCTACTGTGCACCTCTGAGCCTGTTAATTTAGTCCTGAAGGACTAAAGTGAGTTCTTAAAATCCTGGAGAAGACACTAGTGGTTTCTGACACATGAGATGAGAAAAGACAAGAAAACCCAATGCCAAAAAGAGTACTCAAGAATAATAATTTAAAAAAAAGCAAAAAAAAGCAAAGCCCTGAACTAAAGCAGTTTTATTTCAAGGCAATAACAAATCCCAGACAGCGTCTTGCACACACACTGAAATCTTGGTGAGTTGTGAAAAATACCTTTTACCAAACGGCTCTCAAAAAAACTATTCCTGCTAGAATGTATGCCAAAGGATAAGTGGGTGAAATTTTTTCTTTTGAAGCTGAGAAAGGTGAAAACTTTACCCTAACAATAAAATTTATGATAGCCATTAGTGAATTTTTCACTCTGGATACTTGCCCAGAGTAGATGAAAACCCAGGTCATTAAACCTCTAACAACTTCAGACTACACAGAACTGAATCCAAAGTTAAAGTCCAGCTCCTACCCACTCTCCCCAAGCCATTTATTTTGTGCTATTATATCTGAAATTTTCTGACATAAGTTGCAGCCCACTATTTAACAAATATACTATCAACAGGCTTGTTCAAAAAAAATTGAGGAAAACTACCATCTAGAATTTCTGGTCATAGACATGGTTTATCAGGATGACAAACTTGAGAAAAAAATACAAAAGGATTCTTTTGAAAGACACAGGCCATTGTGGTTACAGACCTTAACTTGTATTAAAAATACCACTGACTTGGTAGGGCAATTTTTATAGAGTACCTTGCAGATACCACAATTTTTAAAATTAACCTTTTAAAGACAGTTAGGAAGAAGTGGTTTCAAACAAGAAGCATAATTTAAGGTGTAAGAAATGTTGACACATTAGGTGATGCAATGCAAAGACACAGGAAAGTTTTATGCCTCTTATAAAGTTTTGTTTCTCACATTCAGCTCACTTAAAATGTATTTTTACCAACTTTAAACATTTACGCCTCTTCTTATTTATCCTGGGTCGGGAAAGTTTTAAATTTTCTAGACAAAGATATAGCCAATATCTTTTTTAAGAAGATATAGCCAACACACCCTTTTCCCAGAATCTACGTAGAACTTGTGGAGTATCTTTGAATCCAGACATCATCCTGTCCTAAAACCTTGTGCTTCAATTTTACATAAAGTGAACCAAAGTGAATGTTACACTGACACCCAAGTCTACCATCCTATAGGGAAAGGGCAGTGAGGGTGAACATATGCAAGAAAGAAGAACATTTCAGTGGACTGCTACAGTCATATTAAAACTGAAAGACAGTTTAAATTGCAGAAGGAAAGTCAATTGCATACACAAGGCAAAATTCTGCAGACTAGACTGTGATAAAATGTGTAGAAAGAAACCTCACATCAGGCATATAGTTTACAGTACTTAGAACTTCTAAATAAACTAGAACTTAAAAGTCTGCACAAGAAGACATAATGTTTGTTACTTTACAGTTATAAGGGTTTTCACAATCTTGTTAGAGAATGTAACAAATCAAAGTTTTGCCTATTTACAGACGCACTGCAGAATAGCCATGATAAATCTCGACAAATTGCAGCATGGGTCTTACCTCATGGGGCATTTCCTAGTCTACTTAATTATATGAAATATTTTAAATATGCAGTACAAAATAACATAAATTGGAAAAATAACCCGTATCTTCCATATATAAATGTCACTTCACTGGACACCATATAAAATATTAAACTTAAAAAAATGGAAGTACGAATTTTATATCAGTGGTAAATAGAGTCTTAAAAATTAATTGGTTTTCAATATATGAAATATATATGAGAGACACAAATTGTGCTATAGGAGGTCTAAGAAAAGGTTTGCAATTTTTTGGAAGAGCTGTAATTTTTAATATTACTTATTTAGATTCAATTTACAGTGGCTGACCAATTCACAAACATTTACATATAATCAAATGAGAAGCCCAGCTTATTTTAGCACTGATTTGATATTGATTTGGTCGTTTTCTCCAAAAGAGACATCACTACAACTGCAAATATGTAAAAGGAAGCACTAAAATTTTTCCTTCCTACTCTGTGTGAATGTGAAGCATTTATGTGCCTTGAATGGAGCTTTTTTACTTCAGCCTCTTCATAGTACAACTGTTGCTTGAAAATTCCAGTTTAGATCATATTTCTTGATATTCAGAGTACTACAAACCATAATCTAGCTTCATTTTCATAAACAGTTCCTTGTTATTCCAAGAAAAAATGAAATAAAACTGGAAAGTGCTAAGTTGAGCAGAAGTGCTTACTGCAATTAAGCAGATGTAAAGCACAGACTCTCTGTTCATCAAGAAGTTGGTAGTGCACAGTGCCTTAAGGATGTAGTCAGATTTGCACATGGTTTAACCTTGAATGTCTATATTTCATGGTTAAATCTGTCTGAATTAATGGTTACACAGATCACACAAGAAACAAGTCAGTATATCCCCATATGTTCCTTAAAATAGATGTGTTCCTGTTGCTGCTGTGAGTTTCTTCTAGAAGTCAACAATCCAAGCATTTTCAGAAAGCATATCTTTGAATGAACAGCTGTATTAACAAATACCAATAATAAAATATGCCACATCCTTATAAACATTTCCTTGACAAAAGTTTACAGAGAAAACCAAGTCTCAAAAACCATGGGGTAAGTACCTCCTGATTTTGACACTGTTCTTTATTTCAGCAGGATCCAAAAAAAAAGTGAAAATGAAAGAAGCTAGTTATCTTTTATGTCTGGCTGCTTTTAAAGGTAATATACAGTTCAGGTCTTTCTTTTCTTGTAATAACTGCCAAGCCTGAGGAAAAAAAATACAAGGTTTTTAAAAAAGGACTATATAATCTTTGCCATTAAAACTTAAATACCATTGTAAACAATAAGCATCACAGTTCCACAAAATTAGGGTTAATTTTTTCCCCTTCTTGAAAAGAAAGTTTGTAGGTTGAGATTTTTTTTTTGGTTCATTTGTTTTTAGGATTTTTTAAGGGAAGCAAAATCCAAAAAGTACACAAAATGCAAAGAACAGTAAGGAAGGTAAAGCCTTTCAAGAACAGATTGGATTTTTGGAGACAGAGGTGTTAACAATATTTAAGCATTACTCTGGTACTCTAACTGCAAAATAATTGTCTCAAATTCACACATGTCAAAGTCCCTGATAAATGATGTTATGCACAGTCATTTCTAGAACTTAGTTGTGTCTCTAAAATAGGTTATTTCAACTTTCTTCTATGTTCTAGTGTGAGTTTCAGGACATCTGCTGTGCCATGACCCTGCAAAAAACTGCAGTGACCCTCCTGTGTTTATACAGAAGTCATTTACACTCCAATGTGTAATGAAAACCACAAGAAAAACTATTCTCTCAAGGACAAAACAGATTGTTTAAGCTTTTTAAAAAATAGTGCAGGATATTAAAAAGTACTTCCACTTTTAGAGCAACTATCATTCTTATGTTATCTGGTAAAAGGGATATTTTTTCAGGGCTGTATCCCTTTATTTACCGGGCTGTATATTGCTTCCAGACAGCTAAGGTTGAACATCTGCTTTTATACATTTTTCAGAAAACCACAGAGGTTTGAAACAAATTTTGTTAACTGAAAATTCTGAAAAAGAGAAGTTCACTCTGATTTCACAGTACCACGAAAGCTCAAACCACTTCAGATATGTGACTTTAGCAGATTCACAAAATCAACTATTTTATGTACAAGTATGTGAATGATTCAGTATTTTGTACGCTAAGGTGGTTAAATGTAAGAAAAACTAATGAACATTTCTGAACAGAATTACAAAGAAAATGTTATCCTTTTCTGACTTAAGTGTCTCTTATAGCATTTGCTCTATTACAAGTATCTTACAAGAATTACTTTTTGCTGGAGAAGCCTTCAAGGTACTTGAAGACTTGTAAATACGAAGCTCCAAGAACAGTTTAATAGGGAAGTCTTAAATGGTTAAAGCTGGAAGCCAGTTCTATGCACTTATCTCTAGTCATAACTACCTAAAAAACAGTCAGAGATCTCAGAAAACTAGAATTTGAGTTGCAATTCCAATGCAATGCCTATGATAGGAGACAAACATAAAAGAAAGTTGGTAGCAAAAATTTTCAGAACAAAGATGTTTAACCAAGGTCTCAATTTTCCCTTGTTTCAAAGTGTCCTCTCCTCCCCTGACTGGGACAGTGAAAGTTCCTGTTTGAACTACTCATGTTCTAAAATTATGAGTGTGGTCTCCCTAAAGAACCTATCTAAGTAAGTTATCAAAAATCAGAAAACCCCCATTATTTTGGTGGTGATATTTATTAAAAAGAGGGACAGTAAGAAGTATAAAATATTATCTATTACCAGTCAAATTCATGTAGGAATAAACACTGAATGAAAACAAAGTTGTACCATTGTTAGAATTTTACACACGCAAGAAAATCTAAGAGAAAGGGTTTATACTATTTTGAGTACCCATTTCAGTGTAAACCTGAAGTTTAATGGCAGACAATAATTAGTACTCTTAAGAAATTATTTTTCCACATTTTTTAAAAAACACACATTTCTATTACTTATAGTACAAAGTATAAAACATCAGAAATAGGCAGGTTTAATGACTAGCATTTTTAAGTATAACTCTCTTGAAAAACAAAGTGACCAAAAAATTACATGATGTACTTTTTACCTGTGCAAATTCACCTCTGATCATATCAAACTTGTGTTTCTCATGTACAGCTCTAGCAGTATTTGTTCCATCAAAAGGTTCTGCAAGATCAAAAACAAACTGTTTAACTTAACAGACAACTGTTAAGAAAATCTAGAGTTAGGTTGTCTCTACTAACCAAGTTGGGTCAAGCATATAATTGCTTACCGAACCTGTTTTAAATAGTCAATTCCTCTTTGGTTCTCAAGGTTTCTTTTTACATAACATTTATCAAAAAAACTCCAGACCAAAATTAAACTAAACCAACAAATAAAACAAAACAACACCCCTACAAGAACAAAAAAACTCCCAAGCCCAAGACAAAACAAATAAACCAATAAAAAGAAAATTTTTTTTTAAAAAAAGGCAAAAAAATTTAAAAAAAAAAAAAGCCCCAAATGCTGAACTCTCTGAATGCCCTGAATGGAGAACATCATCAGGGAGTTTGCAGATGACACAAAGCGGAGCAGTGCTGTTGACACACAGATTTTATACGACAGGATGCCATCCAGAGGCACACGGACAAACCTGTGCAGTGGGTCCAGCAGGATCTCATGAAAGTTCAACAAGTGCAAGGTGCTGCATCTGGGTCAGGATAACCCCAGACATGATTAGAGACTGGGAGAAGTCACTGAGAGCAGCCCTGCCCAGAAGGACCTGGGGGTGCTGCTGGTGAGAGGCTGGACATGACCCAGCCATGGGCACTGACAGCCCAGAGAGCCAAACGTGTCCTGGGCTGCATCCAGAGCAGTGTGGGCAGCAGGGCCAGGGAGGGGATTCTGCCCCTCTGCTCTGCTGAGACCCCACCTGCAGCGCTGCATCAGCTCTGCAGATGCACCAGCACAGAAAGGAGGACATGGACCTCTTGGAGTGAGTCCAGAAAAGGCCACAGAGATGTGCATCCATCAGTGGGATGGAGCACTCTCCTAAGAGGACAGACTGAGAGAGCTGGGGTTGTTCAATATGGAGAGAAAGCTCTGGGAGAGATCTCATAGCACCTTCCAGTATGTACAAGGGGCCTACAGGAGAGTTGAAGAGTGACTGTTCACAAGAACATGTAGTGATAGGACCAGGTGGAATGGCTTTAAATCAAAAAGGGCAAGCTTAAGACTAGATATTAGGAAGAAATTCTTTACTGTGAAGGTGGTGAGGCACTGGAAGAGGTTGCCCTGAGAAGTTGTGGATGAGCCCTTCCATCATCCCTGGAAGTGCTCAAGACCTGGTTGGATGGGGCTCTGAGAAAACTGGCCTAGTGAAAGATGTCCCTGTCCATGGCAGGGGAGTTGGAAAAAGATGATACTTGAAGTCCCTTCCAACATAAACCATTCTGTGATTCAATGAATGCTCTAATGATATGCAATTCATAATAAACTCAAGTTATTATTACCTATTGAAGCATACTATAACTGTGCTGAATTTATGCAGTAGTAGTTATCTGCTACAGCTCAAAAGTCTGTGATAACTTATCAGACTATGATTTTGCATATGAAAGTATTTTGAAAGTTATTACACATGAGACCTGGAACTATTCACTTTAGATTCATCTTATTCAACAGTTTCTCAGTGAAATACTGAGAATATAGCAAAATATTTACTATAACTTTTTATGTAAGACATATCAACTGCTGTAAAATATATTTATCACTTCATACCTATTCTGCAATATTTGTTCATAACCATTTGGGGGTTCTACTTTCTAACTAACTACAAACTAATGTAATGTTCCCCCCCTCCCTTTTTTATCCTAAGTTAATTAATAGTTTGGAACTTTTTTAATTGCAAGATTAAAAAAATACTTGCTACTGATAATGTTGTCAACATTAAAGCAATTCATACTAAAAAATTATGATGCAGGAACTATGCATTACAATGTGCTACAAAACAGATTTTATAGTCTTTTCTTCCCTAGTACAGAACCCCTTAAGTAACATTGTATATTTCACACTGGTAGAATGTATGCCAGTCCTGACAGACCACAGAACCACAAAAGTATTTGTTAGATCAGGTAGATTTTTTTAATCTAGTTGGCTATGAATTACTTTTATTCAGGTAGCAATGTACAGTAAAATAAAGCATTATACAGACACCAGAAAGGCTTGTGCCTTTATGGAAACTGGAATTTCAAGTTCAGTATGTGCTCCATGGCTTTAGGTTTTTATTTTTGCTACCTATTTAAATTCACTAAGAAATTTTTTCATGCAATAAATACTGTGTTTAGCCATTTTCTAAAAGGATTCTCTTCAAACTACCTAGTTTTCAGTGGACAGTTACAGGCAGATTTCTTTTATTTTAGAATGCATCATACCTTTAGTTTAGAACAAAAACTGGCAACCAAACACACGGAGTCCTACAATGTCAGTCCCATTATTTGAGAGAGTGGTCTAGTATAATTAAGAACTCCATGTCCCTTGCTATGTGAACAAACACAGCTTTCATTTGTATATGATAAATGTGATGGTAACTGCTTTTTTAATGCTAGGATCTTTATGTCGAATCAGGTTATATCTATATCTTAAAACAACAAGAGCTGAACTTTACAATTTTCTGAAACCATCAGTGGAAAAAAGGCACTCTAGTCACAAAAGCTAACTCTCATCTTCCCTTTCATCTTCTTGCATATTTACTGATTGTCAAAAGACAAACTGGTTCTCTGACGCACAGCAAGAATGATTTTACAATCAGCAGCTCTTTACATCTTCTAACCATCAAGACAGTAAGAGTTTATTATAAATTATTTTGTTCACACACAGAGATGAGAATATTAAAAGAAAAAGTAAGACAGCTTTAATATTGATGCTTGAGGGAAAGGCTAAAGGGAATAATTTTTCCAAATAAAAATACTAGATACCACACGACTTCAGAACTGCTGCTGACCAAGTCCTGGAGAATTATTTTTTGAATCATTTTTAGCATGTGGATCTGAAAGACTTGAAACTACAAATATGAATCAGGTGCAGCTTAGATGGCTTCTAATTTGATTTTCCTAAATGATTATCAATGTAATTATCTCCTAAAATTGCCACATTTCTAGCTTTTCCTTTTTCAACAGGAGAGTATTTGATATTACTTGACACAGACAAGATTTAAACTGAAACTAGAATAGTCGCTAGCCATTTAGAGCTTCTGACAAGGACGGTTCGAAATATTATCTAAAAGCAGGGCTCTCTGTATCCCCACCATGGTAAAAGCCTAGCATATTTTAAAGTGTCAGGAAAGAGCATCTCTACTGTATTTGTTTCTCTAACAGCAGAAATATATGCAAGAATCAGCCTTAAGGCCCATAACATTTAAAAGAGAATACAGTTTTTCTTGAGCTAATCTAAATACAGTACTACATGCAGAATTGTGGAAACTCGCAGGCACAAACTTGTGTAATCTATCAACAAATATATTTTAGATATTTTAAAATATATGCAATAGTACCAATTATTGAAATTTTATTCTGCAAATAGGAAAATTTGACAAAGACATGGAAAACAGAATATACTGGCATGTTTATGTAACTATTGAAATCTTCTTCTCACGTACACAGAAATTTATCTACATACTTTGTTAACCTAATTCAGCTTAACAGCTGTTATAAACATGAAGTCTACTTTGACTAAAAGTAGGAGATTTTATTTTTCCCTCCCAAATTAGAACTAAACACTTGGTATGTGAGGCTAAACCCACTAAATCATAAACCAAGGAAGAAATCAGATGTCACCTATAGATAATTTTGCCTTTTTTAATAGTTGAAACAAAAATGCATTAAGGAAAAGTTGGATGTAACCAAGACCATTAAATGCAAAATCTAGACTGTCTATTTTGTATGTTGATGTTTATTCTATTTCGCAGACTGGCAGAAAGATAACCTAATTATTCAACCACTTTGTAATGTCATAAAATAGTTGAGAGCTTGAAACACACAGCCCCCTGCAACACAGTGGATCAGCATCACGTGACAGCAGCAAACATAGCTGCCCAGCATTCCCACCTCCCACATTCAGACCAGAGCCTTGGCAATGCCTCACTACGCTATTCTGAATCATTTCAGCTGTGCAGATACTCTGATTCTCACATTTCTCAAGTCTAAGACTACAGTCAGAGTACAGTGCAGCCATATTTCAGTGTGTTCATCTCCTGTTCTTCTGTAACTGTTGATTTTCCCCCAAACGGTCAAATAAAGAACAGGAATCCCATCATGTGGTTTTGCATTGACATTCATGAGACTATGGCCAAGCTGGTGACCTCTGGACCACAGAATAACCAAGTTCACAAGCAGGTGAGGTTGATTGAAAGTGATTCTCTGCACAGAGCAGCACGAATGCAGGTAAGTGCATTTAAACCCCAACTCTAAACTTCATCAGTCTTGAAGAATGTCTGTTCAGCCACAGGACTTCTGCCTTATTCTCCTCCTCCCCCAGTCAAGTTTTCTCAGTGTCTAACAACTTTTCCCATACCATATGTGCAAGTCATATTCCTATTTCATCCTGAGACTTCAACCCTTGATATCCTTATCCTAATAGCCTCCATTAATTTGCAGCCAGGGCCCAGGCCACCTCTCCCTTTGGGACAACTGTTTCCAGTTACACAGCAACCCTTGGTCTCTTCCTTACTTCTCATTCTCCTAACATCTCGATCCTTCTCTTGGTCTATCATCTTCTCCTTCCTTAGTGCAGGCTTCATCTCCTCTGTATGCTTACCTGCTCATCTTCTCCATGTACATTCCCCACGGCAGCTGAAAGGTGTCACTAGCACGTGAACCAGGTTGCCTGTACAGTACCTACAGTGCTCCTACTCAGTTCTGCACTGAGACAGCTGAGACCTGCAACTCCAACAGGTAGCCTGGGTTTCCCCTCCAGTTCTGGAAGGCATCATGTAGTCTCTGCACAAAGTCTACATTCACTAGCCAGCCAAAAATAGTACCCACAAGGGGATCAACACACATATAACCTGCAATGCCAGAGCATTTTTAGAACAAACAATATTCTTCAAGAAAAATCTCAGTATGTACCTGCTGTGTTTTTTCAGTAGTTTAAACTTGGCTAAACCTGACAACTATTTTTGTTGGGCAGAAAAATACACAGTACTGGCATAAAGGCCATTTCTTATCAAAGTCCTAAGCCTTGTTCCAAAAGTAACAGGGCAATGAGTGCTCTTGAAGAAAAGGTCAGGAGTACTATTTTTAAACACTTTAGAACTTAAAGCTTCCTTCTCGAATGTTTTTGACGGGACTGTTTACAAACTATTTACATTGGTTAAACTTCCTTCTCTACACAGTATTTCTCAAAACACAACCAAGGTAAAGTCTAATTGATAGATTTATGTATTTAATGCCTTAACAGTTAAAAATTATAATGCAGCTTCACATTTTACCTTCTACACAAATAAACTTGTTTCTCCATTCAACACCATCAGGTCTTGCAATAGCCTTGGCCTCACGAACGGAAATAATTTGATGGCTCCAACTAAAGAAAAGGAAAACAATTTGCAAAAAATGTTAGCTCGTAGTTCTAAATCCAAAGTATCAGTTTACACTAAAAAAATGGTCAGATTTCTAGTGTCATAAGCCTGGATAACACAGCATTTTATAATATTGCATTTATAATGTTTTATAATTCAGTTTAACATCATGGGTAGGAAACAAGAAAATTTTTCTACCAACAGAAGTTCAAGTACAAAAAGCATCTCCAAAACAGAGCATTACAGGTGTCCATGAGTAACATATACTCACAATGGAATTTTTTTGACCAACAATGTCAAACTAAATTTGCATTGTCACCTACATTTATTTCTAAGTTCAAAATAAATTACAGAATCAAATCTTTCAGAATTTTCTGTAGGAAAAAAGGAATGTAAAGAGTAAGTACAGACAAGTCACATACTACATTTCATAAACAATACTCAATAGTATAAAGACATGTAAAAATAACTTGCTCATAGACCTTCCTTGTACAAGGAACCTATTACTATAAAGCTTCAATACTTTATAGATGCTGAATTTTAGATCTGCAAGTACAACAATTCTCTTACCACTTTCTGCAGGCAGCTTTACAACAACAAAACAAGGCAATTACCACATTTAAAAGGAACAGCACGCAGATTACAGGGCAGTCTTTATGATGTGCCACCATCTCTAAGATGCTTGGCACAACAATATGCCAAACGTAATGGAAGCCAAAAAAACTCACTTCCAGTTTTATGTTCTTAATTACCCAGTCACCTTTCAGCTGCTCTTAACTAAAGAGAGCAGCTCCTCCTGCGTGCCATCATGTGCCACATCCAAGACAGGCAGGGGACTGGTCCCAGAGAGCAGGGGTTTGTGAAAGGCACATCCTGACTGACCAACCTGATCTCCTTCTGTGACAACGTGGATATGGGAAGGGCTGTGGATGTAGTCTGCATGGACTTCAGTAAAGCCTTTGACACCATCTCCCACAGCATTATCCTGGAGAAACCAGCTGCTCTTGGCTTGGGCAGGTGGACTGTTCATGATTTAAAAACCACCTGGCTGGCTGGGCCCAGAGTGGTGATGGGGGGAGTCACACCCAGCTGGTGTTCAGTCCCCAGTGCTGCTCCCCAGGGCTCAGCACTGGGGCCAGTCCTGTTTGAAATCTTTATCAGTGACCTGAATGAGGGGATCAGGTGCAGCCTCAGGTAGTTTGCAGGTGACACCAGTCTGGGTGTGAGTGCTGATCTGCTGGAGGGCAGGAAGGCTCTGCAGAGGGATCTGGACAGACTGTTTTAACTTCATTAAATCAACAGTGACAGGATGGCTAAAAATCTGTGACTGTAATTCTACAAATGATCTTAAATACAACTCATAATTAATTTCAGTTATTTGAATAACTGTAATTCAGAACATAATTCAATTGTTTGAATAACTGTACTTCCACTGAGCATGTACATTTAACAATATGAATAGGGCTTATTTCTAAAAAATGCAGGACACAGGACATGAAGAGATACAGGATAACTCAGTGTGTATATTTAGCTTTCTCTTGATATATGCTTTAGAAAATTAGTAATGATGATGATCTTTTCTAATGATCTAACATAAACTAAAGTCTCCATTCTAAGCCATCATCTTTCCTCTCCTTAATTCCCACAGTAGACTACTTTTGTGATAGAGATATTGTGAAGCATCAAATACTTTCCTATCTCGTCTTTTAATAATCAACCATCAACACAGGCTTAATTCAGATGAATTGCTCAAAAAAACCCAAACACACAGACACACAAAAAGACAAAAGACAAAACCTCTGTGCTCAGAGCTTCAAACAAGCTTAAACTGCAGCTCAAGAACACTGGTTGTGAGCAGAAGCTTACAGTTTGCTTTTTTTGAAAGCTTATTTAAAAATCAGAGACCCAGGCCAGTGGGGGAAAAAAGAAATAAAGAAAGTCATGCAAAGAAGTATTTGATCTGTATTTGGTTTAACCAGGCAGTACTGTTCCACTTGAAACAGTAATTCTTCTCTTAAATTCTTTTTTTCCTGGGCTATACTTGATCCCTCAGCATAAATGCATTTATAATACACTGGTTAAGCAAAAAAGCAACAAAGAAGTGGCATTTCTTGCTGTTTAAAAAGCCTTTTATTTAAATTTGAAACTTTAAAAAAGCCTTTTATTTAAAATTGAAATTTAAATTTGAAAACAACTCTTTTATCTGACAGTCTTACAGAACTGTCTTGGTACAAAGATCATATTGAATTAGAAATTAATTATGAATAGCAAATTATTTGTGTCTCAATTTTAGCCACTTGGGCTCGCATATAATAACTTCATTGTTGCCAAGATAAAGCAGATATTCTCCCTGCACACATTTTCAATCCATAAGTTAACAATGCCATTTAAACAGCTATTCAATTGCCAGTTTTTTCTGTTGTCACTGACTGCACTAGGTATGTGATCTTCATGACGAAAGCAAATATTTGAAAGAAGGAGACTAGGCATTTTCAGGTGTGAGCATGACTATAGTGCAAACAGAATAAAAAGCTTATCTTTTGCAAAACATTCTTACAAATCAAAGCTGCTTGTATAAACACAGTAAGATGGGTGCAAGTTGCAAACATATTTAACTCAACATAGTATTAAAAATGATCCCTTTATTACCTGACCAATTCTATCATGAAAAGAGCTGCAAGCAGTTTCTCGCTGAAATTTTATATTTTGTCATTAGAATGTAGGCAAGCTTTTACCATGTCCCCCATATACAAATCAGTGAATGATCTTAAACAACTTCTACTTAACCTGCAATGGTAAATTTAAGGGAAGCAATCACAAAGCAATAAATTCAGGGGAGCAACACCTTGCTTCAAGGTCTCACTTTGTAAGGAGACAGCCAAGTGAAAACCTGCTGCCTTCACTCACAGTTTCAGAATCGAAATCAGACACCTCCTTCAGAGGGGCTGGTAAACATGATTCCAAACACTTGCATTGGAGAACATCTACGATTTTTTCTTGATCACATTCACTACTTAATCAGTGGACAATTTTAAACAGTTGAAGTTAAAATGAAGTCATAACCATAGCCAGCTGTATCATAAGAAGTATTACACAGACTTGAACTCTTATGGCAAGATAATTATACAACCATAGAGGCAAAACAAGCTTTGCCATATATGGTGTCTTAATTCAATGCATGCTGCAATTTCCAAATCACATTTCTTTGGGGACAAGGATGAAGGGGTATAAAAATCACTTCTTATGAACACACTGAAAACGTTAGAGTAGGACTGTGAAAAAGGTATTGTATAAATACATGGTAGTAAACAATGTTCTGAAACATCTTATGGCCTAATAAACAGAAGAGTTTAAAAGCATAAGAGAAAATAAACATAGCACAAGGACTTATGCACAACTGCACAAGATGCAAAGCTCCTATTTCTTCCTTTGCTATATTCTTTAAGCTCATCCTGTCCTACATCAAGTAAAATGAATCACAGATTTTAACTGAAATACCTAATGGCCTTTGCTAGAGTGAGGGAGAAGTTTAAAACAATATATCTCCACCTTCTCTTATCTTCCTGACCATTACAAGTAAAATAGATCAGTAGTTAAACCTTCTAGACAGGGGGCTTCAATGATTTATTCTGTTCAAAATTATGATATTCGCACATGATCTGCTCATTTTTGATTCCATGCTGTTCATTCAGCAAAACAGTTCCTGCGCATCAAATCTGGTAGTGCATCCTACTCCACAGATAGGAGCCTACAAAAATTACTTTTACAAAAATTGAAGTCACACTCTCTGTAGCAATCTTTTCATCAAACAAGTGACAGTCCAGTAGGGACAGTTCAGTGGCCCAGTACAGATCATATAAATATAGCTTCATTTAACAGTCAGTGTCTGAAATAGAATCTCAAAATTTTGGTGCATAAAGACACTAAAAAAGGTTTCACAGGGAAAACAAACAGTGAAAAAACTACTTATTACAGCAAAGAAAATATTCAACACACTCTACCACTAGTTCTTCCTTGGAAAGCAGAACTAAGAGAGCCCTGTGTTGTGTGTATTAGCAAGTTGAACACGAGTCAGCAGTGCCCTGGCAGCCAGGAGGGCCACACGTGTCCTGGGGACATCAGGGACAGCATCTTCAGCCAGGCAAGGGAGGGGATTGTCCTGCTCTGCTCTGCACTGGGGCAGCCTCACCTCAAGTTCTGGGGGCAGTTCTGGGTGCCACAGTGTAAGAAAGACATTAAACTCTTAGAGACCATCCAAAGGAGGGTGACAAGGATGGTGACGGGCCTTGAGGGGAAGCCGTATGAGGAGTGGCTGAGGTCATTTGGTCTGTTCAGCCGGGAGAAAAGGAGACAAAGGAGAGCTCACTGAAGTCTGCAACTTCCTCATGAGGGGAAGAGGAGAGGCAGACACTGACCTCTTCACTCTCATGACAGGACTTAAGGTAACAGCATGAAGCTGAGTCAGAGAAGGTTTAGGTTGGATATTGGGAAAATATTTTTCACTGAGAGGGTGACTGGGCACTGGAACAGGCTTCCTAGCAAAGTGGTCACAGCAGCTGACAGAGCTCAGGAAGTGTTTGGATACTGCTCTTGGGCACATGGTATGAATCTGAACTTCAATTATCCTGATAGGTCCCTTCTATATTCTATGACTATATTCTATGACTCTGTGATTCTATATATATAATTATCACCCTCATTCTCATTTGTATTGTTGTTTCCATCAGCAACTTCAAAGCAAAGATAACACATCCAGTGGCTAGCATAAGACTACTTTTACTTTCACTGGCTGGCTATCACATACACAAAACCTTTTAAGCACCATGTTCATGTTCCTCCCCATGCACTAATTTGTCTTCTCCAGTCAATGAGAATATATGGACTTTTACTATCAACCCTATTCCTTCCAAAAAGGATTTATAGTTGTCAGGGATACACAGATAAAGAGTACACTTGAATTTTATTTCCACAGCAGAAAGAGTTACAAATAATACAGGCTGTTGCATTAAGTGCATCATTTCCTCAAATGACTTCTGAGCTGTGTAGTAGCATTTTCAACACAGGAATTCTAATGGCTATTTTTACTGGTATTTTTCTCTTTTTTTTTTTTTTTAACAGACTATCACAAGTGAAATGTTTAAATACTTAACAGATACTGAGCACTAGAAGAACACACCAGGTATCCTTTTTATTCACTTGTTTTTTGAAACATTTTCTTCCCTTGACATCAGCAACTACCCTATTTTCACTATCTACTTTTTCAAGCTTTGTTTCACCCAGAAGCTCCTCTGTGTGTCTATGAATAAATTTAGGTAGTATTTTTTCCTAATTTATAATCATCACAAAAATAGTATTTAGGGACTGCCATCAGCTCAAACACTGATATTGCAAAATTTTTGGTCTGCATATGTCTTAGCATATCCTGTCTAATAGCAGACAAAAATGAGGCTGTTCTGGACCAGACACCAACTAAGGCAGAAATCTGGTCTTGACTATCTTCACAAGCACCCAAACTCAGAAAAATCAAACTAGGTATTTTTCCTGAGAAGACCATCTCTGCCACTTCACACAGGCAAACCATAAAATTCCTTAGTGGAAAAGATATTTACTTTAATATATGAGAAGATTAACAGCTCGTACAGTCAAGTAGTAAAAGATTCATGTCATGTCCCACATAAATTAAGAACCTAAGGTTATCCTCCAGCAGGGTCTTCTCATTTGCCTCTTTAGCAAACATCACCTTGTCAGCTGAAAAGACAGGTACTTAGGAGAAACATTTAATACAAAAGATTATTCTCTTATCTGCAGAGACCATTGAAAGAAAATCTCTTACATGAAAATCTCTCAGGCTTAAGCAGGAACAAAATGCAGTTGGTTCATGCATTACTGTTGGTACAGGCCATAGGGATTTAGCTTACGTATTTCACATGTGATGCACACCCCAGAAATGCTTTAACGATTTTATGGTCTTTCACTTCATATATTAAAGTAAATTATCAACACTTCCAAAACTGTGAGTATCCAATTGTACGCTTTGTTCTCCTTCCAAGAAATGGAGATAATGCACATACACAAGACAGCAACATTAATGAAACAACTGCCTCAGAAGTTATTTAGAAGGTCTTTAAGCTGATTGAGATACAATCATTTGATATTTTATATGAACAAGTATTTTTTCTCAGAAATTCAGAAATACATGAGTAACAATTTGACAAAACAGCTGTAACTTAAGGCTTTCTCAGATGCCCTTACAACTTTAGCTTCTACTCTTATATAAGGAAGTCCGGATGCCAAAATTAAACTCAGATTCTAGCAAAATAATAATGTGAGTGAAACAACTACACATGGGAGAATTCTTCACTAGGTGAGGCCCATACAGATGTATATTCTGGCCAAAGGAGCCACTTGGCCAGTGACCTCCATTGACTCCGTGTGATAAAAGACAAGCACAGCCCTTAAGGTCCAAATAATTCATATCACAGTTGACACCTTAAATGACAGCTAAGAACAGATCTTTCTCACACATGAATAGGCAGTTAAGGAATGGTGTAACTGTGTAACAAAACCCAGCAATTTTTAAAGGACGTAGCTCTCTAGCTTTTGGCAGGTAATTTACAGGAAAGAATGCCTAGCTAAGCAGAGATATCAGACAATTTACCGGCATTCCTGTTATCATTTAGCCTTTCCACTCATTTCCTCTCTCTCAGTTACCACTCCTGCATTGTTGCTTTTCTTTCTTTCAAGTGTTGTAAAATGTTGCTATATTGAATAGAAGGAGTAAAAGTTTCACATCTTCTAAACCACTAAAATGAGCTTATTACTTACTCAAATTCTGTGGCATAATATTTGAAGAAGCCTATTAGCAAATCTCCAAGGCTTGATCCATTTTTTGAGATGTAAGGAGGAATGGTACGTGGAGCTTGATGAACAAGATGCAACTGCATAGTAGGATCAAAACATTCCTGTCAAAATAAAATCACAGTGTATACATATATGTATATACACAGAGAGGGAGCCTTAACCCAGATGCATGTATTTTCCACAGTAAGAAAGCTGCCTATTGTTTCTTATTATAAGTTCAAGGACAACTTGCAAGCCAAGGACTATTTCACTTCTGCCCCACTGAATACTAATTACTCCCCCCGCACTCAGGTAGAATCATCTTGCACACGAGTATACAAAACCATCTGAACTTCTATCTACTAAAGAATTTTAACATGGGAGAATCGTTGAACTAGACTTGCATCTAAAACCACAAGAGCAAAAGCTGAGTAAGGTAGTCTGCACTGAGCTGACTGCAGTTCAGCTGAGAAATACATAGGTGAAGTTAATGCACCTGTTGTCAATTTCCCATAGTTGAACTGAAGTACAGAAATAATCCAGAGCCTAACATTGCTCCCAAGCACAGAGTTAAATACTGCATATGAAACCCACTGGCTATAAAATGAACCTGCATCCACCCACAAAATAAGCATAAAGACTGCTCTTTATGCAATCACTTCCTCTAGCCAAGAATGGAAAAAAACCCCAAAAAACCACCAGCTGTGAAGTTATACAAAACACCTGAATACACAGAATGCTGCACTTCAGCTAAAGTATGCTTTTCTGTATGAGAAAGAAGATGGTGGGTATGACAGGGTAAGAAAAAATCAGGTTTGCTATGAAAAAAAGACACTATTGCCAGCTTAAAAAGGAATATATACAAGACTAAATACACATGGTTTTAGAACTGCCCCACTGTTTCAATGTCCATTGCATTCTTCAGGTTCTTCTGATGGACTGGGATACACAGAAGTAAACAAATCTCCTTTTGCTACAGCAACAATTTTTATAACTCGTTAATACCTGGTTTTAACACTGTTTTATAGCAATGCTGTGTATTTTACTGAAAATTAACTCAAAACACACAGGAGCGAAGATTACATTCACATAAAGAAACACATTTATGTAAATTTAGGAACCTGCTCACTCATTCCTGTATCTCCTTACCCCTCCCTACATTTTTTATTTTTAAGAGTAGCATCAGGCGTGGTTCAAACTTTGTAGTACTAGAATAGCACTGGAAGCAGTACATAGTGTAGTATTATTTCCATGTCCACAGCTGGCACTGCTTCCTCTGAGAAAAGTACTGTTAAGTGATAAAACCAGTAGGACTGGAAAGTTTGAGACTCCCATCCTCTTTCTGCCAGCACCAGCAAAACTTCCTGGAACCTTGTGCAACATCTTTTGGGGAAAAAAAAGCCATTCTTCTAGAGATAAAAAGTTTCAATGGTTGATTTCATATGATATAATGCTATATAAAAAATATTATTTTAGTAAGAAAGGCTCAGAATTTAACAGCTTATAGCTCATCAGAAGACATCAAAACAGTGGAAACACAGACATAAAAAGCAGATATGCAGTATACAAAGATCTAGAATGGGAAGAGTTGTTCCAATGCCATACAGTAAATGCAGTTTTAACCTAAAGTTAATCAGAAAGGTACTACAGTGAAAGTCACTCCTTGCCCATCCCCAGAAAGCTAAGGAAGAGTCAGAACAATTGAATTTAGAATGAGCAGTATACCAGCTAATGAAGAAACATACAAGGGAGGAGGGGAAAGGAAGAAAAAAATGGGCCACTGACCTACAAAACAGAAGCGCAATGAAATTACAACAGATTGCAATTTACTAAGACTAGTAAGTGTTTGCAGGCAGTAGAAAGGAAGAACAAGATTAATTTTTTTACATTTTGAATATTTAAATGCCTGAAAACTTCTCAACTATATGAAAATTGTGCCATCACAGTGAGGTTGATATCCTCATCAGCTAAAAAGCTAGAAGATATCAGGCAAATCAAAGTTTTTCTTACTCAGAAAGGCATTTGCTTTCAAGAAAATACATGCATTTTATTCTAGACACATGCTCTAGTAAAAATACAGGTTGCAGTCTATAGCAGCAAATGATTAAGCCCCCAGCCACCTAGTTTAAGAGACACATATAAATAATCCTCATTTCCACTTGGTTTAGTGCTTATGTCACTGTGAAAACTGCTCTTAAAAAGACAACTGAGTATTGCAAAATAGAAGGCATAACCAATATTACTTTTCTGAAAGAAAATAACACTTGTTAAGGGTAACAAAAGCAGTGTATTAATAACATGTTTGCGATACTGTAAGTAGACTTATTTTTTAAGTACTGTCAGTTGCTGATCACCCCACAGAGAAGGCAAAACCTAGGGTTTCATCTTTCTGAAATTCAGAAAATTTGTTACGTAAGAAGGTGCTATTACTATATTAGAAGTTTTACATATAAAACCAAATTAATTGCTACTTAAAATTTGCAAGATTTAGTGAAGACTACTGTCAAGATATACCAATATTTAATAATTCAATTACCAACAATGTAATTTAAGGTTGTTTTTTAACAAAGCAATCATTCAGTGTCCAGTGAACAAGAGGTCAGACCAGCTACAGGATACCTAGACAGCTTTTTCTGCTTTGCCACAGACAACCCATGATAATCCCCTAGCTTCATCTCCATTCACCTGTTGAAAACAAAGATAACAGTATTTTCCTTCCCGCTAGAGGGACTCAGGGAATAACTAGACAAACAAAACAAGGTACACCTTACAGATTCTTACATAGGTGAGGTTGCTAAAAAAACAGAATTACAAAGCACCCTTCAAAAGTATGTTTTCTTTTCTTAACTTGCTCCAGAAGGCAAAAGATTCAGCTTCTATTAAAATTAGTTCCTATTTCGTTTACTGTGTCTTGGCCTCAAGCTGTCTTAAGAGACAGAAATTATATTTAGGATCTGATTAAGCAACAAATATAAATGAGTTCTTCATTATTTTAAGATATCCCAAAAAGGGACCCAAAAGTCTTTTTCATTTTTTGCTGGATCTCAAATCTTTACCTTGATTGACTGATTTCTCAAGAAACACCAGTATTCAGCAACATGCTTCATATTCAAGCTACATAATGCTTTTAAGTATACTCATTCCACCTCACACACTGGAAAGGAACACAAGTGTACATCAAAATAAAATTTAGATTTGAGCATCTTGATCTATAGTGAGTTTAACTTTCAATGCACAAGATCCTGCATTCAAAAAAATTTAGTAGTAACATCAGCAAAATGTCTTGACATTTCTGTATATTCACACACATAAAATATCCTTTTCCCCAGTCCTATAAATGAATACTTAACTCATGTTTTTATTTTTCAAAAGTGCAACTCAGTGTGAAGCAAAATGTGTCTTTCCAGGGACTGACTCCCGTGTCAAGGACCATCCCACTTTCTGCCACACCCTTTCCAAGACACAACATGAAGCTGAGGCAGCAGAAACAAAGACGTGCTCATGTTAGAGTCCTTGAAGTTCACCATCCAGAGCACTCATTGAAACCAAATTTCATCTTGACTTCAGCTAATACACCAGACTTCTTGAACAATGGAGAGAGTCAGGCACAAGTTTCCTTCTGAGTGCCAGTGACGGCAGTGTTTACCAGCCATAATGGTTTAAGCCTCCACAGGTTCTCTAGAGCTTATCCATGAAGTCCTGACATGGAAGCACATATATACAGACCTCAAAACTGATGAACACACTTGCTGGGGTATTGTCATCTACCTTACCTGGCTAAGGCGCAAGGGAAGCCCCAGAATAAAAGCCCACATTTGATGTGGTCTGATACTCCTTCTAAACTAGTGGTTGCAAAACACATCAGCTTGGTACCATCTGGAAACTCCTCCATGGCAATAGAATGCTAAAGTGGGCAAATCTGGTGGCTTTCCAGGACTTCTCACCCTTCACATTTGCAGTAGGGATACAATGAGACACAGAATCTGTCTTTTGTTCCCTCCTCAATGTAAGCATGTCTCTCCTATATGGTACCAACAATTTAAGACAATCAGTCTCCTCCAGATCACAGAAGTATTTTCAGGCTGCAGTTTTGATTCTGAAAAACTGTGGGTGCATGTATATAGGGAAGATGCAGTATGTTTGTGTAGTTTTTGTATGGAGACACAACTTTGCCAGCTAAAATCACAAGAAAAAGATACGGTTTTCTTTTGATACTGCAATTTTCCTGTGCTTTTTACTTATTACTGCAAGCCACAAGACCAAAATTGTTTTGCCATATTTTTAAATTCCTTTGAAATACCGGTATTCAGAAATTTTAAGGTCCATAATTTTTAAACATTTAATTATATTCCTAATGGAGACAGTAGATCAAAAACATACTTGCAATTTGGCTTTGTAGTAAGCATGTACAAAATATTCTTTAAAATTTGTTAGCAATTCTAGAATATTTTCTTCATTCTCCAAATATAAGATAACTAACAAAGAAGAACAAAACCAAATATAATCTATATCAGAGGAAAATGCAATCTATATCAGGGCAAAAATGCAATTCTTACAGCAGTGTTCACCTGCCAGTGATTTACCATTTTCACACAACACAAGATAAAACTTTGCATTTAGAGTCATTACATTTTTCAGCTTAAGGTACTATATACATTTGCTTTAATGACTGAAGGCATTAATATTCATATAGTGTTCTGAAGGCCTCTACACAGCTCGAACATGACAAATAAATGTCTGCATTATAAATACAGAAGAGTCAAAAGTTGCCAGTTTTTAACACTTTTCTCTAAATAACATGCTTCACAAAACTTAGAACACTAGAGCACACAAGCTTTAAGGAAATGTGATTAGCAAATACAGCAATTCATAAACCTATCAGATAAAGCTAAGTGTACAGGAAATGAAAGATAGTTTCTTTTCAGCAGTCCCAGTGAAGAAACTAGAAGGTATAGTTACCATAAAAAAATCACAGGAAAAGATAAAGACCATAAAAATATAGCACAGGTATCCCTTAGCAGATTTACAACACAGAAATAAAACTGCAGTGAATTACTGCTCGATGCTTTCTTCTGCATCTCAATTATCTTAATTACCCAAAATGGCTGACACTACAGTATTTTCTCCCTGATGTTCAACACCATTAAATATTCCCATTTCTCATTATGGGAAATACACACAAAAGACAGAATGGCTTTCTGATACTAGCTCAGCACAATTGTCAGCAACCAATTAACCCCCTCCAATACGTAGAACTATGAATAAAGAAAAAAATTAAGTGACACATTTGAAGACAGGGAAGGAGGAAGGAACCCAGGACTTTTTGTAAATCACAGAATAGAACTATTCAGCAACAGCACTTTTGTGAACAAATATTTAGGAGGACAGCTCTTACTTGTAGATAATTTTTCTCAGATTAAATCTCACTAATAACACTACTAATTCAGGAGGGACCAAAGCATACTGATTCATTGAGTTCGCCAGAAATGAACAGAGTGTAATCTGACTACAATAGCAAAGTTCCAAAAAGTTGTTTCCTTGTTGGGCTGAAGTCAAATTCTATGATGTTTTGTTTCCCTAGTAGACATGTTATCACTCACTTTCTGCACATGGAAATATTAGGCAACTCAACAGGAAGGGTATGGAATTCTGAAGCACCAGAGCTGGATGAAAAAACACTACTTAACACATTAAGAAACAGGAACCAGAAAGTTACAGCTGACACAGGGATATTTCCAGGACAGCATAAGGAGAATTAGGTCAGTGGTTTCCATTAGCACTTTGTGTGTCAAATCTTCCCATACATAACAGAATTTTCATTAAAGAAATTATCAAAAGCAGCAAATAATCTCTTTCACACTTAGGTCAAGCATACCAATGACCTGATCTACAGACTGTTACTTCAGCTTAATCCATTAGAGATAATTAAGAATTCATATATTTAGACAAGCAGGGTCACACACATATATCATGTAGTAAATCCATAAGAAACACTTACTGGGTAATTTTTTTGGAGGGATGGAAGGATGGGTTCAGGTAAGGCTATAAAAAAAAAGTTTAAAGTTGCTGTGATTCACGTAATTCACAGGAAGCAATACATTAACTACATCAAAGAGCTGCATCGAAATTCTATCTTAAAAACATTTATGAAGAACTTCACTTTCATGCATTTTATAAAATAAATGATTCGGCAAACATTTCTACTACTATATTTCATACTGTACAGTACTACAGGAACTTTATTCAGCTAATGGAAGGTCTTACCAAGATACTACTGTATGTAAAAGGCATGAAAAAATTTACAGCAGCTGGGTACAGCTTTATTTCTGAAACTCATATTAATTCATGGCTGTAGGAAAATCATCTAGAACGCCTAAATGAAAAATTAGAGCTTCACTCATCTTCTTTTCCTTACATCTAATACAATTCTATGAACAAGTCTATGGTCACTGCAAGAGAACATGTTTTTCACCTGCCAAGTATTACATACTGAGTCTCCAAATGTAACTTATGAAAAAAATGCTCAACACACTTACTAGGCATTGCTAGCAAAATCCCCATAAGATACATAAATACAGTCTAACAGTGTTAGCTGGTCTGCTAAATGGTAAACAGGTTATTAAGATCATGCAGTCTTTAACAATACTAACAAACACAAAATTATCTAAATATTGGTCACTTTTATGAAAACCATGGATTGGGAGTGCATCTATTGAATTATGTCAACTAGAGACAAAAAAAAATCACCCAGATTAGGTGGTCCTATAGATGGAGCAAAATCCAAAAGTATTCACATCCTATTCAAGCAGCTATAGAACTCCCAGAGCACTCCTCAAACTAAAGCTTTAACATCATGTCTTCACCATGGTTTAAGAAATTGGTCTGCATCATTCACTAGGGAAAATAATAAATAACTTCAGTTCATAGGTCTTGGACTTGGGACTTAGTTCACCCTTCAACACAGTATGACAGGTGTAGAGATGTTACAGAATCCTTTTTCCATAGGGACTAAGAATTAGAACAGGAGAATTCTCAGAATGTGCTTGGGGTATCTTCAAAGAATAGAATACACTATCAGGACTGCTAAGAAAATTATCACAGCTGCTTCACTAACATTTTTGTTTGCGGGTGCTCATGTTTCTGCAATATCTTGGATACTTTCCAGTTCTCTACCACACCAAATTAAAAGGCAACAAAATCTGAGAAACACAAACATTCAAGGTATTGTATCTAGGTGTGTATGCTTTAGTAAGCTTTACTAAGAGGATGGATGGGAGAGGAAAAATTACCACTAACCACTATAATTTGCCCTATGAGTTTCCTTTTCTTACTGTTCAAATTAGTTAGACACGTTATCTGGAAGAAAGTTCACGTACAAGATACTGATGTATCTAGAAAATAAACTCAAGCTACACTAAAATTGGGTCCAAAGACATCCACATTAGTACAAGAATATGGTAATTATTTAAGCAGTATAGAAAAGAAATTTGCCTAGTGAAGGCAGGGACACCAGTGCAAAAGAAAGGCTTTCTTTTTTTCCCTCCACAGTATCATCAACAAAAACACTATTAGAAGTTCTAGGACACAGGCTATTTTCAGGAACATCACATGCATACAGCAGGGGAAAAAAAGCTTAAAATCTGCATGAATAAAACATCAGAACCTAAAAATCTGCTGCTAAGATGCATGTACAGTGTACAGTGCCACACTTCAGGAGCTTTTTTCTCATGCCTTTTTTCTTTCCCCACAGAAAAGGCTGAGGAAGCACAGGTAGAAGGCTCCTCTTTGGTTTATGGACTCCTGATATTCCTAAGATATCTGACTGATCAGTTTTGCATGAAAAGGATTATTTGAAAACCCTTTTTTCCCCTTTCCCAGACATCTGTGGAGGCTACCAGAGATGACTACAGCAAATGTCCTTTGCATTTTTGTGAACTAGTACTTGAGTTTATTTTATAGCTACATGGTATCCTGCAGGTACATTTTTTTTTCAAATCTTTTTAAAGCTGGTAAGTCTGCCTCCAAAGAACAGATCCACTTGTTAAAGACAAATGCAACACTAAGGAAACTTTGCTTTTAAATATTTCTGCGTAGAAGATGACTACTGCTTGTTTTATTTTATTAATGAGGAAAACTACACAACTATGAACTTAAAAGGGACAGTTTCAAAATGTAAAAAATACTTACTCTGTAAATAGTGCAAAACCATCAACGCAAGACTGTAGCTGCTTAAAGTACCACGACTGGCATCGTTTATCTCATGAAACCTTGCCCACTTCTTAACAACAAGTACTAATGGACGAACTCGATTCTCAACTGCAAGTAAGAAAAACAGCTCAAAAAAGTACATCTAACTAGACAGCAATTAATCAGCATTTGCTCTTACTTGATTGACATGGTAGTTCTGTATTCTAAGGTTACCTTCTGCAGGCATTATACAGAATTTACTTAGTTATTCTACAATTACTATGCATCCTATAAAAATCAGAACAAAATACTTGCATTTGAAAACAGCCTTTTGAGTAGGAAGATCCACAGACACACTACAAAAGGTATAGCAGGAAATTTGCAAAGCATCTATTTTCTACTTCTCCAGTTCACTGTACTAATTTTCCCTGAAAAAACTTGCTGCCAGGACAGACCCTATGCCATTTTTTTATCTAGGCTATACAAACTTTGAAGGCAAGGAAAAGAATTCTTGTGGCTGGAGAACACAGCTGATTCTGAAGTTTACATCAGGATACGTGAGACTCTGCATACAGACATAAATTTTAAATTTGCCTTGTCCTCAATAGCTTATGTACATGACATGTTAGATACAATATCTCTTTAAATTAATACATATGCATTTCATGAGGAAAGACAAAGACATAAATACAGACATATTCCAGGTATGATGTTCTGGATTTTCTACACTAAACTAAACTAACTTCTAATGAAAGTATTAATCTATTGTAGGTAGGCATCACTCACCACAAACTCCCATGACTCTGCAGCATACTTTGTTATTTGCAGGTATGCAGAATCAGATCATCAATTCAGTCAAGTGCCATATCATGGCCTTAAAAGCTTACACATTCTGGAGTATCTTTTCTAACCTGACATCAATATACAAAGTTTTGTATTCTGCTTATGAGGACATGAGCACAAAAGACATCCTACAACTGCACCAGCTGGGGTGCTCTCTGTTATTCTGTAAAACTACCAAGCATGGTTTTCTCACAACGTGTTCAGAGTGGTTCAGCACATACGCCTATGTAAGTGGCATTCTTCTCAGAATGAATGTCCTACTAGATCTGGAAGACCTTTCAGAAACAACCAAACTCCTTATCACTAATCACCTTATTCCTGACATTGTTCACCAGTGGTTGAACTGAAAAACAGAACTTCGTACACTAATTGTGAGATGCCATAGAAGTACTGCAGACAACACATGAAGATGCATTAATTGGAATAGAATTCTTTCATGAGAGAAAAATGCAAATAGGTTCCAGTTTTAAACATAACTGTTTTGTGTCACAGTAGAAAAGATCTTTTCTTAGTTGACCTCATTTTGAGATATTAAATTCTGTCTGCTGGTGCCTGTAATTAGTATATAAAAAAGCTAGTGTGCAATGTGGCCAGTAAACTTTGTCTGATACTTTGACACAAGCCACCCCTCAAGAAAATGCTCAGTAATGTTACTTGCACAAAGCCAAAAAGTCCAGCTTCCACTAACTGAAAAATATCTAGCAAAAATTGCTGATTAATCACAGACATGTCCTCTTCAACAAATGCTGGTACCATAACAGCACAGACTTTGCCTTCTAGCTCTGCCTAATCTACCTGCATTTTCTGTGGACATTTTGTGTCACCTAGCCTCACCCTCCTCGAAGTTTTCTAGAGCACTCATGCACCAACACCGGAGAGTTAACTTCAAAACAGATAGAAGAGCATTCACAGAAATTTTTGGAGTTTTAGCTTTTTTATTACATTCACTAAGATAGATAGTCCCTTGTTTGCCTGAGTGTCTAATTTGTTCCAATGGAAAACAGACTAATATATCTTCCACATTAGAGGTAATTTGATAATTTTTTCCCCCATGCAGGTGAAAGCCCTCAACTACATGTGTAATTGAGCAGGATAATACATATAAGGCTATCCACTCTTGCTCATATGACTTATAAAAGTATGGAAAGAGACTGATAAAAGCCTTCACTTAGTTCGGTGTGCCTTATGTCAAGCTGTGTGCTGTATGCTACAGTTTGACAATTGAGGAAGGTCCAGAACATTGAGAAGATAGTATTTTCAATCACAAGTTTCCCTTCGCTACTAACTCACTCCTTGATCTCAAGAAAATATTATTTAACCTTCACCAGGAAACATGAAGTTAATTTTGCTGGCCTTATAAAAGTGAGCACCACAGCAGAAGAGAAGAGAAGTGGGATACCAGGACTGTTTCCACCACTCTTTTCACATCTGGACTTGTCTGCCCTACAGTGATTTTCCTTCAAGAGTAAAGAAAATCTGTGACAGAAGCTACAAGCAAATATATCAACATTAGACTTGGTGAAGTGAGTGCTCATCCACAGTCATAAATGACAATGATTACTTCCTAATATTTTTAAACTTGGAAGCAAATCTTTTTCCAGTCATGCACCTTCCTGGATGTATGAAGAAATCACAGTTAACCAACTGATCCAGGACAAGTTGTAGATTCTCCTAGAAACATCTAATATGGAACATAAACTCTGAATGAAATATTAGTAAAAATTAACTAGTGAAGGTAGCTTCTATTGGTAACTGCCTACCCAAAAGAGAAAGAAATTCCTTTATGCAAGAACTGAAAAAGGTGGTAAAGGAACAAATGCAAATGCCCTAGAAGAAAAAGGCTGATACACACTCCTTAATGTACTTATCTGTCAACTGACATTGCAATGCTAAGAAAAGAAACCCTTAATTTACCTGTTGTTCTTACTTTCCTTTCACAAGGCTGTTTCACAATCTCTCCCTAAAATGCAAACTCCTGAGCAGACAGAAGCCAATTTTGATTTGGGATTAGCATAAGTACTGAAGCAGTATTTTAGATTGTCCAAGGAAAGACTCTGCAACAGCATACAGACATAGCTGGCTATCAGCCATCCACACTGTCACTGGCTGTAAGGAAATAAAAGAAGCTGGAGATTATAGCACTAAATAACCATTACTAGCATGATCTTATTACCTGCAGAATACCTGAAGTAGCCCTTGTAGTAGATATGTGGACCTTAATATGAAGAATCTTTGTTATCTCCTGAATATTATAATATTCAATTAAAAACATACCTAGTTATTTTCTCCACGTATTTAGAATGAGCAACAAGAACTTATCTTAAAGCTACTTAATGTAACTAAATGGGTAATTTTACATATTTGTAGTAATCAATTAAATTTTCATAGCATATCAATACCAAACTGCAAACTTTAAAAGCAAAGTTTAAAGAAATAAGAGACTACAATAAAAACTTACTGAATGCATAGGTTCTCAGAAGGAATGTATTTCTTATACCTATCACATTGTTTACATTCAAGTCGAAATCCACATTGCTGTTAGGGAGGAAAAGGAAAAAAAATCAAGCATCATGGTATTCAGTTTCTGAAGGTTTACTACCTACTTTATGACAGATATGGAGAAATAAAATTTTAATGTAAAGCCCTGGAAACTTTCTTCAGTTTTAAATGCTGTGATTCCCATAGTTTTGTTTATAGCACCTGAGCCACTTACATACTGGATCTCCATTGTTATAAAAATGTAATTGTTATTTTATATGAAGAATACATGTAGATACAAATTTACTCTTTAGGACAACTTAAGATATCTTTTTCAATTTTTACCAGATCTTTCTCCCAACTACACTTGCACTACATGACTTACTACAGATAACTTTTGACACCAGGAAGGATTCTCTGAGTTATTAGTTTAGGAAATTATGCCAATGAATTGAGAAAGAGAACTGGAAGAGATCAAAGGGTAAGAGTCATTTCTGCAATGACAGTAGGAGAGAATCAGTAGTTCAGAACAAAATCAACTCTGAATAAACACTGCATGTTTTGCAATAAAACAGTTTTGATGTTTTTCGTTCTCTTAAGATTAAATAAAGCAAACAAGCACTAACTGCTTTATTTACAACACAACCTGCCCACAAGTTTGAATTTCCTACTGTATATAGAGCCTAACTACTCATAAAACTCAAGATATAATATTGCATTCATGCTTAATAAGGCATATCAACACTAACTTGCAACAAGAAGAGTCCATTATTAGACAAAGAAGTAGCTATCTGTGATATACAGCTATTTCCATTCTACATGCACAAATTTCATTCACATAGCATTTGTTCGCCCAAATACGTTGGGTTTTTTTGACTATATAAGGTGAACACGAACCTGAAATTCATTAAATTTGGTAAAAGACAGTAATTAGAGGCCTACAAGAATTTTTTAATGTATTTCGAACATTTTACATTTTTTACATCTTTTAAACACTTTTTACATGAAAACATTCTTTGCATCAAAACTATGACATGATTTTAAACCTGAGTTAGTACCAAGCATAACCTTTTATATGCTTTAAGAACATAGTACATAACAGTACAGGAAATAAACAAGCTTCAGCTACCACTTCACAGTTGTAAATCTAAGCGTGAACACCCATGGGAATATTAACTGCGTGTGCAAATATAATAAAAAATGTCAGATTGCATGTGTAATTCCAATTAATCCAAATTGACAAGAAGATTATTTACCAGATGCCAATTGAAGCAAGTTCTATTGTATGTTTACTGTGCATGTTTAATAACTGTTGAAGCAGTGGCAAGTTGAAAAGGTTTTGTATTGCTTGGACTCAAGTTCTACTAAAAAGCACTAAAGGAGAGGAAAACAGTCATCTGCACATCAACTGTAGCAGAAGAAGAAGTTTTTGTATCTTCTGTAGGATAAAGATCTGGATAATTGAACAAAGGCTTGTTGGGAAGCTGAACAAGCATTAGAATAATTTCCTTGGAAAGACTACAAAGAAAAGATGGCATAAAGTCTTTAAGTGCAGTGGATCTTCTCTTACTTTTACAGCACTATAAACCTCCAAATTTAAAGGTTATAAAAGAAACAAATACAAACTAAATGTTTTCTTATTCACTGAATCAAAATAAGGGGAAACAGCCATTTTCAGTTATATATGAAATACATATATATTTCAGTTATTGAAATATACACATAGAACATGCATCTCCAGACACAGAGAGAACACCCATTGAATTCAATCACCTTTTCCCAGCAGCTGGGCATCAAAAAAATTGCTTTTACAGGAAGCTTGTAATGTTTAGTTTCCTATTTTGGCAAAAACAGGCTTAGTGCCCTGGGTACAGGATACCAAATCGATTTTTCAAGACCTCTGTGAAAAAATGCAAGAGTATGCATTTTTTGTACATCTGAGCCTACAAAAGACAAGAGACTCACAAGAGACTGGAAAGAGACAAATGCTTAAATAAAAAGCCAAAACATGGATGGAGGTGACAGGTTATATAAGAGAAACATAACTGTAAAGACATAAAACAAAACAAAAATTAACTCCCAAAAAAAAAAAAAAACCCAACCCAAAATGATGACATTCCCTGACACTCCTCTCTTCCGCAAAAGTAATACAGAAAACCAAATGGTGAACAGTACTGGTTTTCACTGTGCAGAAATACAATGTACTGCTTCCAGTCTTTGAAGATCATACTTTGATTTAGTGGGAAATAAAGAGTTCTTTAAATCCTCTCTGTAAGGTATATAATTATGATGACTTATTTTTTGAAAGTGACTGTACTATGGACTGTAAGTGCTTACAGTAATACTTCAATCTTCTCACACAATCACTTTCATCCAGTTCTATATTAAAGGTTTCTTTTTAAAGTTTATTTTCTCATTTTAAATTGGGAAAAAAATATTCTTGCTATAATCCCATAATTCATTCAATATTTGCACCAGGAATTTTATCATTTCATTTATATAGGAAAAGACTAGCATTGCTATAAGTAGCTAATCCAAATAACCCAAATTTTAGCATAAGTACCATACTTTCAGGAAGCATGGAAGAAACAGATTTTTATACTGTTAGAAAAGAAAGTAAAAACCACTCAAATTATTAAAATACAGTAGGCAATTACACTCAAGTAAAATAGGTGTAAATGAAGAAAAAGGTATAAAGCAAAAACCCCAACAAGTGTGTATAATCTCAGACAAAACAAAAGGTTAAAATCATGTTTCAGCTCAAATTGTAATGATAGATTTAGTTTTATCAGGGTAAGAACCTAGCCAGGACACAGGTATATCATGATAAAAACATGTTGTGATATGCTTTCATAGAGAGCAACCAGAAAAATACACTTATTTGTTTTTAAAAGACAGAGACAGGGTTGCAAAATTTTAGAACCATTTAGACAGGTTAACACAGCTACAATAAGGCTGTTCAAAGGCCAATTTTGAACACGAAAATGATGAAACCATGTTACTGTATGAAACTGATACATATCTGTTACAAAACTAAGCCAATGAGCACAGGAAGAGATGAACATTACTCAGGCTGTCAACATGTTTCAGTGTTTGCATGGCTTTTTCCTCTGTCAGATACTTTTATCACACACAATAAGAAACACATCATTATCTGCCCTAGTACGTCCATCTAAATTATTCTCATGTCTTCATAATGAATACACAACAAATACAAGAGAATACCACCACAAACTAGTCTGTTTCAGGGTTGTTCGTGTAGCTTAACAGTTATGTTTGCACAGGAGGCAAAATTATATTTCAAAACAGTTTTCTTCCTACCACTGTTTTTCTGTCAAACCATTTGTTAACTTGGAGTCCACTATGTACAAATAACCCACAGAAATATGTGAGGTATTGCTTCTGATTCACATCACAGGAACAAAATAGCATCTCAACCCCAAGAGTGCTTCAGACCATCAAGGCAATAAAGCTGACTGCCACTGCATGCTAGCTCTACAAATTTGTGACACAACTACAGCACCACACAAATAAACACACATAACAGTGAGACTGCTCCTAAGGGCAGCATGCATACAGAACACTTTCCCATGTCAAAGTCTAAAAGATTAGGCTGAACAGAATACTTGCCTGACTTTATCCCTGAATTTCACTATTGGCACTTTTGCTCTGATCAGCTGAGGTCGCTCAATGTAGCTTGCTGAAAGGGAGAAAAATATGCAATTAAGTTTCATGCAAGATGCAGATCTTCATAAAAGATCCTGTAATAAATCTTATCAACTGATTTATAGCAAACAGCAGCTTATTAAATTTAACAAGGTTGTGCTAAACTAGGTAATTTTTAGCAACTGTAGCAAAAAAAACAACCTAGGGAAGCAGGTGAAACACCCCCCACACTAAACATTAGAGAAGAAGTAAGCAGCATATAGAGTAGAAGACTTCCCTGAGGGAAATATATTCCAGAAATTTTATTTATTTCCAGAAATATTCCAGAATGTAAGGAATGCAGTACTACAATGCTTTCATGGAATACTACTTGTAATACACATCCTGAATAGTTGTAATTAAAGTACAAAAATAAAGAAGCAAGAACATAACTGACCAGGATGGGCTAATGATAGGCTTAAAACTTGTTTTGTAAACTGTTCATTTGAATGATAAAGTACATACCAGGAAATGCTACTGCAAACAGGACAATGCTTTCCATCAAAGATGGGATCAGCTTTATCTGTCTTTTGCTTTAATAGTGATACAACATGCAATAAATCCACATTGATGATGATTATCAGATGATTACTATTACCAGGGTTGGCCTGAGATAAAAAGGAAGTTGGAGTATAGAGAGAACGCAGATCAAGCCAATATGGTTAACAGCTACGTTCTACTTTATTTCGCTAAGATGGCTACACTTATACAGTTCCATATAGTTTATAAATCACAGCAGCTCTCCATTGGCATACAGCAGAGAAAAGAATGCAAACACCTATTGTTGACCAAACTCTTAAGGCAGCTACTGGTGTTCAGACTACTTACTATACATGTTATCTATTAGAAACCTCTCTGTGCCTTGTTAACACCTTAAGGTGTAATCTCACTGCACTAAAGACTTGGCAGCTGAATTTCCACCTGCGCCACTGAGGCCTTACAGGCCTTCATCTGAGGCCCAGGCTAGGTGATTCACTCACAGTCCAAATATTCACTATCTTCAAAAACTCTGCTACAGATTACCTACCCAGTATAGACATCCAGGCTCAATGCCAGACCATCCAAACTCACACATACTGGGCTCAGCCACTCACACAGAGCCACCAAATGCACCCTCCACACTAAGCTCCCCAAAACTGTTGCATCAGCCATCTTGTTGTGATTTCCTGAGACTTCATGATACCTCAGCCTATATTCAGTAGTTTCCCACAATCCTGAATGAATACTGTGCCCAAGAAAGTAATAGAAAAGAAAGAAAAGTAGAGCCTGAAGGTTACATGATATGAATTTGGGCAAAAGGCATGATTTTAGTAACTACTTCTGTTGCCAAATCTAGGACCACTTGAATTTGTTCATATCCAACACCATACATTTTCCCGTTGTTTCTATAAATTAATCTCAGATTTGCATAAATAAGCATGCACAGTACAAGTAATACAGACTAAAAGTAACCTTGAATAAAATCTGATTTTTTCTTGCCCTCCAGACAAAGCAACAAGGTACTTCTATCAGCTGAATAGCCACCTTCATTAAACAGCATCATCTCCATTGCTTTCGGATGACAAATTCAGATTTGGTGGAACACTGCTGTGCAATGCTCAATTAAAACAAACTTTTTTTTTGAGACTTTCTGAAACTGTTTTGTATATATGCATGTTCAGACAGACTTGACCCAAGGCAATCTTTTATCTGGATTTTAATGCATTGCACAAACCTAAGCAACACACAGACTGGCACTCAGAATAAAAGACAATCTTACTAATTTACTGATGTTAATGGGAGAATCTTAAATTAACAACTTCAATTTATGTTCACTGTCTGCTAACTAACACAAGCATCCTGTCCTTCTAGCTGCACTTTCAGAAAAACCCAGGCATCTCTCCTCCAGCATGCCAGAACATTTTTAAAGTGAGAGTCTAAAGCATGCAAAGCTCACTGCCTCCTCTCCTTTCACTACCAAATTTAAGATAAAGATTCCCAATGCACTAACACATGTTAGCAACAGTAGATGTCTATCTGTATGCCACAGCAATTTAACTTTCCTTACTATGACTCTTCCCAATGCTCTTCAGAAGTTAACTGAACTCATTCTAGTGACAATCCATTTCCAAACACATCTTTGTCTGCAAATGCCTCCCCTACACGACGGATACTTGTGTAAAATTAGCTGGCTAAGTAAAAAGGTACAGCCCAAAATATAATCCCAATCTGTTTCACAGGGTGGTAATAAGCAAGGAGGAAGATAGAAGACATAAGAGGACGTTAGAAGGCAGTAACTTTCTGCTGGTATCCTCTTTCTTGGCTCAGATCAATGATGCTAGATGTTAGGAGTCTATATTGTACTTTGTATATACATACAGGGGAAGAAACAGTCACAAACACAGGAATAAGTGAATAAATGCCTTAGTAAACTGTGTGATCACGAAAGCTATGACCAGAAAGGCTACACCAAAATATGTAAAAAGAAATCCATACAGCTGCTCCACAGTTGTGGGCATGTCTATGAAAAGGTCATGAAGAGCACTTCAGCTTAGCAAAAAAGAATATAATGGCTTCAAAGAAGACTAAGGACTGATTCATATATAACTTATTCATGCAAAATTTCAGACTGAAGAACTTAATTCCCTCTCTTCTCTTACAAAATGAAAGATTAGGCAATTGTACAGAATACTAATCCAAAACATGGTATATGACAAAAAGATCTTTGACATTCTGGGTACATAGCCTGCTCTCATTGATTTGGTTATAGTACAGCAGGAGAAACTGGACAGCACAGAAGTCTGAATCCACATTCATGAAGAATCTAGGAAGGTACAACCCACCACAGGATGAAATAACTGCTGATTTTTTGGAATTCACTCAACAACCTGCACAGTCCTCCAAAGTCATTCAACTGAGTTCAAATTCCTCTGCTTGTCCCAGCTGTTATGCATTTCCCACTAGACCACCATTAGCCAGAACCCCCTCTGATACCCTAGCCTCAATGCTACTGCACCTCTTTGTAAATCTAAGGGAAAATGAGCTCTTTGTTACTTATGCAGACAGTAAACACCTGTAAACCTAATACTATCAAGGTGTTTTTCAAATGAATCCCACACAGATGAATCTGAAGTGAGGAATCAGTCTGACATTTACTCTCAGTGGTTTAGATATAACCCCTTCAGTTATCACCCCAAATTAATGCTTCACATTTCTAAAGACATTGACTGCAGCACACAGTTCTGGGAATGTCAACCAATCTTGTAAAAAAATACGTTTTCAGGTACCTGAATAAATAAGCCATGAAGTTACATGTGATCAGGTAGTCTTTGATATTCATTATATATTTGCTATTGTGTCTCTCTTCTCTAGGAGAAACACTACATACTTTTAAGACTAACACACCCCACAAAAACAATAAATAAAATACCAGAAGCTTTTTATCACTTTTCTCTGTGATTAGACTATTCAAAAACAAAACACATTTTCATTTCAGTTGATATTCTAGATGCAGAAAGACAACACAGAAAGGTTTATGCTCTAAGACTTAAAATCTGATGGACAAAAATTCCTTGCTCACACTTGTTACCTTTTACAAACCTGAAACTGAAATAAGGTAGAGCTTATACAAATTTTGAATTCACTTCACAAACCTCCTAATCTAACAATCACATTCAACTATATATGAAGGATAAAAGAGATGGTACTTAAAGTTCTGAAGACAAAACAAATTGTGAAAGGGACTCATCTAATTTGCACTTGGAATGTTTCTTCATTTATCCAGCACAGAATTAAGGCAAAATAAGCACAGAATCACTTTCTTACTATCCTTATATTGGAAAGCACAGGAACACTGCAGAGTACAAGAACAAAGAGGGAGATGTTGTGAGAGGCGCAGACTGAAAAAACTTCTCCCAGTTTTCTGAACCAAAGTGACCTGGAAAATGTTAAAAATGCTCTAAAATTTTACCTATGCCACAAATATCCTTCTTACTCCTTTTTGTTCTTTAACTCTTTCATGAAACCAGAGCAAAAACTTACTTTAAATAGCAACCTATATTTTCTCCCTCTTGCTGTTTCTCTTACATCTTGGCACACACTTTGCTAGCTTTCATGTCTGGCCCAAACTTTGTTTATTTCCATTCTCTCATGTGAAACAACAGTACGTTTTATGACTGCTCGCACACTTGCTGAGAACATGCTGCAGTCTCTCTTCTACAGAAGAAAGAAAGAAATACTTAACTAATATTGTCAAAGAGGTATCACCTTAAAATTACAGGATAGTATCATACATGCTAACAGGGCAGCACAAAACTTGAGAAGCAGCTTCATACATTTTAGGTAGACAGGCTGTCCTTCATTCATAGTAAGCACTGCTGAGCAACTGAAACTTCAGTGTGTTACCAACATTGTTCTCATATTAAATCCAAACCACAGCACTGTACCAGGTACTAAGAAGAAAATTAAGTATCTCACCTGAAGCCAGGACACCTCTTGTTCCAGAAGTACTAAACCTTTGCATAGTTCAGCTACAGCTGGTAAATCAGCTAAATCTAAGTGGAAAGACCCATGTGCCAAAGCCTTTTGGTTTTGAACATCTTCAACCAACTTTTGTCTATTCAACCAACTTTAGTTCTATTCACAAAAATCCATACACAGACCCAGGACAGATTGTTAGGTACAGGAATTAAGGCCACAGTGATGCTAAGATTCTGAAGAAATTACATAAGAGGTCTACATACCACAAATAAGAGTGCCTGACAGCAGTGGTAATCTCAGCAGTTCTTTGTCCTGCCTTACCTTTCATAGAATATTTTGATTAAATCAAGCTGACCAAAAACACTTGCAAGGTAACAGAGAACTACGGAAGCATCAAAAATGGGCAAAGGCACAAATACCTTTGGGGATCACTTGCACATGACCATCAAACCGTTCTGATACTGGTAAACAAACTTGATTTTGTCTAACACTTTGTCACAGAACAAGAGCTCTTGGAAAAGTTCATATAGAAGCTCCTTGATCCCTGAAAACGCACCTATTTTATCACTGTGCTATCAGAAAGCACTGGGGAGAGTGCACCACAGACAAATCCAGATTAATTTTCTGACTTATGCAAATGTCAATAATCACTAGTAATAAGCATTAAATATCAGATGCCTATTCAGCAAAAAGTGTACCAAGTCTTCCACATGAGCTGTTAAAATCTGTGCATTCATGCTTGCCAATGCAGAAATTTTGAAGTCTGCATTTAAATTCATGGTTTGTTCCTTTTAGCACTGCAGGACTGTTCAGAACATCACTATAAGGAGTAGCATCAAAGAATCTATCACAAGTCTGGGAAGCAGGGTGATAAAGTTATTGATATCAGTAAATGTCTTATTATTTTATAAGGGCATTTTACAATTCAAAGGATGACACAAAAGTCTTTTCAAGTAGAAGGCTTTCACATTTAAGTCAAGAACTGCCCATGTGAATTCCTAATCTGAAGGAAGTCTAAACAATAAGCTATAGAAACTATGAATTGACATGTTTTATCTGTATGTGCTGGTATTATTAATGTTTATTACTTTCTTCATTAGGCACCTAAGTTAATTACTTCTCAAAAGGAAAAAAATCAATTCTACACAGTCTACTATGAGTGACATCTTATTTTACAAATTCTTAAGAGTATTTTTACCAGAAAGACAGTGCAGTCTAAGATATCAGCAAGGGTACAGTAACAGAGGTATCACAAACAGAAATCTACTCCCTTCTCATTGTGTTCCACAACTCAAAAGTCATCTGAGATATTACCCACTATTGAAATCCACTAATTTTCAAGAGAAACTGTTGTTTTTTCTTATTACCATTCATCAGCATCAAGTAACATTACTAAATATTTATAATAATTTTTCCTCAAAGAGTACTGTGATTAAAACCTAGACAAGATATAATTACATACATTAGCTGCAACTGAACATCAACACTTCTTCCAGAACTGCCAATAATCTTACCACCTCAATTTAGATGATAACTTACAAAGTTTAGTACTGAAGAGTTTTTGGACTAAGCTGAGTATACGTCTTGCTTCAGTCTTCTGATTCACCTGAAATGTGGTATTAAAATTAATGAAAAAAGTTGGTATCTCTCATTTAAATGTTCAAAGTAAGCATGCTTTGTTTTCAAAATGAAATTAGTTCTCAGAATAATACATGAACATGTACTCCAACACATTTTACAGCCTACATGTACATTTATCACAATAAATGCCAGACAGAACAATCCATACTCAATATGCAAAGTGATTATCAGACATTCAAAAATCACAGACCTAGATGAAAACCTAGCCCCACTTACACAAAAATGTTCACTTTTTCCCTCGAAATGATGCTTCAATTCTTTTAAGATTATGGTCTATTTAAATTTCGTTTAGATGCCCTTTCCGTTATTCTAATTTCTACCCATAACATCTTTTCTCACTAAAATATTTAAGATACTAAACACATTTTTATTTCTGATCACTAAAATTGGTAACTATGAATCTAAATAATAAGAAATTTTACTTATTAGAAGTTGTTTCTGCATCTAAAAGTTCTCTAAACAGTCTTCTTCCTCATTCTAGGCATCTGCTTCCCTTCTGCTGTATTTTTCACTCATGTATTGAAGGTAAAGCTTTGAAAAAAGTTTTGTTAGCCTGATAGGGTTGAATTTTTATCTGTACATTACTGGGCTCACAGTTTGTAGCTATTATGGGTGTGCAAAACTATGTTATTAAATCAAAAAGATTTGAGCATTTTTTAATCATTTCAGGATCCAGCCTTTTTACAGCATACACATAAAACCAGACTTTGTTTTAACTATACATGTTTTAAAGTACTCACTGGTTCTTCTTTAACCACCAGGCACAAATCACCATCACTAGTACGAGTGCCAAATCCATTCAGTGAGGACCCAACCAAAAAAAGTCTGCTCTCTGTAATAGAAGAGTAAAAAAAAATTAACACGATGTGACATATTACAGTTTAAGAGGAATGAAAAAATCAAAAAAGTGAAGAACATGCAAAGAGCTATTAAATAATCAAATTCCAAACATACGTGGAAAAATAAGCTGAATTTCTCTCTGGAGTTCTGTTCTGCAGAGCTCTTTTCTGTCCAAATCAGAGGCCTGCTGCCGACATGCTTGAAACAACTCCAAAATCTGTTGACTTAACTGGACATATACATACAAAAAGTAAAGATACACCAAAGTGAATATTCTTTCCTGTCAGAGATGCAATCACATGAAACACAGAAAGTTGGTTTTTTTAATGCAAAACCCAGCACCATTTCACATGACCTACTCTATTTTCTAGAGTTTTACTGCACTTAAATTCATAATGAATAGTTCCCTAAAGAAATTTCTGCTAAGTTTTAAAATTCAAATTTGTTGCATTTGTTACAAAATGTCAAAACAGAGAAAATAACTTTTGCATCATCAGTATACATATAATAAGTAATGAATGACCAGAGTCATCTTCTGCTGACTTTAACACCAACAGTTTTCCTACCAGCAACAGGGAGAAAAAAATCATTTAAAAACCTGATTGAAATTAGCTTTCTTTTTTATCCCACATAAACTATTAAAGAAGTCAGATCTTTGTTGCAAGGAGGGATTGCCTGTTTTCCTTTCACAACACTGTTACATTCTATAATCGACAGGCACACTCACACAAAAAAACCCAAAATCCTTCTGTCATGTGGGGGCAGAAAAAGAAACAGTTCTAAACTACACTCCATTCTCTTCTATATTCCAGAACAGCTATGATAGTAACTTTTATGCTTTCTTGAAAAGAGGTAGTGAACATCTTTACAGGCCAAATACTGCATTTTCTCAGAATGGGCTTCTCTCATACTACTACAGAGGGTTTTTTTCAGTCAGGATTCTCCCCACCTCATATCATGTGAGAAATGGACTATTTCCCCAAATTTTACATCCCAGAGCAGGATGTAGGTTTTCTGACATTAGGATGTAAATAAACAACACAAGGAAACAATACCCTGATTTCCCCTGCCCCCATAAAAATGCTTCAAACCCAAGCACAGACAAGGAGGTGATATACAACCACAGTGGCAGCTACACTTACTGATAGTTCTTCTAATGGCATCTTAAGAAGAGATATCCCCTGGATACTGTCAAAAACCCTGGCAGAAATTTTTGTGGTCTCTCACAGCACCTCTGGATTCTGCCTACAGGGAAGACAGGAGTAAAGCACAGGCACAGAACATTACCTTGTCGTGGGCAACAGGGAGCCTGGCGTCTGTAGCGTCTGGAAACAAAGTATCTTGCAAAGGAGGGACACATCCAACTAAGGCTGGTGACCCAGGCGTCCGCAACACGGGAGACTGAACTGAAATGGATGATGGGAAGGAGCATCGGCGTTCCTCTGGTAAAGGCACTGCTGGGTTAACTACAGCTGTGTCAGAATCGTGAGAATGGATGCGCTGCCGTTTGGCATTGTCTGGAACTCCCTCTTGCCTCTGTCTCCTAGAGAGAGAAATTGTGTAATTCCTCCAGTCCACAAGCTCCAATTTACCATTAAAAGACAGTTTCTACAAAGTTCAAATACTTAACGACATAACTACTTCACTAAGCCCAAGTATGTTACAGAACAGGGATGCCCATCCTAGGTACCAAGTGAAACAAACCTGGAATGGGAAAAGAACACAAAATTGCAGAAATTAAGCTACCCTAGAATTGGATTGATGTAATACTTCAAGACAAATGTCTGCACTTAACCAACCGAAACCCAAATGACAAATTTGTTAAAGCTGACTGGAAATCTCACAACATAGCATAGTTTTTCATGGAACAGCCTGCTCCAGGAGGAAAAGATGCATGCAGCATGAAAACAGGAACTTCCTTAGCTCGTGGGATTATTACACAGTCAGCTATAACTTAATAGCATATACTTGATTGTGCTTATTTTTTCATGTTAGATTTGGTGGAGAAATAGCATACAGGAGATAAGACTGAAGACAGAGTACACAGAACCTCCTTCCAATCGGCTGATTCCCACAAGTATTAGAAACACGTACCAGCTAATATATCTGAACTAACAAAGAGAACTGGTTTATTTTCTAAAGCATTGAAAGAAAATTAAACTTTACATTTTTGCAAAATTTTCCTTTCTGTTGCAACTAAAATAACAAAGTTAGTAATGTAAAATCAATTTTAAAAAACCTGTGAAAACTAGGTTTCCATAAAATCCTCTTTTAAAAACAAGAACTTACACACTTGAATTTAACACCTGGTATTTGAAAAATAATACATCACAAAGTTAAGAAAATTAGGAAAAAACACCTAATGTGTCCTCAGGAAAACATGACAATTCCCATTAAACCTTGAGGGTGCACTTTTATGCTTAACTTGACAAATTAACAGGAAAAGAACATTCATTGACATAAACCAGCTTAAAGTCAAGTCCACACAGACTACAATCCATTGCAGTATTACAATAAATCACTTAAATCACCTCTCCAAGGCTACAGCTGCTGGAAGAGAAAAGCTAGGTACTAAACAGAAGTGACTAGAAAGTCACAAACGGGTACAATGCTTTAAAGAGCCAATGCATGGCCTGCTTCCATCAAAAAGAAAAAAGTATTCGGTATTGCAATTTCTAACATAACTCAAATTGGATAAGAAATTGGTATCAGACATGCTTCACAATGGGTACCTTACAACCAGTATTAGTCACACACACACAAAGAACTTACTTTCTTCCTTGAAATGAGGTCACAGCATCTGACCTAGACACTGGACTGACACTTCCATAAGCCATTGGTTGCAGTGTAACAACTGGAGTAACAGCTGGAGCAGCTTCAATGTTCCCACTCAAAACAGCTCTAGAAAAACTACAGTCCATAACTATTATTCATAAGATAACCAAGATGCTTTTTTACAGGTTGGTAGTTGTTGTTAACTGAATATTAAACTCTACAAGTCCTGTCATTTTTTTTTTCCTTAGAAGGAATACATCTTTCTTTTCTATTCAACATGAAGATATATTTCAGTTTATAATATGCATTCCATTAAAAACTGAAAATGCTCATTCTTGACAGTGTATGTGCAAGGAGGGGTTAGCAAATTAAAACAAATTAACTCAAGGAACTGTTAAATTCAAAAGCCTAAAGAACACTACAGTGTCTTCAAATAGAGACCCAAGAATAAATGTTTCTTCCCCTTCTCATCTCCTCCCTCTTCTCCCCAATAAACAAATATGACTGAAGATCTTTAAAACTGAACTGTGGATTAACAACTCTATAATGAGTGCAATTGCATCTCATGCATTATGAACATTGTAGGTGAGCATTAAGATTTGCACGTCCACAAGAAAAATTATATAGCTCTTTTTTACATGTATGACATCTTCATACATATATATATACAATGAAGTCCAATGATAAAAACAGTGAAAACCATTCTCCATAAACAGAAATATTTCTTTCAGACCCAACCCCTACTACCAAATCTTATTGTACTTACACTGCACCACGAAAATTAAACTGAGGAACGATAATTTGCTGGTGAGAAAGAAGACTAGGAGGTATATTTAGAGGAAGTTTAGTGAAGAAAGTACTCTGTTGTTGATATTTTGGAGGGAAGGGTGGACGACCCAAGTTGGAAGAATTTGGGAACATGCTTCTTTCTACTTGAAGTGAACATGTATCCTTTCATCTAAGAAAAAAAAGAAAAAATACTAGTTACATTTTAAGCACTTGATTTAAAATGTCAAATAAGCTAGAATATACTTCCAGGAATTGCTTAGGAGAACGGTGACCACAAGATTTACTTTCAGTACAAGACACTAAATAAAAACACTGCATACTCTGAAGTTTCATAATTATTGCTTACTTCATTTATGTTTAAAAGTGAATTTTTATATGACCACCTCAATTTTAAGTTTAACATGTCACAAGATATAACAGTTTTCATCTCAGGGAAAAGCACCATGTAACCATGGAATTTGTTTGATAATTGAAACATTTCACAATGAGGTTCCCAATATATGGAAAAAATCCCCTGAGTACATCTTAAGAGCATGAATATGCAGCCAATCGTGAACTACATGTTATGTCATGAAGTCAGTGTTTTTTCACAACATGGCATGTAAAAAAGCAGTCAAATGATGATACCAATTGCAACCAGGACAGACTCTGCCATAGAAAAATACAGGTTCAGTATCTTTTAAACTTAAAACTGATTCTGTACAACCAGCCAGATAGCTCTGACTGTCATTGCAGGCAACCATTAGCACAGAGCATAGGAAAAAATAATGAGGAGTTTATGTGGTTGAGTTTGGCTTTGCTCCTCATTTCCTGTGATAACAACACTAGTGAACAGTAAATGCACAGATATTGCTGTACTAGCTCCAAGAGAAAGCTACTACAATGCTTCCTTTTTTTTCCCCATTTGATGGGGTGGGGGAGGGGAAGCATTATGCAGTAAGGGAAGTTAATATTTGGATGTTCACTTTCAGTTCTGCCGAAGAAATGACACAGTGTTGTTTTACAAATAAGTCGCTTGACGCTTAGTCTGAATAAGTATTTCTGTGCTGTCCAAACTTTTCCATTTCTAGTAGATAGCACACAACTGTTACGAAGTCTCATTCCCCTCTGAGCAGAACAGGCACTCTCCACCGCACACCGTATACACAATAGCAGTTTATGGATATAATAGTATCCATATACCTAAAAATATAGCTAGTAACAGAACGATGAATCCGAATTCATGCGTTAGGCGCAGAAGAAACATACTTTCGGTTCAGCCTTTGAAGCTGTGAACACCAACAAGAGAAGCAATGGAGGAGTTACCCTCCCCAACCCAAAACAATACAGCAACCCCGCTGCCTCACGACAGCGACAACGACCTTTACCGTGACTTTCAGCACTGGTTACGTCGCCAGGGATTGCCAGGCTCTCCTAAACAAGTTTTATAACTTACAGTTGGAGTACCTTTGTCCCCGTGGGCACTGTTTCCAAACAAGCACGTATTTCCCACAGAGCCACCGGGCGGGTAAGCCCGGCCGGGCGCACAGAAGAAGCCCTCCAGCCCCCAGCCCCCGTGCCGAGATAGGCGTCCGGGCCCGCCGGCACCCTCGGGGCCGGACCCCGGTCCCCCGGCGCCGCTTCCCTTCACGTCCACGCGGGACCCCCACAGAACACTCACGTAGGGCCTGAGCGGAGGCAGGCGGTGCGGGCAGGGGAGCCCAGTTCCTGCACCTGAGCACTGTCCCGTCCCCCCGGATGCAGACCCGCCGCAGGAAGCGGCCGGGATGCGGCAGGAAGCGACCGGGATAAGGCAGGAAACACTCCCCGCCTCCCGCCGGTTCCGGCGCCACTTCGCCTCCCCGGGCGCACGCCCCCTAGCGGCGTGGCGGGACGCATGCGCGGGGCGGGCGCTCGCGCGGCCTCCGTGAGGGGCGGGGAGAGTCCGAGCGCTCCCGCGGCTCTCGGTGCTGGCAGCGGGCCAGAGAGAGACATGGCACTGCAGCTGGTTTGCTTCCTGTTATTACTGGCAGACTGTAAATGGGCTGCTGTTCAGAAGTGTGTCCAAACTATTGTATTTGGTTAAATACTGGGATTTGGCCAACATGGATTATAGGCATGCTAGGATTAATCTGCGGTCGTGAACATATTGAAAGGCTTGCTCCCTGAAGGATGACAGAAGTAAAGTCGTAGAATCATAGAATCATCAGTGTTGGGAGAGACCTTTTAAGATCATGCAGTCCATCAACTCTCCATCCAGCACTGCCACTGTAGCCCGTGAACTATCACCAAGCATGAGATCCCAACATCTCAAGGACATCTCAAGGTGACTCAATTACCTCCTTCAATTACTCCATCTATTCCAATGCTTGACCACCCTAATAATGGAGAAAAAAAAATAATGTGTAATCTGATTGTTCCCTGTTTCAGTTTAAGGCCATTTCCTGTAGTCCTGCAGGCACTGCAGGAGAAACCAGCTCCCACCTGGCACCTTCCTTTCAGGGAACTGTGAGAACCATAAGGGCTCTCTGAGCCCCCTCTTCTTGAGACTAAACAAACCCAGCTCAGCTGTTCCTCATATGACACATTTTCTAGTCCTTTCACCAACCTTGTTGCCCGTCACTTGACACAGTACAGGAACTCAATGTCCTCTTTAATGGGATTCCTTCTTGGGGAGTACACTTACCATAAGAGAGCTCTTGGCATGAGTAGGTACTGAAACTGTGAGTTTGTGCATACACAGACACACTGTTGAAGCTCCCATGTTTGAGATGAAAGGGGTAAGTTGGAAGCTTGCTCAGATTCAGAATTCTTACTTGAGGGCTTGCTCAGCTGAGAGCAGGCCACAGCAGGAGCTGTTACGGTTTAAGGCTCTGACTACTCACAGATAGACTGAACAGATAAGAAGGCAACAAAACACAGGGGCCTAGTGAAGTGGGGCTGCAAATGGACTGGCAAGGGAAAGTCTGGGCTGTGAAAGGACTTTATTTTCTGGGCTGTGATGTGGGATCTTCATACAAGGGTCAGTTTGTGGCTATGGTTAGCATTACATTTGTGAGAGAGAAATCCTAGTGGCATACTTGGAATGAAGATGTAAAGCAAAGTTCAGGAACAAAGAGATTTCCCTTAAGAACTTTTTATTCTGGTCAGAAGACTCGAGCTGCTTGGGGGGACAAGACACAGCCCAAACTGACCAAAGAAATATTCCAGACCACATGACATCATGCCCAGTATATAAACTGGGAGGAAGAAGGAAAAAGAGGGGGCATTTGGAATTATACTGTTTGCCTTCCTGAGTAGCCATGACTTGTGAAGGAGTCCAGCTCTCCTGGGGATGGCTGAACATCTGCCTGTCCATTGGAAGCAGCGAATAAATTCCTTGTTTTGCTTTGCTTACGTGCACAACTTTTGCTTTTTCTGTTGAACAGTCTGTATCTCCACCTATATTTTCTAACCTTTAGCCTTCTGATTCTGTCACAGACCCTGCTAGTGGAGAAGTGAGGAAGTGGCTGTGTGATGCTTGCTTGAGAGAGGGGATTAAACTATGACAATCTTTCTGTGCTGTTTGTTTGGGATCAAGATATAACTTTCTGCTTCCTGCTCAAGACAGAAACTTTGTGTCCTAACTATTAGAAGTCTGTGATACAACTCCTTATAGTTGGATTTGCCCCATGTGCTGCATTCAAACAATGTTCTCCAGATTGTTTGACTGCTTTTCTCGCCATAACGTATCCATTAACCAAAACATGTTGTGCTTCTAGGTTTCTTACATTTGCCATGGGGCCTACAATAAATCTAACCTAACACAATCAATATACTTGGCAGCAGGCAGTGTTTAGAGCAGGATATTAAAACTCAACATCTTTTTCTACAGCAAAAATGAAAAAAAGAAAGGAAAGAACAGAAAATAATTACGAATGCCTTTACTGATTAAAGTAACTTGTGTTGCTGTGTGTTTTCCTGGTTTCCTCTGCTCCTTGGCACAAGGCATCCTGATTTTGTGTTTGCATCAATCTAGATACTAAATAATCTCTCTCTTTTTTTGGCACAGATTGTTCACTTTTAAGGATTTTTTCCCATGTCTTACCTGCATTCACTTGTCAACCTAGCTGCACATTTCAGTGAGGCACCTGAAATAACCTGACATTTTACAAATTGCCAACAGCCTTCTGAGACAAATCTCTGTGCTTTGATGTGCTGAGAGCTGTTCTATTTTTCCAATGTGTGCTGTCTTTCTTCCTGACCCTGACTCTCATCTCAGACAGTTTACAGATACTCTTCAGTTAGAAAAGACATACAAAGCCTTACTTCTAGTTTTAGTCAGGAATTGGACTGCTGGTCAAGAGATACTCAGCTGAACAATGATACAACAAAGAATTGGAGAACTTGCACTAGTGATTCCAACATATTCACCCAAAAAGAATGGTGTTAGGACTGGTCTTGTTTCTGCCTCAAAGCATGCTTGCATTAGAATAAAAATGGTATATTTATTGTAAAAGAACTGTTTGTAAAACTAATTTATTTGAACAACAGCCGTGAAACTGAACGATCAAAGAAGGAAATTTATGATCTGTAATAGAAGCAGAGTCCAAAGTCAGACTCTATAAACTACAAACTATACTTAATCTTGATACGTAGGAACGAGAGTGGTTTCCAGAAGTAATTGACAGAGAGATCTCTGATGAGCCATCTGTAATCTCTCTCATAGAATGAAAACAATTATGCAACATTAAAGTCCCTATTTGGTGCTTTTTGCAATTTTCTGAAGCTTTTGGAGCTGAAGTGCTCCAGCTAGTTAGTCTCTGAAGGTAAATAGTGATGGAAAGTTTGATCAAAGCATCTCAATTGTCAGTAGCTCAAGAAGGCAAAAATGAAGAATAAAAGCCAATTCTTCTCTTTGTTTGATCTTTGAAAAGTCTAAAGACTTTTCTTTCCCTCCTGGTACCTTAGAAGGTCTATGAGTGCTTGGACAGGTGTATGGTTAGAATGTGCTTTACCATAGGAAACAATTTTTTATTATTATTATTAAAGGGCAGCTATACTGCTGCACTCATTAAGAGTGACGAAAAACATGTATTTGTATACCCTGTCCCTAGGGGGAAATTATTTAACTTACTTGAAGTAAGTAAATTTTTTTTCAGTTTCAAAACCACCTGTAATATATGATCATTTATGATGTTGTTAGTCTCTGGGACCAGGTCTGAAATAATGAAACTTGTGTCAATACAGAGCTTCATTCTAAGTATCCTTAGACCAAACATAGCACATATATTAAAATAAAAAATGTAGCTGCAATGAAATAAATGGTACTATAACAGGGATTAATACACTGCAGGATCCACTGTGAAGATTGAAGCTTTTTAGTCATGATACCCATATGAAATGTTTTGAATTTCATTTAGAAATCCAGATATTCTGGGATTGAAGCCAAACCAGAGACTTAGGTCTAAAACAAATTTATGTACCAGAAAAAAAGCAGCTTTCCCCAGGAAAACAATACAAGATTTTAATAATAATACAAACAACATAAATTAGATGTCCATTAGAAAACAGTATTAAAAAGGCATAAAGGCATTAAATGCAAGATTCAAAAGTTTAACAAGTAAATACTGAATGAAAAATTAATAATTAATTACACAAATGCAGTATTTTTCCCCACTGTGCAGCATTCTTGTTCTGATGTTCAACCTTCAGCCAGATTCAGTGATGTTCATGTTTGCCCCTATATGATTTCTTCAGTGCTTTTAAAGTATTTATTACATACAGTGTGCTAATTTTATATTCATGTAAATATCACATATATACAGCACAGAATTTATTAAATGTCATTAATATCATAGGCACCAAATGAAAATGTGAGGTAACTGCAAACATGTGTGTTAAATCTGTGAATTCCAACTTTAAATTGTAAAGTCCAGATAAAATACAGATTTAATAAATCTAGAATAATGATTTATAGCAAAATACATATTTTAAAGATAAAGGGTTATCTTTATTTGGGATGTCTTTGTATGAATTATCCCTGTGTCTTTTTTCAGATGAGTATTTTGTAGTGCACCATTTAGATTACTGTTAAAAATATACTATATGCATTTGATGAGAGGTAAGGTGTTATGATAAATGGTCAGTGCTCTGCTCTGGTTAGATTAATGAGTAATTGCTAGTAATTTTATTACTTCAGTGCTTTGTTTCTGTGAATTTTGCAATTACAGTCCTTTAAATACAAGTGTTTTAAAGGAAGATCTAAGTTTTCCTAAATTTTAATCTTTTCTCTCTTGTGTGAAGAAAGACACATCTTAATACACAGGGTCATGAATTTTGATTGAAAACAGTGGATAAAACAAATTTATTCTACAACTCTACAACACTGGAGTTTTTCTTCAGTTTTGTATTAGCCTGTTGTACCCTTAGGAGGATATTCATGGTCTTCATGCCCTAAACTAGTCAATTAAGTTTTTGAAGGACATGTCTGATATGTCAGTTTCTGAGGGTTAAGATTTTAATAGGAATTTTATTGTTGTTACAAAGGTCTAGTAGATAACCCACTGTTGCCCAGTTTTTATATGTAGTTGAGAGAAATTGATTTAAGGTTAATGGATCTGGAGGCAATATCCATCAACTTATCTTCATGCATACAGTAACACCCCCAAACTGCCAGACCAACAGACACAAATTCTTTTCCCTCCTGAAATAAACAAGTCAGTATTACCTTTATTTTATATTTGATTTAAAATTGATACATTTAAGCATGCACCTAGAATTTATGAGTTCTCAGTGAGCATACTGGGATTTGAACAAATTGGGAAGGTCCTGCTGTGGATTAGTAGATAAAATATAACTTCTTACCTGAGTTCTGTTTTCCTAACATCTTCTGTGTGTACTGCCAGAGGCTCAGTAGGGTGAAAGAGCTGTCCGTGGGTAGCCAACATAAATCCTCTTGTATTATATTCATTTACTGTGTCTTTCAGGTTTTTATCTCTAGTTTTGGTTGTTTACTTGTTTGTGGAAAATGCATCTGAATGCCCAATTTTATTTGATTCATGAGCTTGTTCATGTTTAAGAACTAAACTTCATCATCTGGATATAAATGATGACACTATTTTATGGAAAAAAACCCCTTATATAATGGCTTTGTTGTCAAAGTTATGTACCTATCACCAAAGAAATTCCTTAATTTTAATCTTACCCCCATGGAGTAGACTGTTAATGATATTAATATTCTGAGTATTACATGTATTAGTACCCTGAGTATTACACAAAAGTTTGTCAAATTTCAAATACATTTGGCAGAATCACAGCAAGGGTCAGGCTGGGAGAGACCACAGTGGTCCAGCCTCCCTGCTCCAGCAGGGTCATCCCAGAGCACACAGCACAGGATTTTGTCCAGATGGTGCTTGAATATCTCCAGTGAAGGAAACTCCACACCCTCTCTGGTCAGTCTGTTCCAGTGCACGGTCACCTGCACAGAAAAGAAGTTCTTCCTCATGTTCAGGTGGAATTTCCTGTGATGCAGTGTCTGCCCATTGCCTCTTGTTCTATTGCTTGGCACCACTGAGAAAAGTCTGAATCCACTGTCTTGATACCCTTCAGTCAGACATTTATAGACATAGATGAATGAATGACATTTCCCTATATCACAAAAGCTTTGAAATAAAATGTACTAGTGTTTAGGAGTTTTGCTTAAGAAACCAGAACATTTTTGTTAACAAGGACAAGGATTAGCTTAAACTTTGCAATACGTATATAGATGTTTACTTCAAAACTTTTCTATGAAGGTTTACAATAGGAATAACAGTTTTTAATAACCATTTAAGTAAAACATCCTATAAAGAGCTGGTCCTATGTACTTTGGCTCTGAAAACCAAGTGTCTCTCTCTCAAGTCAATAGCATTTATGTTACTAGTAAGCCATAAAAGTTGACACTCATGTTAAAATGCAGGTAGTCAAGAGATGGACACATTTATCGGTGCCCCTATACACTTCCTGAAACAAGTTACATAAGTCTAAGCAAAAGTTAGAAGTTCAAAATGGGAACAATCCACAATCCACAGTGTTGCTTATATTCACTACCACCACCACCAATTTTCAAGCTCTATTTGCTAATGTTTTTTAATGAGTTGTAAATCAAATAAAATAATTTTTCCAATTTTATATTTGCAAGCATGTTCCTTCTCATACTCAGTTTTAATATGGTGTTTTTCTGGCTAGATGATTCTTCAGCCAGTGTCACAGAGGCAATGAAACACAGATCCAAAGGCAAGCTGCCAGCACCTTATCTATGAAGAGGCTACCACATATCCATAATACATTACACCAGCTTAAGGCAAGTTCAGTCTTTGTTGTGCACTGTGTATTAGTACAGTTTCTTCTGAATAATTTATAGTTGTTGCTGTGCAAACTGGGTTAGTATTAGGAGACCTAGAAATGTCAGGTATCAGAATAACCTTTCTACTGGTGAAAGTATTCAGTGTGAAATACTATATTAAAGGAAGAGTGAAATCTTTTGAAATCACTAAAGGCAAAAAATGCAGAGTTAAGGTTGCCATGGAAGCCTTAACTCTACACCTTTAGGCAGGTAGTATACTATGGTTTTAATTACTTCCCTTTTATCCAGCTCTATATAGGTGTCCTTTTCTATGTGAATTCTAATTATATTGAGTGCCACTTATAACACATATCAATGGCACTGGCTACTCAACAAACATCAGAAATCAGATGTTAACTGTGGCTGACTATATCTGATTATATCTCTTATATTAAAGTGACTGTATGATGTGTAGCTAGAAAATAATATTATGGCCAGCTTTTGGCCAAGGAATTAAAATGCATGTCTTCTGAGTTAGAATTGCACAATATTGCACCATCACATTTCAAAGTATCATCACATGAAGAGCAAAATCTTAGAAAGAAAAGCAAAATCTTAGAAAGAAAGTAATCTACAAGAGGTAAACTGAAAGCAGTAACTTCAGTATACTTCAATTTAACCAGTATAATGGTACACTTCTTCAACAAGCTATGAAAATAAACCAAAACCATTTGTGATTTGCAAATGTGTCTTCCTCCCTCCAGCAGTTCATATTGTACTTCACAGGATACAGCTCTTGCTCCTTCTCCTCCAGTTTCCTTCCCAACAATTTGGTGAGCAGTATCAAACCTCTGCAAAGCTGGCATTAGGCTACAAGCCTGAATATTCTCTTGCCCAGTTCAGAATTCCTGCATCTGCCAGATAAAGGGGCAGGTTTATGAGAGGTTGTGTCTTCTTTTAATTGGCTATTCTCAAATGATGTGCAAGGAATGCACAGATGCTGAACATTAGGAACCTCAAGTCTTAAAAATGCTTTTCCCCCATTCCTCCCTCCTTCTCATACATACTCTCTCAGTACTCACATGTAAAAACCACAGTGATTATTTTACAATATTTTTATAATCCTCAGCTGAAACCACAAAAACTGAGTAATGTCTCTAGGTAAACTTAGTGTAATAAGCCAGAAATTACAGAAAGTTGGTCTAATCAGTCTAGTGGCATAAACTGTGCTTTGCATATGGTCAGAAAAAGCAATGGAGGAAATAACAGCCACTGATAAACCTAAGTAAGAAATAAAAGCATTAGTCAGGGATCAGTATCTTTAAAAAATTCCAGTAGGGGTGTACTGCCACAGAGCTGTGTAGGAGATGTGCAATACATTTCTGGTGGCAAGACAATGAAATGTTGGAAGTGGGTGCTGGAAAATTAGCATTCCCTGGCAACTGCACAGAGTTAGAAATATTGGACCATAAGGCATCTCAGGGAATTATGTCATACAGTTGCTTTCAAAATCAAATCTAGTCTTACTTTGAGAGTACCATATTTACTTGAATATAAGGCAACACTTATGTTTCTTCATCTATTCCAGGAGAAAAAACAGTGGTTGTAAAATTGGTCCAGAATCCCTCCAGGCCCACCTGATATAACAGTGAAGTTTATTCTAGACTGATGAAAATGCAGACAAAAACCTCAGGCTCAGGAAAGAGGATGACATTTACTCTCCTCCCCTCTTTTCTTCACTTATATATTAAATGCAGATCCTGCAAGGGAAAATGATGGAGAAGTGATCCCACTCACTGAAAGAATCATGTGTGTGGGGAGAGAAATTTGTGATGAGACAGGAGAAAAGAGGGCAAGAAGAATATATAAAGGAGTAGGAGAAGGAAGGAGACACTAAATAGCAGCAATGGATGCGAAGTGAGGCAAGTGTGAGGTGCTGGCTCCCTCACCTTCAATGGGAATGAGCATCTTTGGTCTCCCTGGGGATTGTAGAATTTAAACTCACCTTGTATTGAACAAACAGTACAAACAAACATAACAAAATAGCTGATGTAAGGAAGGAGCAGTAGTACCCCAGCCCAGAGCTGTGGAGAAAGTAGTATCTGCAGGCTGTGAATTGCTGTAGCGAAGATGTCTATGTCCTTAGTTACCTCTACCTTCTCCCAGATGGAGTTGAAGATGGCTGCCATCTGTGATTACTTTTCAGTCATTGCTTCTTTTGCACCCAGTCCTTGTTTAGGAAGGCTACTCCCGAAGGTATGAGCTTCTTGAAGAGCAACAACCTTTGGAGTACCAGAAAAAACATTTATAAAAGGTTTACACATGTTAGTTCTTTTTCTGTTTAATAGCTCTTTTTGCTCCTTTGCTTGTATTAACTTCGCACAAAATATTTGGAGAGCATAATAATATGTCATATTGGATTATATTTTCATAAACCAAACAAGCCAATTTTTAGTTTTCTATTCTCACATAATTGCTCTGAGGTTCCCTAAACAGCCCTTTAACAGTTTCTTTCTGGTACTGCTGCAGCTAGAATTCCTTTGTTTTGAGTGTGTCAACTCGACCTGAATAAACAATTGCAGTTCCAATCTTTTCACTGCTTAATATAGTTTAATGGGATTCCCCTGTCTTTTCCATGGGAATGGTAGCTCCTCGCCAGCGTGGTACAGATCTGGTTTTGAATGGAGAAAAAACAGGTACCATGCAAAGTTAGGCAAAATGCAGACCTTTGTAGTGCTTCTTGATGTTCCAGCTCTGTACTTCTGCTCTTCCAGGACTTTGAGCAGGGCAGTGGCCATGTTGATACACAGCAGGCTTGAGATTCAGACAGCACAGCCATCTGGGTATTTTTCCATCTACAGGTATCCCACTGAGAGACTCAAAGTAGCATTCCTTTCAGAGATACCAGTGACTGCTGCCAAGTTTGCAGGTGTTTCCCCAGCTGGCTGACCATCCTGGGCAAAGGTGTCAGAACTGGGCTTGGCAGCTCAATAGCTGGCTATGAATATACACACCAGGCATATGCTGCTTCAACTGTGCAAAATAACACTCTTGCTCCTGCAGCACCCTGTGCTTTTCTTTGCCTGAAGCCATCCATCTCTTATTTGATTGTGGCATTAGTTGGTATTTTTGTGAAGGAACAGACACTGAGCTGCTGATGGTTTCCAGGCATGCTCAAGACTGCCTCCATCCAAGTGCTCTAGACAAAGAAGTGTTCAAAAATAGCAGGGGAAAAACCCCAAAGCAACTAACTTAGAGCTGAAAGTCTTGTCATCACTGCTAAAATTCTCCTTGTTTTATCACTTCAGTCTTCAAGATGAGGTGATTGTGTATTTCTCCTATTAATATCTATGATTAATCACCTGGCTTGCTTACTTTGTATCTCTATGTACATTTCTGCCTTAGCTGACATAGATCACCATGTTTTTGTATCATATATTAATCTGGGGAATGGCAAAACAGAAAAGGGATTTCAGTAAGCTTGGCAAGTATAAACAGAGGCTTTTTTCACAAGACGAATAATGTTAACTCGGCAAAATCAACCTGGAAACTAATCAAAATTGTAAAAGGGTGTAATTGAGACAAAGCTTCAATCTTAGAGAAACCTGTCAGAACTGGAAGCAATATAACGATAAATATGGAAGAGAAGTAATCAATTAGGTGAACTTTCTGCACTTAAATATAACAATAAATAAAAACTGTTTAAATTAAGAATTAAGAATGAAAAAAAAATCATCAGATTTACTTGAAGTGAAGCTTTCTTTGTCCCTACAGTTTTGTTCCCCTACCCAGGATCTTATCTGTCCCAGTACTCATATTTTATTACTTACAGAAGTGCATGAAATATACAGCTCATTTATTTCACAAGTCAATAAAGACATCCTTGATATCCCACATGTTTCTTTGTCCATGATTCTGTTCACACCTCTGATTCTCAAGTGAACACAATATTCTTTACCCCTGGGTCCAGTGTGTATTTGTCTCCTTTTATATTTCTTCTCTTTTATCTTCATTCTTGGGGATTTCTGGGTTTGTACCCATGCTGCAGAAAAGTATACTTCATGCAAGACAAATACGTGAACAAGTTGAAAGGCAGAGACAGATGGAATCATCTTTGTGATATCTAAACAAAATACTGTGAACATAATGAAATACTAAAGCATTTGCATTACTGTGTGAGCTTGAGCTGAAAGAACAAAACTGATGCAGCAGTTACTCATATATGAAATTAAAGCCTTAGTTTCCTTGCTGTTGACCTGCCATTACTGCATGCAGAGTATCATTTCATACTTTTAGAAGCTAATGAATATAGGCTCCTAGCTACTTGACATCAGTGAATATGTGCATATAAGCTACTTGTTGTTTATGCTTGCCTCATTGGCATTAATTTTGATCTTTTTCACTCTAATCATATAGAAGAAAAAGCAGTTGTGGATCTCCATCTTCCCTCCCACCCCAAAATCAGAGGGTACCTCTGTTCTATGATAGAAGTCTACACACACAGTTTGATTTTTCGTGGAAAATACATAGAACTTCATGTTTCAGAGCTAGGAGGTGAAGCCCAACCACAGCAATTGCAGCCCAGCAAAGTAATGCAGCCTCATCATAACTGTGCAGATTTCTGAGCATTGCACACAACAAACCTTAGACTGTTGTCACTCAGACTAAAGCTTTTTTAACTCAGTGCCTTCACTTTAGCTTATGAGGTGGTGTGTGGGAAATGAGAAATGGGCAACTGAGGAAGCTGTTCTTTTCTGCCTCGTGAGGCAGTATGCCTTGCTGCTACTCCCATAGTAATGATTCATGCTGGGTTTCCTATGAATGTTTGTGATTGGAGGAGGTTTGCCTTGATATTTAATTTGTCATCCTTGCTTTTCCCATAGCTGATTACTTTTAGAGGTCACAATGTTGAAACAAAAGTCTGTCAAACTTTCATCTGTAAATTAAAATAAGTTTTGGAAATGTGCATCCTGACTCTGGGAAGATCAGATTAGTTGTCTTTTATTCCAGCCTCTTTCTGGAATACACTTGGTCCCAAGTAATAGAGGTTCTGTGAGAGAACTAACAACCCCTTTTTAAAGCAGCAGCTTTAACATGGTTGGTTTTATCATGCCTTACAATTCTGTAACTCACAATGGTAATATTCTGGGCTTTTTCAATTTTTATGTGGAGATTGGCATCTAGTATAGTATCAATATCTTCCTCTTATACTTATTGTAGTTTAATATGCCTCTGGTAGCTACACCCTCACTTAAGCAGAAAATACCATGAAAATACTGGAAGACATCCTAGCAAGGAGCATGCTCCACATGGGGCATCCCAATGACACTGGCAGTGTACTGGAGTAGTTAAACCTCATGTTTACAAATTGAGGGAATCTCAGGGAGTTAACAGAAGTATTTGCAGAACTTAAGATGAGGTATATCCCCGCAAGATACTACATGGTTCTGGAGCTTGGGCAACTCTGATGGATTAGAAGCATGCTGTTTGCATGGCACAAGCCATGCAAAGAAGAACTCAGCCAAATATTGTAGGTTCTATCCAGCTTATAGTGCTGGCTCTTTATTTTCGATAGTACTAGCGTGGATGTGCCGGAATCTACATTTTTGGGATGACAATTTTAGAATGGCTGTCGTGTCTCTTCCCCGTTTTCCCGGTAACGCTGGCTGTGTTCAGCGTCTGCAGAGTGTCTGCAGAGCAGGGGGACGCGGGCCGGTGTTTTGGCAAGGCGAAGGGCTGGGAAGTTGCAGTAGCCACGTTCCGGAGAGGGCTCCGCGCCGCCCTCGCCCATGACTCCATGACACCGGCTCTCCCCGCCGAGCCGCCGGGCGCGGCGTTGCCGTGGAAACGGCGCCGCAGGGGCCGGGGGCGGGAGGAGGCGGCCCGGGCGCCGCCAGTACCCCGAGCTCTCCCCGCTCCGCTCTCCCCCCGCCGCCGTTCCCTATTATAGAAGAGCTTCCGGCGGCGTGGACCACTCTGACATCATCCTCCGCACCCCGGTGACGTCAGCGCCGGGAGCGGGGCGTGACGTCGGTGCGTAGGGGAGCGCGGTGACGTGTTCTATTTAAAGCTCCCCGGGCGGAGGATGGAGGCAGAGCGAGCAGGTGCCGCCGCGGGCAGGAGCGCGCTGGCCGCGTGCGGCGCGGGGCTGTAGGGCAGGGCGCGGCTCCACTCCGCTCTTCTGGCCTCTTCCCTTCCCTCCCTATTCCCCGGGAAGGTGGAGCGGTGGATGTTGGTAGCGA
>JANPWX010019802.1:2232396-2392056 GCA_024734555.1 Trochalopteron elliotii
GGGGGCCGCCGGGCTGGTGGCGGGGCTGGGGGTGGGAGCGGCCGCCCGCGAAGCCGTGGGCGCTGCTGCATGCGCACGGAGTCGAGGGGTCTCACTGGCGGAATCTTGCTGCAGTCGGTGCCGTGCATCAGCCCGGCGAGGGGAGAGCAGTGCTATCCGTGAGGGGCGCACCGCGATCTGCAGAGGTTTGTCTCCGCCGTAGCCACATCGAAATTCTGGAAGAGCCGTCTCGGCTCCCGGTTCCCCATCGTGAGGACCTTTCCCTGGGTTGTCAGGCAATGTTCAGTCCTGAAAACGAGTGCTTTAAACTCAGTGCGCTAGAGTGAAATTCCAGAACAGCGAAGGCTCGGTTTCACTCTTCTGGAGTCTTCAGAGAATATCCAACAACGTGGGAATTTCTCAATAAATGGAAGGCTTTAAGGAAATCGGCTTCACAGCAGGTTCCCTAGTAAACTAGGGAAACCACTTGAGAGCTTAAGGAAATGAGAAGGAATAAAATCTATAAAATTAGTCAGATTTCTTACAAATTAATAGAAAAAAATGTCACATAGACCTGCGAAAACTTTCCACAGTCGTATCCTTAGGAATTTTTATCGTGATTTGAAAAAATAGTCCATGCTACCAGGCTTGTCTGACAGTGGAATGGAAACTCATCCATGTTCCAAAGCAACAGAAACCTGGTATGATCTGGCAAACTGCAAGGTGGAGGCATATTTTCAGAGCATTAGCAAGATGCTGTTTTAATAAAATTTTAAGATAATAGTTCAAAGTCTACAAAAGTTACAAATCATGTCATTTATATTTTGGTCATTTAGGAATTCAAATGTGAAATTGGCGTGTTACTATGGGAGTTACAGATGTGTCCTGAGGCTGTTTAGGACATTTGAGTTCTTCAATTTATTAACTTCCTTACATGTGTGGTGATAACAGCTGCGTCCCTGTCTCTGTCCTATTACTGGGGGTCACAGGTCAGAATATAGGTGGGGATGACTCCTTGCTCCTTAGGCTAGTTTTTATTTTTCTGTTGTCTTCCATTCCATTAAAAAATTCAAACAGAATAAACCCAGACTTGCAGCTGTCTACATATTCAAGGAAGTGATGTTTCTCCCAAAAGTCTAAATGATACTATAATTTTTTGGGATATATGGTTAAAATTGCTAGTCAGACACAGGATTTTGTAAAATTAAAATAATGGAAACCATCTTACTGATTTAAAATCAGTGCTGTGTTTGTAGGTATTTGAGTTGAGCATATCATATTACAAATCCACTGAACTGTTGAAGAGGAGCAAATATTTTGTCTCCTGAACTCCAGTTCTCCTGGTGTTTTAGTGTCATAGCTTCTTAATAAACAGTACAAATCCCTGTCTGTAGAGAGCTGAAATAATCTTAAAAAGCACAGTTGTTGGTGTGATGACTTGGGTAGTATCTTGTCACATGAGGGTCAAGAAGACTAACTTGCTAGCATATATTTTAAAGACATGTTAGACGGTATGCTTTGGGTTATTGCAATACAGAATTCCTTTGCAGACCATCTTCTAATAAGGAGGACATACCCCAAAATGTAGGAAGTGTTACTGGTAAGCCCACATCTCTCTAAATCTGAGTGAGCACAGCCAAGCCAGGGCCAGCACCTACTTAGTGGATCCATGGTTAAGTATCAGACATTTGTTACTGTTCAGAGCAGAAATCTTGAATCCACAGTTGTTTTGTAGTAATTTCTAAATGCAAGTGCCTGTGGATTTTAGGGTATGTCTACTCCAGGGTGCACTGAGATTTTAAATCAGTGGTTGATACTCTATACTCTACTAAGGTCTAAAAATTGAGTATTTCTGGAAGAAAGTTGCAAAATCATGGGTAATTCAATGTACCTGGGTCACATGATGATCTGTATTATATTCAGTGTTTAATGGGTCCTGCTATGGTGTAGCTTGTAGACTGATCTTGTAGTACCTGACTGGTGGAGAGCTCACCTATTTCAACACAAGAAACTTGAGGGAGGGAAGTTGGCTTGCCAAACCAGCAGGGGCTTTCTTAATCTCCTTTCCTATAATGAAGAATTCCCTGTTCTGCTGGTGTAATTCAGGCTGTTCAGCACGTGCAGTACCATCAGGCAAGCCAGGTAATTATGCACTGTGTGGTGGAAATCAACTGATGAGTAGCTAGGCTTTGGGCCAGTGCTGCTATTAAACATTTTTTTGGGAAACTTGAAACTAGAGAAATGAAGAGTAGTCCAGGACACTTTCTTAGTGCTGTATCCTGTATGTCTGTGTATCTCCTCTCACAGAAGGTAAGTGTATCAAGCTCTGTGGATTATACAGTCCAGACACACAGGATGTTCAGTCTTGTTTCTCTATCTGCCAGTCTGTCTCACTTCTCCCAGATTCTCATTCCTGTTGCATAAAGACAAGATCTTATCAGTAGTTACTGTTAAGTGATATAACCACTGTGGACAACCTTTTGTTGGATTTACCACATACGTTATAGCATCCTTTAATAGGGAAACATGGATTTTGTGTAAAAACTGTGTTCTGTCCTGATTGATAACAGATATTCACATGTTCAGTCAGTATTGCACAGTCTTCTTTGAGCAGAAGTCTGATTGCATTAAAATCCTCAAGTAACAGCTCTAAAGCATACTCGGGATTTATATTAGCAGCTTAGGCTATTGTATGCATAGACCAGGTAAGTACTATGTCACAAGTTGGAACTGTTGCTATATTTTTCTTGTCATTGGTACTGCTTGTACTTCAGTCTGTGGGCAGAGGAAGCATAGACAGTGATGCAGTTGTTGTTTAGGCTGGAATGACTACACTTCTTTCCAGACTTGATAGGTAAGCTGCACAGCTGTAAATTCTGGTAGGGTTGCAGAAACTGATGTCCTATTAAACATAATATCTAGTGTTAATTCCTGATTTGTTGATGAGTAGTCTCTCCATAACTACTTCACATGATGGCCTTTACGTGATGGCTGTGGACAAATACCGAAATTTGCTACTTGCTTTTCCCATCATTCATGCTGAATTGTAAGGAATTACAAGGTAAAAGCTTCTGGAAGATGTGCTCATCTCTGTCATGTCATGTTAATCAAGGTGTCTTTATAAAGGCTTTAGCTTCAGTTTTGTTGGACTATATTTAGTATGTTATCTTTGTAAAGGTGGTTATGATACATGTCAGTTTGAGATGGCAGAGTTAGAGTACTAGGGCTCTTAAGTTGTCTGGAGAATATTGAGAAAAATTAGTATTTTAGGGTATACTTGTTAGTGCTGCACTTACCTAGAAATAAGTATTTTAACTTTTGGTAGTCTGCATTTGGTTGATCCACTCCTAGATCTTGCACTATTAGAAGTATGTGCAGTTAGTCAAACACGTTTCTTTAAACAGGACAAACTACAGTCTTGTCCTGAAATGTTTCAGTTTGCTTTTTGTATCTGGGTAACAAGACATGAGCACCATAAAGCTATTGGGAGCCAGAGGTGTTATTGATCATTGAGTTTGTCCAGACTCAAATTCTTTAACCTGTTTTCTTCCCAAGAAATTTAATGGTAGCTTTCCCAAAACTTTGCTTTAGCAACACTTCCATCAGCTGTGCTCCACAGAAATACTGCAGATAGTAGAGTGGAAGGTGTAGCTTCTTGGCAGTAGTTCAGCATTACTGCAATTCCTGGCCATCTTGCTGTCTCAGGGGTAAAATGAGATGCTTATTGTGTGAAAGCAATGGGAGCAAAGTAGTTTATGCTGTCTTCTGTAGCAGAATGGAGAGTCTAACAAGTTCTACAGATAACACTAACAAAGCTTGATTATCTGTAAAGAATTAGTAATGTATAAATACCAATGCACACTGCATGTAAGTCAGCCTGAAATGGTTAATAAACTACTTTTCAGGGAACAATATGTGTAGACCTCTACCATGCTTAAATTATATTCTGTCACAGTCACTTTATGACTTCAAAACAAGCATGGAAAATCTGAACCAGATATTCTGGCCTGGCAAGACATAAATAAGTGTTCTGGCCATCATGGGGGGATGATTGGTGATCTAGTGAAGGTATTTGTTATGACTTACGTTGCAATTGATCTGTTTTGGTACTTCCTTGTATTATTAAGATTTTAGAGGCAAACCCTCTAGGAAAAATACTACTTCTGCTGAAAGAAACATTTCAGTCCTTACAATTCATCACGTTGAGATTATTTTTATTCTCAGTGTCTCAAGGCAAGCATCAGATGTGTGTGTCTTCTGATTTATTTTTCCAAAACAGTGTTAGCTGTACCACAGTTGCTATTATCTTTGCAGGACTCAACTTGATGTTGAGCCAGTATCCAAAAAAATAGAGTCTTGGAGCCACAGAGATTGCAATGGCTTGTACTTCTGTAACAGGTCAGCATTTCTAATCAGAGAAGGCAATGACACTTAACTAGAGCTGAGCAGAGTATTTCTGCCTGCTAGTTAATAGAAGTTTTAAATAGAATTTAGCTATCACTTTTATGGGAATTGTTGTTGCAAAACATTTATTCTTTATGATTGTCTCATTAAACTGTAATTTGATTTAAGGCTCTTAGCTAATCACTCTTTAAATCATTGCCTTTCAAATCTGTGTCTATGCACTAGTGTACTTCAGAGAAGAGCATTATCTTATTATGTAACTCTAATTTTCTGGTAGTTTCTTATTAGTATAGGTGCCTTGGACATTGTTTTAGTTGAGGTATTCTGGACCATATGAAAAATGCAGATACTTCAACCTGACTAGAACTTAGTTTTTCTTCTCCTTTGGATATCTGTAATTTGGAAGCTGTTGAGGCATAAAGTGATTACCAAGTACCAAGGTCTCTGCTAGTCCAGAAGTTAAAAATTAAGAGGTGCTTAGCAAGGAAACCAGTGTGGTGTGTTAATACCCAGCCAGGCTGTGACTAGGGTTGGAACAGACCTGCATGAACATATACATATGTGCCTGTGTTTTGGAGAAGATTCTCAGGCTTCCCCATGTGTGTGATTATAGTGTTAGTAACAGTTAACCATGACAATGAACAAAGAAACAAAGTATTCTGTATTGTTTAAAGTGGGAAAAAACCCAGAGTCCAGGTCTACTTCTTTTTAAAAGATACCATGAAACATGTATTTAAATGCCCTATTTAAAACCCTATTTAGGTGAAGGCTTTCTGTAAAAAAAAATCAAAGTGCATGCTTTCTGGCTCAGGGTTTTGTGCTGTTCCCCCTGCAAGGCTTTTTCAGATATATTCAGTCTTAAAGGTAAAGTGTAATGAGTGTGAAAACATTGCATTATGAAAAATCTGCTTTTATGTCCAGTTTTGATGATAGACTTCTTTTCCCCATTCTGTTTCAAGTTTTTTATATTTCCCAAGGGTCAGCCATGTGAGATCCACCAAAATCAGTATTGTGTTCAGGACAGAAATACTAGAGGGGAGAAGAGGCTAGAGGGAGCTGTGGGTTTGTTCTGCCTGGTCCTTGCACAATGCAGTGTTGAGCTCTGTTTTATCTGCACAGCATCCTGGTAGTGGCATTACTCAATTTGGTGAAGTAATGGAACTGTGTTTCAATACGATATTGATTTTCTGGGCCTGCATCACAGTCATGCTTCTGGCAACAGACTGCACTCTGATATGCTTCTTTGGTGGCAAGTAGTGATGAATGCCAGTCATCGTTAAAAAATTAGTCTAGGAAGATACTGTTTAAACATGCAATAGATGATGCTGGATTGCCTGATAAGCATATATTGACATTTCCAGTAACTAGTCATGATTTCCAGTTTTTTTAGTTAGAGTTATCAAGTTAGCTAACTTAAGCAGACTGCATCACTTGTTTTCTGTAATGGGAGGGGAGAACTTGAAATACGTAGCTCGTCTCAGGTTTTTCTTCTTCTTCCACATACTTGCAAACCATTCACAGGCACAGTTTTGTTGATGCTTGTGGTTGTGCTCTTTGCCAACATCCCAATTATTAAATTTTCACAAATCTTGACACCAAATGGTGGGATCCACACAAGACAAGCACTGCTTCTTCTACTTGCCTACTACAGCACCAATGCTTGTGCAGTGAGCTATGTCAGTACTGTAACCTAGCTGACTGCAAATACAGGGAGGGGTGTGCACAAGGGAAGGGCAACTACAGGTGGGATAGACCTACCTTTTACTACAGCAATGTCTAGTTATTCTGGTGGGAAATGTTTAAAAAGGTCTGAACTCAGACCTACCCCTGTTAAACTTTGCTCCTCAGTTTTGAAGCTCAGGTCTGGAAAGGTTTTTTGTGACTGTACACTAGGTTCAATCTCAGCTTATTGAGAAATGGCTTTTTTTTTTCCCCTTTGAATTCTGTATTTTGTAGTAAAACAAAACAACACCACAGCCAAACCCAAACAAAAAAAACCACTTGCTCAGCCCAAACCATAAGAGATAATATTGCTGGGTATAGAATTTGGGTTTTTAAAGTGCTTTTAAATTACCTATTCTGTAAATAATATGCTGTAGTCTTGGATCCATAGTTAATCTTGAAGCTCTTCTTGTAATAGGACATATGATGAGATCTTCCCTGAGTTTTGAGAACTGAAGAAAAAGCTTTAAATGGTCAACACTTTACAATGAAGTGTTGGTGAAAAAAATCATCTTTGACATGCGTTCTCACAATTCTTAGGCATACTTCTTAGGCCTGTTCATTTCCAGCAGACTGCTAGCCCTGGCTTGTCTGTACAAAATTCTGAAAGAATGTACTATGTGATATTGGAGAAAACACTGTTTTCTCCAGTATGACTTACTGTGGAGTACACAGCCATGGCAGGTGTTTTAGGGCACTTTTCATGCTAACAAAAAGAAGCATATGCAATAATATGTGCTGTGTATCTCTGCTGTCAAATGATTGTATGCAATAGACTGGTGTCCTAAGGAGATAGGTGGGTGATTTGCTTTAACCAGAACACCTGTACTTTCGCACTTTTTGGGTTTTTCATTGACTGCATGTGACTAAGAGTAACCTGCAGTTAGACCGGAACAATTCTGTTGGATTAACTTACTTTCAGTTTCTGGATACTGATTTCCAAATGCTTTTTCAATGCTTTTTCAATGTTCGAGTGTAGGTCCCTTTTCTACATCCAGGCATATGGAAATACTGATTTTTATCAAGAAACAATTAGGAGTGCTTGGGAATAGATAGTGTCCTGCTGATTTGAGTCCTAGGTACTCATGGTTCTCAGAAGTACTGCACAGCTCAGATAGTATCTCTGGCTATGCATGATAGTAAAACTCAAAGGATCTTTGAGAAATTTTCATGGAAAAGACACAGGTACCGAAGTACATGATTAAATAATAGTCCATTTTGGCTGAATTTTGTGAAATGAGCAATGAACACTAGATTCCCTAAGATAACCTCATATCTGAATGTAAATACTCCACATGTCTCTTACAATGGATCTTAATGGGCACTTGAGATCTGAAGTAGTTTTTACTGAGAATTATGTATTTGGTGAGCTTAGATGTTACATAGAATTTTTTTAAAAAACAACAAAACTTCCTCTTTTGTCCACATTATTTATAGTTTTTAAAATCAAAAGCTAGAATAGTTCTGTCACTGGGATGGAATGATGAAGAGTATTATAGAGTCCTTTTCAATATGCCACTTTTATTGTTAGCAGAACTGGAGAATTAATATTATTCTGGGCTGAAGTTTTTAGACAAAGACAATCTGCTTCTTCCCCAGTTGTTCTTACAAAGAACAATTTCACTTGGCATTAAAATGTATTTGAAGAGTCCTTGTCTTCTCCTTAGTAACAATAGCAAATCCAACATTTAAAGAATACTGCTAGTCTTGAGTGCTCAGAGATGGACATGGTACTCCTCAAATCACTTGCACTAAGTCAGCCTTTACAGATAGAATCCACAGCTAGATCTTGTAAAGGTTACCTTCTGCCCCCCCATTGTGTGTGTCTTTTTGTCTTGTTTAGCATACAGCTATAAAATGTATTTAAATGCAGCTTTCTTTAAAACTGACATTGCAATGCAAGCAATTCTGTGAGTAGCTAATGAACCTGCTTGGTTTTGGCCACTATTTATTCATGGATACAGAAGCACTGGGGCTTGGTTTCTTACATTTAATAGCTATTCTGATATTTATGCACAGGTGGGGGTGAGAGAGGCTTTTCTAGTTCTTTTTTTTCACACAGGTTTTGAAGGTATGGAACCCTACCAGTTCATTCAGATACTATGTGAGGAAAATTGTTCATAAAAAAAAGTCACACTGCAATAACTAGCTCTTAACAAACACTGATTCTTGCTCTTTGATTAGAGGCTTCTTAACTGTAGTAGCATGCATTTATTGTTGAATATTTACCAGCTTTTTATTGAGCTAGTAAATATAGGCCTCTAAAGCTGGCAGTTTGAGCCAAAACTTCTGCACCAACTGTATGGTGTCCATTTTTTCTCAGTTTGTCAAAATGCTAAGCAGTGTTCTGAGATCTGATTTTTTAAAATTATTTTCATCTGAGTAAAGCCCTAACACCCACCTGCTATCTTGACGTTAGGACTAAGGTAATTTTTGTAGGTGCCTTTCAGAAGTATAAACTAAATTTTGAAGTGTTGTTTGCAGAGTGGTTACTAATCTAATTCCAGTACAACACATAATACTTTGTCTTTACCAGCCTCCATCAGCACAATCAAAGTAAGTGCATGAGCTGTCAGTGAGGAAATGTTTTTTTACAGTATTTCAATAGCAATACCTGAGGGTAGTACTAGTGCTGTTTCGTGTTTCCGGAGCTGTCATTTTCACAGAATCACAGAATGGGGAAAATACAAAGGGACCACAGTGGGTCATGTGGTCCAGCCTCCCTGCTCAAGCAGTGTCATTCCAGAGTACATTTCACAGGATTGTGTCCAGACAGTTCTTGAATATCTCCAGTGAGGGAAACTCCACAACCTCTCTGGACAGTCTGTTCCAGTGCACGGTCACCTGCACAGTTCTTCCTCATGTTCAGATGGAATTTCCTGTGCATCAGTGTCTGCCCATTGCCTCTTGTCCAATTGCTTGGCACCACTGAGAAGACGGTCCACTACTGGTCCATCATCTTGACACCCTTCCTTCCAATACTTGTATATACTGATGAGATAGTCTCTCAGTTTTTTCTTCCTGATGTTGAACAGTGACACCTCTCTCTGCCTTTCCCCACAAGAGAGATGCCTCAGACCCTTCATCATCTCTGTAGCCTCTGCTGGACCCACTCCAGGAGCTCCATGTCTCCCTTGTCCTGAGGAGCCCAGAGCTGGACACAGCACTCCAGGTGAGGCCTCACCAGGACTGAGCACAGGGGCAGGATCACCTTCCATGACCTGCTGGCAATGCTCTTCCTAATGTCCCCAGGATCCCACTGGCCTTCTTGGCCACCAGGACACACTGCTGGCTCATGGACAGCTTGTTGTCCACCAGGACCCCCAGGTCCTTCTCCTCAGAGCTGCTGCCCAGCAGGTCAGCCCAAGGCTGTGCTGGTGCCTGGGGTTGTTCGTCCTCAGGAGCAGGACCCTGCACTTGCCTTTGCTGAATTTCAGGTGGTTCTTTTTTGTCCATCTCTCCAAACTGCTGAGGTCCTTCTAAAGGGCTGTACAGCATTCATGGGTATCAACCACTCCTCCTAGCTTAGCATCATAACTGAATTTGCTGAGGAGAAATCTGCCCATTTATACAGGTCATGGATGAAGTTAAACAGTTCAGGGACTGTTTAACAGTATTGGACCCTTTGGGGACACAACTAAGGACAGGCCTCCAACTTTGCCACTGATTTTGAGGATATTGTGAGCAATGGTGTCAAAAGCCTTTCTGAAATTAAGTAAACAATATCAAATGCTCTCCCCTCATGAGCTACTTCTCAGTGTAATGAACAGCCTGTTCCAGGTGTGGCTGTCCTTCTCTGCTTGTTGGGGTTCATCTCATGGCACAGCACTTGGTGCAATTCCTTGATGCTTATTTTATAAACCTGTCTAACTTTTCCCTTGTCAGCCACTGTGGTGGGCTGTGGAGAGCACTCTTTGCTCCATGCACAGTGTGTGTTCATGCTAGTCTATTTAAAAATGGACTGTGCCCTTTATCACTGTTTTGAATCTCACTACAGTGGGAGGCTGCCTGACAGTGCGAGGCATGTCAATGGGAGAGACAGGATTTGGAGCCATTTTAGGAATACCTTCAGTGATCCAATGAGCAAACTGCATTACCTGTCAGGAATGGTATTTGGGCCTCAGAATGTTTAGTGTAAGTGTCGTGAGCAATCAGGGAAACAGACATTCGACTCCCAATTACAGGTCAATATAAGTTCAACCACTGCATCCAAAATTCAGTAGTGTTTACTTGGCTGTAAGTTTTCAGAAGGGAGAAACTTGCTGACATGGTAATAATATGCTCAAAGTGAATTAAAGAGTCTTTATAGTTCCTGTAGTGCCTCATGGGTGGTTCAAATTGATTTGTTGTTTATATAAATATAAAAAAATACATATTTTTATATATATATATAAAATATATTATATATATATATAAAACAAATATAAAATTTGTTTACCTTTCTAGGAGTCTAATTAATTTCCTTGATAGAAATAAAATGATCTAATTCACAATTCTTTTGATCAATTCTTTTGATGTGGACCGATGGTTTTTTTTTTCCTTTGAAACTCAGCTTGCAGCTGTAGCACTCTGGTTGGCGAATTGTTTGAGGATCAGGTGCTGGTGATGAAATGCATGTCTATTCAGCCCCTCCTTATGTAAGTTCTGACGCTTCCAGTAGTGCTGCTGGAAGTATGAGTTCAGCTTTGAGGTGTCTGCAGTCAACATGTGGTTGTGCTTGTGGTTTACTTCAGGGTGTTTATTTTTGAGGGTTAAGTGCAAAAGCTCCTAAACCTGACTGTTAACTGACAATTTCTTAATTTCAAATATGGTGTTTGTGGGTTTTAAGCTGGAAATGAAAGGCATGAAAAGTGCCAGGACCACTAAAAGAAAAAGCTTTTTCACATGGAGAAGGCATGTCAAAATTAATAACCTGGAGATGTGGAAAAAGATGGAGTAGAAGTGGTTGATTGGGATTAAGAAGTGGCAAGGAGGTGTGACTGTTTCTGTATGAAGCTCTACAGGGAAGCAAAATGGAAGTTTAGAGCCAATGAGGTGAATTAGAGCTATTAAGAAGCAAAGAGAACTTGCTAAAGACTGTGGTGCCAAATGAAGAAACCTCATTTTAGTGCCAAATGAGGAAACCTCATTTACAGACATTTTGAGACAAATTCCAAGTGTGGAGTAATAGGCAAGGAAGATGTGTATTCCTTGGTTTTTCTGCCGTTAACAAATTGTCTAGACACCTAGTCTTAATAATAACAAAATTATGACTAGTATTACATTAGCATTGTCTCTCAAAGTCAAAGATGATTGGAAAAACAGCAGTTAGACTGATTTTTAAATAGTATCACTGTTTACCATATAATTGCTGTTTATCTCAATGGAAACACATGATGACTTGATTCTATGATTTTGTATTTCTTCTATTATTTTCAAGATTCCAGAATTCTCATCAGTCTATTGTTAAAAGCCCCAGCTTTGCCACTTTGCTCCATAGCTGTGAAATGCAGCCATCAGAACAGAAATTCTTGTCATAGGCAATGATGAGACTTGATGGAGCATGCAAAATCACACTGAATGTCAAATCAGAAAATACTGTGCTTACGTTGTTTATTGAACTGTGCTGTATTTTTTGTAATCTAAGATGATGTGGGTTTGCCACTCTTATTATTTCAGTGATCTACATAGCATCACATCCTAGTGCCATCCCTCTATTCTCACTTCTTCATACTGCAGTACCTGTGCATGGTAACACTTGTCAGTGCTGCTGAAGGATTTTATTACAGCCACTGAATTGATCTAACCAAACTTTAGAACAGAGGGTGTTGATTTACAGACAGTCGTACGCTTTCATGTCAGGACAAAGCGAGGAGTTTCAGTCTGTCAATTTTCTGAATCTGCTGCTCTGGGTGGCATTTCTACCACTGCTGTCTTATGACCCTTAAATCCCACCAACCACTATGATTAACATCAAAGACCTTGCAAGGTGTTGTTTCTACCTATCTCTGCCTCAGCAAGAGCACCTAAGTGGCCCCATGCAGTTTGGCTTAATTCTCACCTTGTTTAGTCAGCATCAATTGGTCTAATTATTTGTGAGTGGCATAAACAGCCCTTATCACAAGCTGAAAATTGTTTTGCAAAGCAAACTACTTAACTTTAGATCTTAAAGAATCCATAAATTAATTTGTGGGTGTTTGTGAAATGTGAAAAGGAAAATATGCAGGTCATGAATAGGCTTGCATTCTGGAAATTGCAGAGACTGAAAATTGTGTTCCATCTGGAGCCTTCCTCCTCATTTTCCTCATCCTTCTCCATGCCTCTGGAAAGAAGGGTGCTGCTGGCCCTGCTTGTAAAGCAGTACATGAACTCCTGTCTCACTAGCAGTGTCCCTGGATCCCAAAGCAACTTTATGCTCTTGCTCTCTCTGCCTCTGTTATTTGGAGAGCTGTGCTTGTGCTGCTGGTGTAAAGGGTTTATTTTTTTTTTTCTTTCTCTTCTGTTTTCTTTTTCTTTTTCCCTTAAAATTGTTGCTCTTATAATGGTTCTGAAGACTACAGATATTGTTCCTGAGGACCATGTCTAGAAAATCTCTATTTATTTAAACTCAAGAAAACTGGTGGTGCAGGAAGACAAGAAACTGTGACTTAATGGTCGCGTGACTTTGTATTAAAATACTGTGTGAAGTGACAGTAGAAATTCAAGCTGAGCAGTTAAACTACTTAATGTTCTCCCTTAAAATATTTGCATGAGTTCCGTAACAGTAGTCTGACTTGTCAGAACTCCATTGCAGGCAGATTTTGGATAAAGATTGCAAAGGAAAAATTGTCTCTGTACAGAATCAAGGAACTAGGGGAACTAACAAGAAAGCCTGGTTGTGGATTGCTTTCAGGACTATCTAAACTTATTTACTAGCAAGCATGAATAATGGTAGTTCTTCCTTTCTGTTTTCTCTTTTCTGCTTGTGTTGCAAGTGTGGCTAAATTGGATTTCCTTGCTGTAGAATGGAGAGAAACAAATATTTTTAGACCATTCATTGCCTGCTTATTTCTTATTCCAGATGCAGCATAGCGTAGCTTACTGCATGTAAGGACTTTTGCAGGAATGTTAATATCTAGACTTCTTTCAGAAATGTCTCATTACACTGTCATTTCAGGATTCTTTGTTCACAGAGTAGAACCTGACATTGTTTTGGGTTTGTTTTTTTTTTTGTTTACTTCTGATAAATACTTTTAGTGACTAGATATGGAAAATAGCTGTACATCTTAAAATTAATCGTCTAGTTCTAAAGAGAACTTCTCTTTTGACTCCCTGACAAGAATTTTCAAGGAGACCAAAATACAAGAAAAAATACAATTTTTTACTATCATGATTTCTTAGTATTTTCGCTACACATAAATATCTATTCTAAAATTCAACCTAACATAATTTAGGAAAAGAACATTTAATGCTCTTAAGTCATTGAAAGCTAATGGTTAGTTCTATCCAATTTTATAATTAAAACAAATTTAAGGTAAACATTTGTTCAGAGATACCTTTGTGCACTTACTTTCACAATTTAGAGGAATAATCACTTAGGTATCTAGGAAAATTCTGAAGATGCCTATATCCCTGTAATAAGTTACTGAATTGAAGTGAGTTTTATGAAGATAAAACTAAGTACTTAATAATACATTTTTTGTTGCCTCATTTGATTTGCAGAATGCTTCCTTGATTCTTGCTATGAAAATGAGCCTTTCAAGGTTGTGTGGAAGGACAAAAATGGCAAACTCTAGAGAGATGGACCATCATTCAGCTATGGGAGTAACTTTTGCAGTCAGTGATAAATTATTGCTGTGAATGTTTCCTGCAACACTTCAGCTGGTTGCCTACCTGCTGAGCTTGAGCAGCATATGATAACAGCATATGGGGGCATTGGAGAACAGGCATTTAAAACAAACCCAGAGAATTGCAGAAGTGAAAGCAAATCCAGTGTTTATTTTTCTTCTTTTTTAACAAAAAATCGGTTTAACACTGCCCTACACAAAACCTACAGGTAGCTTTATTAATCTTTAGTTTAAACAGCTCCATGTTCACTGTCATTACATGAAAAATTTAGGAGTTTTGTGGGATTTTTCTTTGCTCTACTATATAAGCCTTAGTTTTAAGTACTGGGCATTGATTTGTCCTCAGCTTTGCAACTCTGCCACTTTCCTTGCTGTTGATGTTACTAAATTTGTGAGACTGTAATGTCTGTCCTGTCCTACTGTTAAATGTGCTGTGGAAAAAGCTCTTTACTCTTCTAAAGTTTACTTAGATCCTTCATGAGTCCCTTACGAATGGGAAGCTCAGACGGAAGAGGGATGAGGTTAGGTAAACTTTCTCATTTGTCTTCATGTTTGTTCAATAGCAAGAGCTTTATTTCCCAAGGTATGGTAATCCTAACTCTTGGGATTTCATGTGATGGCAGTACATTTTAAGTGCTGTCAGTGATTGCCTTACAGTGTCTGTTTGTATGAAATTCCTCTACCCCTTTTCTTTCCCTTCCTTCTCTGGAACGTACCGTGCTTGGGCTTCCTGAGCATTTGGTTGAGATTGGCACATACAGAGTCATCCATTTGTTCCCCAAACACACTGTTTTATAGGATTGCATACCTGTAGAATTGTTAAGGTTGGAAAAGACCTGTAAGACCACCAAGTCCAACAATCAGGCTAGAACCAGCACCATGGTCACCACTAAAACATGTCTTCTAGTGCCATATCCAAAAATGATGACTCCACCACTTCCCTGAGCACCCTGCTTGATAACATTTACCATAAATAATTTTTTCTTAATACATACTCTAAACTTTTCCTGGTGGAAATTGAGGCCATTTCCTCTCATCCCATCACATTTTGCCTAGGAGAAGAGACAGACCCCCACCTGGCTACAACCTCCTTTGAGATAATGGTAGGCAGTGAAAAGGTCTCCTCTAGCCTCTTTTTTTCTTCAGGCTGTATGCCCCCAGCTGCCTCAGCCACTCCTTGTATGACCTGCTCCAGTCCCTTCACCAGCTCTGTTACCCCTCTGAAGATGCCATCCACCTTAGTGGATGTATCAAAATGTTACCAAAAGGAATTGGTTTCAGAAATACTTGAGGTCATGTGCTTTCCTGACTTGTCTGCTATATAATGTAAAACTTCTACTAATTGATGCAATGATCACAAGTGAACAGTTTTTCTGCTCATGGAAGTCCATAATTGCTGACTTAAGTAGAGTTCTGTCTGCTCGTAGGCATCAAATTTAACCTTGTTTGTATAAAACAATATTCTTTGCATCTAGCTGTATATATGTGTGTATATATACATATATGTTTTGTATATACTTCTTAACCCACAATAAAATGTTGCAAGGTTGTAGTTTGAGGTTTTTATTAGGTATTTTTTTCTTTTCAAAAGTGTGGGGTGTTAAGGTATGCAGCTAGAGTGCAACTTTTCCCTCTGTGGTCCAAATAGCTTGCAGATTTTCACTAGTCTTTATAGAGATACTAACATTTCAAAGATAATAGATTTTTGGTAATCCCTAAATTATTTTGTGCTTACTTCCTATACCTTATGTCTCTTTAAGTACTGTGCAATATCCTACTTCAAGCTGTAAGAAACTGGTAAAACTTCAGGTCCTTGAAAATGTAATGGACAGTATATAATTATGTTTCTGGCTGAGGTAAATTTATATTTTGCTTAACCTAACAATTTAGTGAAAGTCTCTAGAAAATTTTTCTCCCCTCAAATCCTGAAAAAACGGCAGGTATTACTTGTGATGTTATGCTAACTCCTAAGTGCTTCAAAATCTGAGGTTAAAAGCTGATTCTTAAATGGAAACTAAACAGCTTAGAAAAAAGCTTGAAGACACGGCCTTTGCAGTGTTACATAGCTACAGAGCACAGTCTGTGAAGCTTATATTTTGAACTTTATAGGTAAATAGGCAGGTATGTGTATTAACTGGTAAGTGTATGCAGAAAACGAGCTTTTTTGTAGCAACTGTCTAAACGTTTGCTGACTTCAAATAAACCCGATTCAAATCCAAAACATAACAGCAAAAACAGGTCTAATGTAGGTGTAAACTAGATAAACCATAGGTGGTATGGGAGAGATTTTGGTTTGGTTACTTGATGGTAACTTCCACTTTTTTGCTATCTCAAAGCTTGTTTTGAGATATGAAAGTTGTTATTGTAAATGTACATTGTACATTGAAGTTGTGTATAAGACAAAAAGCAAAATCTGAAGTAATAGTCATAGGACGAAAAGCAAAATCTGAAGTCATAGTCATTGCACAAGTTGACTCAGTGTGTTTGTTCAACTCTATAATTTTATATATTTTATAACTTCAAGATGGTATTGTCAGTTACTTCCTGTCCAGAAAAAGATTACTTTTCAGAACAGTTTCCATGCAATGGAAGCCAGTGTTATGCAATACTTTCCTCCAAATGTATACAATTTTTATCAGACCTCAGAACATTTTTATGAACATGGAAATTCTGTGGTTTCTCGTTACTTTGAACTGTTGGCAGAGCTTGTTGACTCAGACTCCTTAAACAACACTGACTGTGCTTGGACACTCTATGAATTAGTTTTGACTACACTTGCACTTTTAGTCACTCTCTTGACTGCTTTTTAGGAATCTCTTCTCAAACTGCTTAAAGTAACAAAAGCTTGCTACAGCTTCAGAAACAAGCTAGGGGAGAATACTTTTAAGGCTAGCAGGACACTGGGAAAAAGCTGTGGGATTAGTATGCTGACATTTGGAAAAAGCAAAAAGATCTTTGTCCTATCCTAAATCTGAGGATAATCAGCAAATGCCTGAAATTCCCTGTACAGTGTTCATGTTGTCTGACCTGGGGAGAAATTTCCTTGGATGACAGCTGTTACAGAAGGTCAGGAGTCAGTGTATGCAAAATGACCACCTGCAAAACATGTGATGCCTACTGTGGGGGCTTACAGTCATCAGGACTCCTGGAGACTGTGTGCTGAGCATGCTGTAATGGTGTGAGGACAGCTCACTTTTTGTCCAGTCTCCACCACTCCAACCAGCTTGCAGTGTAGCTGCACTCCCATTTTGAGCTCAGGGATATTGTCCTGTTTCTGTCTGCATGTGACATTATCTTCCTCTGAAACCTCATAAGAAACCTCATGGATGAAATCTTGCTGTTTGCAACAAGAAAAAAATCTCCAAGATACATTTTATTGAACTTGTTTTGAAAACAGCCTTGTATGTGGACTCCATGTGCATCAGAGCCAGAAAGTCCGGATAATGCACTGCAGTTTGTGAGATCCATATTGTAGAAAGAGACATTGACATGAATCTCATGGAATTTTCACTATCAAAACTGAGCTGAGTAAGAACACCCCATCACACATGCTTATTCATTCCCTTTTCATCTTACTGGTTGGAGAAAATGCCTCTGCTGAGGAATTTAAAATTTCCAGGTGGCAGGCAGTGTCTGTCGTGGTTCCTTTTCTTTTAAAATGCAGTTCCTCTGTGGGCCACAGTCACTCAGTGTTAACCTTTTTCTGTGTCTACTGTCTGCTTCTGTCTGGGTAGCTCTTAGCTCCAGCTCTTGCTTAAGAGTCATTGCCTATGTCTCTTTTGTCTTCATCTGAAATCCTGGCCTGGTCTTGTGTCCACATAGGGATATTCATTACCTCATCCTACATAGTGCAGCAACTTCTCTGCCAAAACACTGTCAATTTAGTCCAGTATGGAGGAGGAAAGGGAGGGTTGTATCTAATTTTTAATATGTTTTTTTAATATCATTAACACTCTATAAGGGGAGGCAAGTAGGATATCAGGTAAAGTTGTAGAGGTTCATACTTTCTTTTCAGTGGCCTTATTGTTTTCAGAGTAACTAAGAAAATGGAATCCCAGCCTTGAGAAATAATAGGTTTTATGGCATTGAAGATAATTTTGGAGTCCTGGTAAACAACAGTGTAAGGGAAGAAATAAGCAAAATAAGATCTTCACCACTAGTGCTGTAGAAGTACTAGACACTAGACGTTAAAGAATAGATACTTTTTAAAAAAAGGAAGCATATATTAATTACACAAGGAAAGTACTTTCTAACCTCCGATATTAATTTAAGCTTCTTTCATGCAATCTTTGATTTGTGTAACATGTTTCCTATTTTGAGCAGCCTGCTTTTTTTTTTTTTTCTGTAAAGGCTGTGTTAAGATGTCAAAATGGAAAGAGTGGTTGGGAACTATTCATTCAACTGCTGGTAAACAGGTTTATCTCCTAAGCTTAGCTTAGGACTGATCACGTATCAATGAATGAATTTCTGTATTGATTATGGAAAAGCCTGTTGTCACTCTGCCTGCTAAAGTGATAGTTCTTAAGCTTCTTTACCCATCACATTGCTTCTCAGTTCCAGGAGGACTTGGCACTTCTTGTTAGTCTTTGTTTGACTACGGTAATGTTGCAGCCTAAGGCAATTAAGAACAGCAGGATGTGAGCCTTAATGTTTTTGCCATGCCTGAGCGGACATTTCTAATAGTCAAACTGTGTTACCATGGCATTTTTATTAGTTTGTTTTCTTTTTGTTTAGCATCAGTATATTTCTGGAAAAATGAATTGCTTTGCTATGTAATTAGTGAGGAGTTCTTGTCTTAGTTCCTATTAATGTCTTTAATGAGTACTGAATACCACCCAATAATGAAAGATGAAGAAGAGAAAGCTGAAAGGGGAAGGAAGGAGAGGAAAGAGTAGGAAACTGGTAGAATGGTTTGGTTTTTTTACAGGATTGATTTTTCTTTAAAGCTGTTCTTTCTTTCTCAACTCCATATGGACAAAAATAAGGCACTATACAGGGCCAACAGTTGGACTTAATGGTCCTTGAGGATCCCTTCCAACTCAGTTTATTCTGTGGTCCTGTGAAAAATAAGGGTTTTATTTTTTATATATAGAAAGACATATTGTAATTTTTTAAAAGTATATTGTTTGACCACCTATCTTCCTATTTAAATAATATTCCTATAGTTAATATTATTTTAGCTGAATTGGTTGAAACTTCCGTACAGGGAGGGCGTCGTGTCCTTATGTGGTTAATAGAAGAGCAAGACTTATGCAAAGATATATTGGCTGAAGTTACAAATATTTTTATATGTTTTATACATTACCTGTTGCTTGTTCACAGATGCTTTAGGAAATCTAAAATTTAAATAGCTCTATACTACCTTACTACAATAAGAGTACAGATGATGTAACTGTACACCAGCATTGAAGGACTTTAGTGGTGCATCAGTGACCGGTTCTGTAACGCATTTAATCCTGTAGATATATAGTGCATAACTTCCATTAGCTTGCAGAAATAATCTTTATAAATTTTCATCGACAAGTGTCAAAACAGTGGTCTAATTCTAGAGTCATCTGAAGTTTAGTGTCTTTGTCAGAAAAAAATCCTAATTACCCCAGTAATCTGGCAAAAACATGATTTATCCAGCTCATTTAACAAAGGGAGCTGTGCTTTTTCCACAGAGTGAAGACAGCTTGTCATTCAGTAAAGCTGTACTTAAAACATGGAAAGACAATACTGTAACTCTAGTTCTATCAGAAGTGATTAAAGAAGTGGAAGTAAGCTTCATTTATACTGTTCCATAACTAACTGTACTGTCTATGCCAGACCCACACTCTGCCCTGCAAAGTGCTCTGTGTTGTCTGGAGCAGCACTGCTAAGCAATTACCAGGAACATGCAGGCCATCTCATCAAACAAATTGAGTATATTTAGGCTGTGGAAGATTTTTGTGATGACAGTGCTGCAGAGCAGCATCTCAGGGCTGAACAGTTGATTTTCACTGACACTCACTCACTTTAGGCATATAGAACTCACCTACCTTTTACATATTGAAATCCTTACCTGTGGTGTGTTGAACATCCCAGTTATGTGATATAATGTACTAGAAGTGGACTGAGCATCCATGCTGGTCAAATGTACATTCATTAACCATGCATCTATGTCTTGCATTCAGTTCCTCTTTGGTCTTTAATTAAAATGGTCAGAGCCTTTATAGTTTCCTTTCAATGTCAATATTCATCAAAACAGTTGTCAGGCTTCTAAGATTGTTTCCATATTTTTTGATGGGCTGTTTAATTTTTCAGAGTTAAAGAGCAGGTGCCTTATGTTAATATGCATCCCTTGATATTGGCATATGCTTAACTTGGAGGTAAATTATAAAATAGATCTAATATTGAAGATAACTAAAGTTTAAGTATGATTGAAGAAGTAATTGTAGATATTCAAGAGAGCAAAAAGAATTCGTTTGTTCTGTTAAACAAAAGACCTATAAAAGCCAGTCACCTTTGCATAATATTTGTGTGGAAGAGATTTGGATCAGGAAAACAGCTATGCAACCTCCTGTAGCTTGATGATTTGCAAGGAAATGATGAATTGGTGTTGAGGGTACACGTCTGTGGAGAACTAACATGTGGATTGATCCCCTTAGCCTCTCTTCCTCTTCTTTATCTTTCGCTGAAACTCTCTTTTGCTGTCTCTGATCTGTTCTGCATACATCTGTCATTTCATCCAACACTCAACATAGGAGAACCACGTTTGACATTTGGTGAACTTCAAGGAATCTTGACTCCCAGTTGAGTAGTACAATCCTACTACTGAAAGCTGCTCTCTCTGTCAAGCAGTAGAGAGATTTCAGAGAGTTCACATGTATCCCTCTGTAGAGAGGCCAAATTAACCCCCTTTGGCTACCCACAAATTCTGGAGGGTTTTCTTTCACTTTTATTTTGAGAAAAAAAAAGGTATTAAAAACATACCTCTGAGAAGAAAATGAGGGCAGGTCAAAGGGTATGTTTTTTCACACCCTGAAAATGAGGGTTAGAATACCTAAATAGTTAAATTCAACCTAAAGTCTTTGATATCTTTGGAATTTGATGGCAGCATTCCTTAAAGAGCACAGCAATCAATATGTTATTAAAATGTAGCTGAATTTAAACTGACAGCTACGGTATCATAGAATAGTTTGAATTGGAAGGGACATTAAAGATAATCTAATTCCAACCTACCTACATAGGCAGGGACACTTTTCACAGGTTTTGCTCAATGACGAATCCAGCCTGGCTCTGAACAATTCCAGGGATGGAACACCCACATCTTCTCTGGGCAACCTGTTCCAGTGTCTCTCCATCCTCATGGTAAAGAATTTCCTCTTAATGTCTTATCTAAACCTGTCCTGCTTCAGTCTGAAGCCATCACCTCTTGTCCTATCGCTGCATGCCCTGCTAAAAAGGTCCCTCTACCACCTCTCTTGTGGCCCCCCATTAGGAACTGAGAGCTGATATAAGGTCTCCCCAGAGGCTTCTCTTCTCCAGGCTGAACAATTCCAACTTTCTCCACCTTCCCTGATAGGAGAGGTGCTCTGTCCTTCTGATCATCTTGGTGCCCTCCTCTGGACTCACTCCAGCAGGTCCTTGTCCTTCCTGTGCTGGGAGCCCAGAGCTGATGCAGCCCTGCAGGTGGGGTCTCAGCAGAGCAGAGGGGCAGAATCCCCTCCCTGGCCCTGCTGCCCACACTGCTCTGGATGCAGCCCAGGACACGTTTGGCTCTCTGGGCTGTCAGTGCCCAGGGCTGGGTCATGTCCAGCCTCTCACCAGCAGCACCCCCAGGTCCTTCTGGGCAGGGCTGCTGTGATCTGTCCATCCCCAGCCTGTGCTGGTACCAGGGCTGCTCTGACCAGGTGCAGCACCAGCACTTGGTCTTGTTAAACCTCATGAGATTGCCATGGGCCCTCTCCTAGAGCTTGTCCTGGTCCCTCTGGATGGCATCCCATCCCTCAGGTGTGTCAGCTGCACCACGCAGCTTGGGGACAAGTGCAAACTTGCTGAGGGTACAATAGGTCCCATTCTCTATGTCATTGATGAACATACCAAAACTGATGTGCATTGGGACTCTGAGCCATTAATCACTGACCTCTAGACGCCACAGTCCAACCAGTTCCTTATCCACCCAACTGTCCATCCATTGAATCCAGCTCTTCCAATCTAGAGAAATGTTATAGGTGACCATAAAGTCAAAGGCTTTAAAAAACTGCAGATAACTGACATCCACAGCCCTCCCCTTGTCCACTGATATAATCACCCTATTGTAGAAGGCCAGCTTATCATCATCTAAATGATATAAACCCTAATACTAAAATGTTTTTAGATTTCTGTGCAATGCTGTATGTCCTGGTAGTGGTCATAGGGGGAAAAAAGTTGTAAATTCTAAATTATAATAAGGGGGTATTTGCTTCATATAACTTTATTTCCTAAGCAATTTACAATTTAAAATGTATTTTATAAATTCTTTAATGTTGGTATAAATACCTTCAGGTGCAAAGCTCCAGTAAATGAGGGATTCACAACACATATTCACAGCCTTAATTACTGTTCGTTTTAGAGTAATTGCACTGAATCAGCCAGTTCAGATCCAGATTGCAGCCAAAAATTTATGAGAATAATCAGAGTATTAAAAAATTTTGGAGAAGAAGTGGACTTGAAGTTATGCACGTTCCACAGTGTCCAGTGTAATGAGAGAAGTTACACATGCATTAATGACATAGTTTAAAGGGATAGATGGGCAGCGAAGAGCTGGGGAGATGATGGGATGATGCTGCATCTGTCTTAGAGGTGTCTGTGTTTATCTGACTCCACAAGTGGATGCTGATTTTTGCCTTAGAAGGCTTGCTTTTTTTGCATATATGTGTTAAAGAGCTTACCTGCTCTACACAGCAACACGTACAGAAGTCATCAGGCAAGGATTATCATGCAGAGTAACTTGTGTACATCCAAATGGGCATAACTGGCAGATAGCTTGTGTGCCGTGATAGTATGTACAAATTAGATTCATGTCTCCTTCTCTCTGTCCTTCAGGGAACAACCCATCTTCAGCACCCGAGCTCATGTCTTCCAGATTGACCCAAACACTAAGAAGAACTGGGTTCCCACCAGCAAGCATGCTGTTACTGTGTCCTACTTCTATGACAGCACAAGAAATGTCTACAGGATAATCAGTTTGGATGGCTCAAAGGTAAATTTTATTTCAGAGAACCTAGTTGTTTGGAACATTTTTGTTACTGTTTTCTAGTCTGATGTTATTTCTTCTCAGATGTTTGCATCATTATCTTACAACAGATTGCTGACATTTTAAAATGGTGACGTTGCCTCATTATACGTTTTACGTGTTTAGTCATAAATCCTGTTTTCCATGTAGTTGTATTGACTGCAATAACTATTGCTGGATTAAAGTGATGACCTGTTCCTTGGTTAGTGCTGTGAAAAGGCTAAAAAGGCAAATAATTGTACAAAAAGTACAAATAGGGTTACAATAACTTGTTTTCATTTCTGTACTCAGTCATGTATCAATATAATTAGCTTCAGCATTATGAAGGACATCTGTTCAGTGGCCATAATCACTTAGTAAATCCATTGTTATGTAATCTTCCAATTTTTGCTGTAGAGAATGCGAGGATTGCCTCCCAATAAAGCCTGCCTAATAAATGGTAAGCTTTTATCTAGACTCAGTTGGTTTGGTTTTAGTGGGGATTTTTTGTGGTTTGTTGGTTGGTTGGTTTGGTTTTTTTCTCTGTTTTAACTAGAAAGGATATTGTGCCTACCTACTGCTGTTGTAACACATGTTGTCTAAGAAATTAATTTGATGTGCAGAGAATCATTGACCGTTTCTACCCACATAGTTATAATAACAGTAACTTTACAAACAGTGTAGCAGAAAACTCTACACTAAGGGCATTAAAGATACACAGACTGTAATCAAGAGTTGTGATCCTTTTGAGAGACTTTAATTTGAAGCCTTTGGAAATGCATCAGTTCACAATGATTGGAAACAAAATACTCTGTTAAAAGCATGGTAGTGTTCACAGAGATTTTATGACTACTTATTGAAAGCTGAAGATTTTTACCCTGATTTTTTTTAAATATCCAGAATATTGCTATTTTAAATGTAAAAGGAGATTTTCTATCACAAAGAAATATTTAGAAATTGATCTCATTGTCAAAAATCTCTGCTTCAGGTGGCTGAGACTGGTATCAGAGCCTACCAGATTTTTCCAGCTTTATGTTTTACTTTGTTTTTTTCATGCTCATCCTTCAAATTATCCAATTAGTTTGTCAAATAATTAAAATACCTTTTGAGTCAGGATTTATTAATAAAGACACTGGGATTGGAACTAGATGATGTATGAAATCAAGACTACCGGTTATAAAATGTAGTGTTTTAACTGATCTGGACAATATACAAAATCCTTATTCTGACATCCATTGGGGTTCCTCTGCCTTCATACTGATGCTGCAACTCCTGCTGGGTGCCTGCTGAATTAAACTGTCAAATAGTTGTTCACCTATTTAGTTCTTGTCTACTGCAGCATTCCCTTTACATACAGTACTAATGGCAAGGTATATTGATAATGCAGTTCATCACTTTTATTTACTCTGTGAGTGCTGCAATCCTAATCATGTTTTCCTCCAAGTCATAGATGAAGATCTGGAATCCCAGTCATGGTTAAGAGAGTCCCATTCTTTCAGGTATTCACAACACTGGTCTGAAACATATACAGGTGAATATCAGAAGGGACACATGGAAGAATTTTAAGTGGGTTTCTAGCATAATTCCCAGAGAGTTCTTTTTTTTTTTTTACTTAAAATCCCATCTTTTTTTTTTAGCATGTCTGTTTATATACAATATGGTATGTGCAAAGAGTTAAATGTAAATATAAAGCATTTTTAAGTTTGGATGCACCCAGAGAGAGTCTTTGCTCTATGGCATATAGCTGAGTGCCAGTAACACTGCTGACAATGCACATGTTGTCAAAACCACTTGTCAAATCCTACTGGTTTTGAAGCTGTCGTGCCCCTCCCTCAGAGGGAGTAGATCCAGCCAGGTTTTATTGTATATCTGGGTGTTGGTGGGGTTTACAGCATCCTTTGGGTTTGTATGGTGGAGAGAATGATGTGCTCAGTTCTCAGGTGCTGAGCAGTAAGTCAGTAAGTAAAGGCCGCTCACATGTAAATTCACCTAGACTGCAGTAAGGAATGTTGGAGAGAGGTATACTTTAGATTTGCATGGTAATCCTATTTCTGTCCCACACCCTTCTCTCTCTTTAGGATGGTCCGTTTCAGAAGTATGTCTGGATAAAATTCAACTTCTATCCTGAGTATCTGAGAGTCATTAAATCTTTCTTCTTGAAAACAGAAAGACCTTTAAAGACGTAATCTTCAATCCTCTATTGTGCATTGCAATTTCCAACCTGGATTTGCTTATGGAGTCTCCAGTTAATTTTGAAAGAGAGGAGTTTTTTCCTTATTTGAGCTTGATTTAGCCAAGACAGTTCTTACAGACGCAACTGTCACTTTTAATGCATTTTGTGAAATGTTTTCTGAAGCTACAGTCTCCTCTTGAAATATTTTGCACCAGATATGATGCATGTCCCTCTATCTTGACCACAAAAAATGTTCTAGGGCCGTAAGATGTTCAGTGTACAGGCCATATATTTTATAGTCATGCACAGTATTTAGAACCCTGTCGCCCATGGCAGAGAAATCTTGATGCAGGTAATCTGATAGAATTTGAATCTGGTTTCTCTGACCTCTTGAGCAAATTTTTTTAATGTGACCTTTTTCTCCCACCATTACCAGAATCAAGAGAAAGCCTGAAAAACAAGATTTCTTATGTAGTGTGGCATGACAACATTGAGCAGTTGTTGCTATGGCTTTTGGTTCTCATTAATTATATACTCATTTCAGAGTTCCTTGGAAAAATATGGTTTACTCCTTCTTTCTCCTGGGTGATGGAACAAAGCTTCCATTATTTCTCCAGTAACAGTACAGGCAGACTTTAGGATTATTGCGAGTCCCACTGTCTTTTCCATTTTATCCCTTGCCATCTCTGAGAAAAGGAGGCAGATCAAGTATGGCGTGGTTCTTGCTATGCTAGTTAGCTCTCTGATAATTTTTTTCACAGATACTAGGTAGGAAAATAAACTTTGATATTCATCTAGAACAAGAGAAGACTCTGGAAAAGAGTGGTTTCCCTGTCTGCAGGTTCCATGAACCTTGCATATATTATTATTCAGTCAAGTCTCCCATCGTTTTTACTGCAGATGGTCTTGTTATTTTAATCACTGTCGCACTTTAAAGTGACAATCTTTTAAATGCTCAATACACATTTTAATTAAGACCTGTACGGAAAAGTGTGCTGTGATTTTCCTTTGAAAAATTAAAAAGTTCTGTGCCTTAAATTATTATTGCCATTAGTTTTAGCAGAAGATAAAATCGTATTTGACCACTACTATATATCTTGCAGCTGTTGGGTTTGCAGTTGGCAAAATGTACAGCTCAGACAAATGCCCTATTTTCTCATTGCTAAAGTAATATGAAAGGGAAACATGAAAGCTATTTTATAATTCCAGAAAAGCCTGAAGATAACTGAATCAGTTTTCTTCAAAAGCTAAATGTCTTCCTGTCAGATTGACTCTGTTCTGTTTTTAAGATCTTCTTGTTCATTTATGGAAACAACATTCTTAAAAGTTGATGAAGTATTTGACACTTGTTATACTGATAACTTTGCAGTAAAATCTGGATTAGAGGAGAGTAGTTAAAGCAGTACCCATTTGAATGGACAAGACAGGCTTAATTATAAATTCTGATTTAAAAAATAAATGGCTTTTTTAAACTAAATGTACAAAGGTTTGGTATCTAGCTCTTTCCAGAGGTAGCTGACACTGTACTGTATTTGTAGGGTGCTCTAGCATTACACTTTTTAAAAGCATAGTTTCACATATGAGAGACCTAGCATACCAAGGCTTTAAATTTAGGGAAGATGGAACAACTTGTTTTCCTTGTAAAATTGGTAAATTCAGTGAAAGGGGTTTTTTTGGGGTGGGTTGTTTTTTTTGGTTTTTTTTTTTTTTTTTTTTTGGGCTTTTTCGTTGTTGTTGTTTTTTGTTGTTGTTGTTTTGGATTTTTGTTGTGGTGTGTTTTTTCTTTTTTTTAATCACTGGGATCTGAATGTGGTTTCCCCAGTCTTTGTGCTGCATACTGAAGTGAAGCCTCTGTGTTTTTCTCTCTTGGAAAATAAAGAGAACAATCACAGCCACCTCTCACAACAACAATTATTTTTAAAAAGTTTTTTGCCTACCTTTCTCTCTTGCAAGAAAGCAGTTTGACAGTCAAAGTGACCCAGTCTAAATGCAGACTGCTGTCAAAAAAGCTATCCCATTCTGGACCAGGCACCCTGTTATGGTTCTCCGTGCTGCAGCCTGTCACGTGGTCATGCATTTCTCCCAGGTTTTTGAGTGGGTTCAGCTGCAACCTGCTATGCTGCTGTCACTGCAGGAAATGGCAGCTGTGAGGGCTTTAAGCCTGTGTTTTGGTTGGAGGTCTTAGCCCTCTGGCATTGGAGTCTTCTTCTGAACTGAGGAAGTTATGTCCATGACGTATGTCCACACTCTCAAAATATGTGATGCAAGTTTCAATTAATCAGGCAAAGGATGGGCCTGGGCTTAAGCAGACTGGACAACATAGCTAGGGCCCATGCTGGGAGGAAGAATCTGTTCTACACAGTCCCCAGGATATTTAATTTCAAGCATATTATTGTTGACAGCTTCCACAGGAAGCAGGAGCATTAAATGAGCTTGCACAGCTCTGTCCTGGGCTTCCTGGTTATTTCAAAAGTGGGCTTCCAACCACTAAGAGTGCAAAAGAAAATTAGAAGCATACAAGTAAAAACGTTCCAGGGCACCTCTTTTCTGGGAAGTCCTGTCTCACATTCTCTCTTTTGTCCTGTGTGCTGTAGACAGCTGTTTTCTAGGTGGTCAGTTGATGGTGATTGTGCAGGTAGAAGTCTGATGTCTTTATTTGAGCTCTGAACCTTTTGCCTAAACAAAGGAGAGTAATGTTTCATGAACCAGTGACTTCACTGAACAGCTTCTATGTGAAAATCTGAGGGATGTCTTTCAGGCAGTGCTGGAGATAGTTCTCCATTTTCTGATCACACAGCAAATCCTGTGTTTGATTTGATAAGGCTTCTTGGCTCAAATGTAAGCTTTCAGGCATTCCAGAATTTTCAAGGAGTTGTTCATAGTGGTAGGCAAAATTTGTATTTAGAGGCAAAAATTATCAAAAAGAATTGGCTATGTTCAGATTTGCTCATCTTCATTAGTGTGAGTATAGTGAAGCTGCCAAAGTCATCAAGTAAGAGTTTTGTTAAATTTATCTGTGCTGCAGTATTTTTGCTTGTATTCTACATGTTGCAATACAATGTTTTTTTTTGGACTTCCTTGCAATACTCCTCTCCACCACTTCGTCTCAGAATCACCATATGAACATGGGTGCAGTTTGTGAGCTTGGCTGGCCCCTCAACTTCAGTTTTTTCAGTCTTGCCCTGTAGAATTCATAGAAAATTTTAATTTGGTGGTAACTGTGCTTCAGTGGTACCCAAATCTCTCAGCAAAAGCAAAGGGTGCAAAGTAAACTCCTTCAAATAACTACTTATTTCAGCATCTGTCCGGAAGTCCATGTCACTCAAGTAGTATGGACTGATTTTGACTTCTAGAGGATCTTGGCCTTCGGAGAGCAGTACTTGGTCTCTGTGATGTTGAAGTTTCTCAAGTCACCATCCTAAGAAAATAGTGTTATGTTCTTCGCATCTGTACAGTTTGCACTTCACATATGTACTCTTTAATGTGATAGAAGTACTGTTGAAATCCACAGTGAAGCTTCAGTTGCTTCTGGTAGAACCAGCATACCACCTAGTAATTGCATTTTGTGTTTGTACTATCAGAAGTTAAATGCTGGAGGGTGATATCCTTTCATCCTGTGAATGCAAGAACAAGAACTAGAGAAGAAAAATTGTAACAAGAGTAGCTCCACTTCTGTAGTTGGTGTATGACCCTGCCATTGTTAGCCTTGCTTGTATGTGTAAAGGAAACAGACTCTTACAGAACAGAAATTTAAAAAGGAAAATGTGCTGCTTTGTTTTATTGAGTGTTTTTCAGTGAGAATTTCATATGCAGCAGGGGTGGGGGGAGAGCAGCAATGGAGCTGACAGGCAACTTGAGAGGCACTGCCTTAGGGGACAAAGAAATACAAGTGTGTGACAAAAAAAGACTTTGATAGTCCTTACATGTGGAAACTTTAAAGGAATACTTGCAACTGCAAATTGAAACCTACTCCCCTCCCCACCTTTTCCTCTTTTTACACAATGTATGCAAAAATATGCCTTTGCAATTTTAGCTGGAATTGAATTAGAAAACTGTTTCCTAGTTCCCAGTGTGTGTCTCATCCAGTGTATTCAGATAGTTGCCTACAATACTGCCATTTTCAATTATGAGTTGCCTTTAAAAAAAAAATGAAAATCACAATGTCCATTTTTTACAATTATTACCTTTTTCAGGCAATAATAAACAGCACCATCACCCCCAACATGACATTTACTAAAACATCCCAGAAGTTTGGCCAGTGGGCAGACAGCAGGGCAAATACAGTCTATGGCTTGGGATTTTCATCTGAACATCACCTTTCAAAGGTAAGTATGACCAGTGGCGACTCTGAGTGAAGCTGCTTAAGTGTAGCTTTTATTCCTGCTCACTATATCTTGACTCAGTACTCACTACTGTTGTTACTTGAAAATAATTTACAAAAAAATGTTCTGTATCTATCCTTATAGTGTAAAAACGCAAGAGTAAGTGTGATATCTGCAAATTTTCTTTAGAAAAAATTTAGATTGAAGTTAAAGAAGTAAACAATTTGGTGTTTCTTGTGTATTTGGTTCTCACAGAAAAAAACTGCTGGTAGTCTTCAGATGCATTTTTGTCTTTTAGTCTACATTCACTTTCACTTCTCTACTATGTAGTACATCAGATTACTGTTATTTCAAAGTTTGCAGCCTTAAAGTAAAGCTAGTGGGAAATATATTCAGTGTAAAAGAAAAATATATTTTCTACTGAAATGCAAAAGTTGAAATGTTTGCTAAAGCAGTATGTGCCATACATGAGTTTCTTTTCTAGTCTACTTATGCAGGAAAGAAATAGACCTCATTCCAAGAAAAGCAGTGATCTCTGTTTCTCAAACTGATGGCATAGATCCTCTGAGCATCCTTTCTGCGTTAGTTGTTGTTTTGCTACTGCCCTGGTAGATGAGTCCAGGAACCTTTGCAAGTGTGATTTTTGCAATTACAGTTTAAGAACTTGTATTTATATTAAGCAGAAATTTTTCATATTTGAAATAAAGAAAAGATTTAGACATCCAAATGCAATAAGAGAAATACATGCTTCAGGAAGGAAACACCAACATGAATGGTGGCTAGCTGTTTAAAGGAAGAGTAATCATAGCAGCCCTTTTGAGAAAGTACTTGTCACTATCCAAGGATAAGCAAGACCTGCCAGAAAACCATTAAAATGAGACCCAGTACAGCTGCTTTATTTGGGCAAGCATCAAGCTTGTAAGATTTCTTCCTTTCATAATCACTTGGTTTTCCTTTTCACAAAGCAACACGAACACAGAGCATTCTGAGTGATTCTGGTATTGCATATGCATTTGTGCACCTATCATCGCTTCAGTGAACTTGGAAACCTCATCAGTTAATTTGGTGTGTATGTCCTAGAGGCACTTGCTTACCAACATGGTAATACATTTTCTTAATATTTCAATGGCTTTAGCAAGAATGCTAATCTAGTTTACTAATCTCATGGACTAGTTTGTTTTTCTTATTCACAGATGGTTCTTTGAAGGCAAAGCATCCTGCTGTAGTCATGCACACCCTCTTTGCCTGACTTCAAACTCTGGGTTGTCCTTGCCAGTGAAAATACATTGGGTTTTTCTTAATCTGCTTTGTCCTCAACTCTTCACTTGCCCTCCCTCAGTCACCCTTTTAATTGCAGTTCTTTCAATCCCATCCTTTTCACTGCCCTCAAGCAGATGTCTAGGATTTTTAAATATGCCTTTGACATAAAACTCTATATTGCTGTTGAAAAATTAGTCTGAAAGACTACAGTGGACATTTTTTCTTAATTTCTTTTTTGCTGAACCATTACTCAGATTGCTGTTTTATGGAGAATAAGCAATTTTATGTAAGAAAAATATAGAGTCACAGACCTTTTCTGAAGATTATGGTGAATCAATGGGCCCTTTTCAGCATACTGTTCCTGTTGTATTATATCTTAATTATTAAACGGATGTGAATTGCAACTGCCAGTTGTTGCTACTGAAATTCCTAAAAATTAAACCTTTTGTGTAATTTAAAAAATAATAAACATATTGATGGGGAAAGAAAATTCTTCTTTAGATTAGAAGCTTTCAGCCACTGGAGCTGGTAGGTACGTTTGGTTGGGAATCAGAAGAGCTGAATTAGATCTGCCCTGTAACTTTTGAGAAATTGCATCTATATTCTCTTTCTTGTTTTGTCTCTCTCTCAGATTTCTTACTTTCTCTTCTGTGCATCTTAGCCAGGTTTACCAGAGCACTCTGATAGAACTAGCACTTCAGGATTGTAACTGTTTTAAGTTCCAGGGAGCAAAAGGCAGCCTGCAATCACAAAAAAAAAAAAAAGTTGGTCTAGTCTGTGACCAGTTTTCACAGTTTAATGATGCAAATAATCACAGCAGATAAAGTAAACTGTTTATTCTCACATTATTGTCTGCATATCTTATAGTACATATTTGATTTTGTATTAGTATTTGTTTTTTGTTCACCTGCCCATGTCCCTCTGAGCTAATTGCTAGGGTAGAGTGCAACAATGGCAACCTCTTTTCTGTACAATTATTGTGAATAGGAATTAGTGGAGTGAGACTGTCTGATGGAAAAGTAATGGCACTCTAATCAACTTCACATACAAACACTATAGAGGAAAAATAATTAAGCATTCACTTCTGTTCACTAGGCCTTTTCTCAATGTTAGATCACAAATTCATCTCAAGACTGCTCCATCAGAAGGTGGCAATACTTGAAAGATACCTGTGTTGGAGGATATTCACAGGACCATGATTTGCAAGCAGAGATGCTTTTGCTGCTGCAGTAGGAGAAACAGAATGTCCTCTCACTTTCAGGAAAAATTGAGAATATGTCTATACTTTTGATAAGATTCTGATGTATGAGAAGAAATACTACTTTTAGGGTTTGCTGTCTTACCCTCTTGAGTTAGCTGATGTGATTTATTCTGTAAAACTTAAAGAATATGCTAAATGGAAAGTGCCACCATGGATACTGGCAGCAGCCTTGTGTAGTCTCCATGCACAATTTTTCATCTTTTCCTCAAGAAAACTTCTCCTTTCATACCATGAGACCTCATCTTTGTTATTCAGGGATTTTATCAAGAGATAGATATTCCATCACCTGATTGTGTCAAGGAATTCTAGAAAATTTGTGAAAACCTCAACCAAATTGGTCTTTTTGGCTCTTTTTTAGGTTACTGTCCACTGGTCTATAATTTTTTTAAAAACCTTTCTATGGCTGTCATATTTATTGTCTTTGTCTTCAGCCATTTATTCCAAATCTCAGCATCATATTTGCCATTTAATAATTCTCTGGTCTTAAGGCTGATTTAAACAATAGGTTACCCATGAGATTTTGAGCTTTAGGCACAAGTCTTAAAAAAGTATTATCTGGTTCTGGTGATCTGTTGCCAATTTGATCATCTGTTCTGAGGCTTTTTTTGATGCTGGATTAAGCTTTCAGGAAAACTAAGCTTTCAAATAACGTAACAAATGAATACAAGTGGAGAGAAATTACGTTTCCTCAGATTCTAGTAGCCTACCAGAAAAAGGTTTTAAGACAATGAGGTGTTTTAGGTCTTGCGTGAAGTTCTGGTTGAAAATAATTGGTGAGATTGTGCCACACAAGAAGTAGCCTTTGTACCTTGTATATACATTGAGTGCAAAACAATTTCTTCATATGCTGCTGCCAAAGAGATTTAGAAAATGCTGGAGGAGCTTCTGATATTTTTTGCAAAATCATTTCACTCTTAAGCTGATCTTATAAAGATAATGTTCTGTATAAAAGCAGTAGAACACAAAAACAAATGTGTGGCTACTCTAGCAATTAGTGTAGTGGAAAGGTGAGAACTGTGAAGCCATTTTTTTTCTAGCCAAAGATCCAGGCCCTATTCTTAACAAATTGATTTAATCTTTCAGGTTTAAGGGGGCATATATTTTTAAATTGCTGCTTTAGCTATTTTCTGGAAGAGGTACATGTATCATAGAAATGAAGCCTCATATGACAGTTCCATGTGCAATTTCATGATTTAGTGTTCAGTATAGGTAGTCCTAGTTCAATGAATTTGTTCTTTAATTTGATTGATGTCAATGAACGTTCCAGAGATGAGCACAGTATTTCCACTGTTGCTTTTCTAATTAGCTATTGAAATTATAAATGCAGTTAAAATTTGGGAAGAAATCAGTATTGTTTCAGTCATGAAAGAACAAAGTACACAGAAAGCTTTCCAGGCTCGTGGTGACTGCATTGGGCTTCAGAAGCAGATCATTTGTTGTTTGAGGAGAGTAAAACCTGAATCTGAAAACAACTGTGCAAGGCAGTTTGTCCCTATTATTAGCCATCTCTGAGGTGAGTTTCTCAAAACTACCAGCAACAGATCATGCTTCACTGCAGTGTCATTTTCCTGACATATAAAGAGTATGTATTATGCCTGAAAGATATGTCACTGTGTAACTCATTTAAGTGAGTATCTAATAAGAAGAAAAATTTTAAAAATTACTGACAGAATTTGACTTTGTGAAATGCAAAGTACAGCATTCTGTTCTGCATGTAATATATTATTTCACGCCTACTCTTTATCTCTCTTCTTTTTTTTTATTCTTTAAACATATGTACCTCCAGTTTGCTGAAAAATTTCAGGAGTTCAAAGAAGCTGCACGAATAGCAAAGGAAAAATCCCATGAAAAGATGGAGCTAACAAGTACACCCTCTCAAGTGAGTCTTATTGCCTGATTCAAGCATCATACTTCTTGTCTGTGCTACTTACTGTATTATTCCTTACATACATATGTATTAAAAATTAAGAGACAATTTCTCAGTTACTGTGAATCTTCTTACTGGTCAGCAAGAGTGTCAAGAAGTCTTAAAAATACTTTTAACATTTACTGCAAACAAGTCAAAGGGACTTGCTTTAAAATAAAACTGGGTGCTTTTGAAATTAGTTTTCCTTTATTTCAGCTTTCCCAAGAAAATGAATAAACATGGTTATGTAAATGAACGATGCTAAATGCTTTTTGCTCTATTTTCTATTGTATCCACAAAACTTCTAGTGGTGCATTGTGATTAACTTTTATAGAACAACCATTGCACCAAAACCAAAGGTTGAAATAGCAAACTATTTTTATTTATTTCCTACTGTGTGGTTTTCTCTTGTGAGATGTGTTGAAGGAAGACAATAGATTCACAGGCTGGTTCTGGAGTTTTTTTATAGTTACCTGTGATGTACAGGAAGAGTTTATAAAAGGTGTCTTAAAACATGAACAGAGTTAATCTAGGCATAATCAGAAAGTCAGTTACTATGTTCGTATTTACATTATGGCTAAAATTAATTATGAATACTTTGAATTTGCTTTGAAAAGAGAAATTCCTTGAGCCTTTTATGCCCCATCTCTCTTGTATTTCCCCTGCCCAAGATTTTTGACTCAGTTAGCTATTTGCTTTTTTTAAGCAGTAGTGAAGACAAAGGCAATTCCTTCTCTTGCAGATGCAACAGCTTTAAAACTACAGCAGGGATTCCTGAGTTGAGTAGACTGAACCTTTTTTTCTGGGGAGTCTTTTCACTGAATCAGTGTATCTTCAGTGCTTTTTACTGTAATAGGCTCCTGCTCTTTGGTGGAGTAAGGATGGCGGGCAGTTTGCAGCCTGCTGCACAAATAGTTTTATTGCTACCAGAAAGCTACCTCTGGTGTCCTACCAGAGAAGTCAGTGGAAATCAGAACATACACAAGGAACAAGTCTCATGTTGTTTTCCCAGCAGGCATTGTGCCCAAACGCTAGGCTGGCTTTTGCTGTTAATGGGAAACTGCTTGCTCCACTGAAATGGAAAAAAAATAAGACAAGGAATTTTATGAGTTTACTGTCTCTAAATTTCTGATAAATTCCACAGAGACAATGGAAGTATGTATTTCAATATTATACACTTGTCAATAATATACACTTGACTTTAGAAACAGTGAAGTGCTTTATCTGGGCTTCTAGTTACTTGATGTTACAGGCAAAAAAAATATTATGCTTCTCTTTTGACACATTGATTAATATTTTGGACTCGAGTTAAATCTGACACTGTCATGTGGAGTGACTTATTACATGGTTTGGACATAAATTTGAGCTATTCACTCAGAGACAAGTTGCTTTTGTCTTGAAGCTCATCAGGATTAAAGCTTTCTCTTAAACTGTGTGAGATATTGATGTGGTTCATTTTCCTGTACAGAGTTCTTTTTGCAGTTGAAACCTAACATTTTATACTGTAGGCAGTTACAGAAACGTTACTCTGAGTGATTCTATAATGCCTGTTGAGGGCTGCAATTTCATTTTCCCACACTTAATAATAATTTCCCATTCAGGCCTTACTTTTCTTCTCTTGGCTTTTCACTGTGTTGATGAGCTACTGTATTATCCAGAGTAATACAGTTAGTGCAAGTGCTGACACATGAGCATAGTAGTCTTCACATACTAGTTCCCTAGAAAGAAGGGAATCAAACCAAGAACTTCAGAGTTTAGAACAGATAAGAAACAATGGCATCATGGCAACCTCCAGCACTTCTGTGGTACTGGGCTCATTCAGTCAGATTTATGACTGGGAGGAGAATGGGTGCTTGGTATTAGGGAGGGAAGGTGGGACTGTAGAAACATTTGAAAGACCACCTGCTCTCATTTTCGTCATCTGCCAAAAGATGGCTGCAAGGCAAACAACTCAGTTGTTGTCTTTCTGAATCATTTTATAGCTCTTCTTTCCCTTTTGCATAGTGATCCATTGCAGAGAGGGAGAGTGAAAGAGGAAGGAGATATTTTTAGTGGTCAGTAAAGATGTTGCAGGAACCTGGCTTTTTTAATGGAGTTTTGACAGTGTTGACACGAAGGGCATTGGGAGGTATATGAACTCTGTAATGGTGACTCAGTTATCTAAAAGGATCAGTCCCTCTGCAGTCTTGGACGTGCAGATATTTTTCTGTGTTAAATTAGTAATAAGTAGGAAAATACTGCAATATCAAAGCTGGAAAATATACACATGAAGCTTATAACTTTAATAGAATGATTTATTTCTCTTGGTACAGCTTTAAAAAATGTCCATATTATTTACCAATTAATTCAAGTATTGGATATGGTACATTTCCCACCCTCTCTACTACAGAATTCTAAAAGAGTAAAAGTACACTTTTCTGCCTCAGTATGCAGATTGACTATTTAGGAAATATCTCTACACCTAATGTAACAGAACGCTGCACAAGACATTTGCTATTCACTATTGTTCGATGCGAGCCTGAAAATACCTCTGCTACATGTGAGTTTCAATTCTGAATGCCATGCAAAAACTTGGGAAACTGCAGAGAGATAGAAATCAAGAGATAACAGCAAAAATACCTCAGAAATTGGGTATGCATTTGTAGTTCAAATATTTAGCAGACTCTAGCCATGTTAAAACTTCGGAGCCATTTTGCCTGAAGTTCACTGAAGTTAGGTTGGTTCCATCAGGTGTTATGTGCTTTAGTAAGGTGTTGTTCCTAGAAAGTGCCTCAAAGGTCAGGAAGTAGACGTTCGGTAGGTTTTTCTGATATTTTGTTTCATTGATGGAATATGTTCTTCGAATTTTTTTTTAGTGTGTGTGAAACACACGCTAAAGAGAAAACCATACATAGCCGGATTTGCAGTTACTTAATAGCAGGAGTTCCTTTTCCCCTAAGCAATGTCGTTGCTAATTTTAAACTCTTCATTCTCCCTGTTTCTTTAATACTCCCTATTCTCCACCTGTCTACCAGCAGGCTTTACTTTAATTTCCCAGAATATCAGATAATAGATAAAATCACCATTTACCTTAACTATAAAGAGAACTTCACTTGTTCAGAGAAAGACAGTGGCCTCAACTACCAAATTAGAAGAGAGATACTCCTTTGTTATATGTGAGTCCATTGAGTGCACTGGGCTTTCTTGAGATGAAGAATAACACGTTGTTTCTGTGTCAGAGAACCTGTACTTTTAAGCCATCTGTATGAAGACAGATTTGTATAATAGTACACAATATATCTATATCTGGTATGTCTGGAGTCTTTGGTCTAGAAAGAAGTTGCCTGTTTCAGTACTTCTAAGACCACCTATGCACATAACTATACCATCTGGTGTCCATTTAACTGAGCCTTAGGTAATAAAAACTTGAAATCCTCTTACCATGTTTATGTAAATCTGAAATACTGGCTCCCCAGCTCTGACACTTCCTATTTCCCAGATCCATATAGGGTATAATTTTGCTTTTGCCATAAACTCATGGATCTTGCTGTGGCAAACTACCCACAGTCTGTTCTCAGTTAGAAGCTTCCCCATGCACATAAACATACACACATACACACTTAAATCTGGAGTTCACTGAGCTGCATTAACCAATAGCCTGATAATTGTGTCCACCTACCTACCCCCCCCCACTTTTTAAAAAATTTTTTATTAAACGTAACCTTAATTAGGTTTAAGTACAGAACCAAATGGAGCAGTTTGTACAGTTTGCAGTTACATCCCATCAGTCTTGAGAAGTTTCACCCCAATCAGTTGGTATCTGAACCTCAGTTCTTTTTTTCTAAGGATGACAGTACTCTGGTAGTTTTTTTGACCGTGGTCATTTCAGATTAAGATCTTTTTGGTTTCTGAACTAGTGGCATGGGGTAGTTTAATCAAAATAGTCTGGTATGTGATTTTGAACCCTTCCTATGCAAACTATTAGGAGTAACTATTGCCTGAAAAGTTCTACAATCACATAATTTTTAGTGAAAGAAATGGTTGGTTTTGACAAAAATGATCCTGGTTTATAATTGTTTTGTCTTTTTTTCTCTGTAGAAGTACAAAATTTACTTAGAGCTTGTGAAAAAATTCTGGGATGTTATAGGAATTTCTGCAACAAATAATGCAACCAGTGCTTCATACATGTTAGGATGGCAGTAGCCAGCAGACTTATGCCATTGCCAGCCAGTGCAACTAGCACTATGCTGGCACTTCTCCATAAAAGCACTATGGAGAATAGCTGTGCCAGGGGGGTGCATGGAGTCCTTACTGAGATGACAATATAATACTTAGTAACTAAACATGGTGGACTTGTTTTGTTTCTTCATGATTTTAGAACCACTGACTTCTTTTTTTTCTGTTCCTTATTGTTATCACTAAGAGGTGGTTTGATCTGTGCTGTAACGTCTACTTGTTTTACTTTAAGGACTCCTCTGTTAGTGCATGTGGGGTTATTTTTGAGATGTTGAAATTTAAGACGTCTTTCGATGAATACCCAGCTATCATGTTTAGTTTAAATACCAAATACCACAATGTCATCCGCAATTTTGTAAAATCTGGAGTGGATATGTGAAGTTACAGTGGTATGCAATAAAAACTTCATTACAGATGCACCACCTCACAAAATGTTTCTAAAATACTTTGATTCTTCTAATTAATATAAAATGGGAACACATTATTTATAAACAATTTTGAAAAATCTTTTCTGTGTAAGTGGCTTTTTCTGTTATATTTGGTGGTTTGTTCATAGTCAGGTCCATTAGAGCTGTCTGAAAATAAATTACTTATCAGGCAGGGGTAGTTGTGAATGTGTGAAAGCACTGATTAACCTTTACTTTTTGTAGAAGAGAAACACACTAGAAACTGATGTTTCTTGTGTTCATGAATTTTCAGGCCATGATCTTTTAGCTATTACATAGACTGAGATGTTTCTCTGCCTTAATTTTTGTTACTTGAATTTCATTCATATTAAAAGTCTATGGAAGTACTTTACTGAAAAATAAGCCTAGATGAAACTTGTACTTTTTTTTTCCAATAGAATTTCAATAGAAAATCTTTTTTCAATAGAATTGAAATAATTTTTGTGCATTCACATTTAAAACATTTTAATAAGTAGACTCTGATTATATGTATCTAGTAGTAGTGTTGCAGGAATTTTATCTTAAAGGCACAAGCTATGCAGATTTTTTAGACTGTGGTATGTAATTTTTTAGAATACATAATGTAGTTTGAGAAGAAGAAAAAAGAGAAGAAAAACCTTTAGATCCAGAAAGTCTCTAATTTATTACCAGTGGAAACTGTCTGTCCTATTGGATGGTGATAGTAATAACAATAATAATAGTAGTAGTAGAAGACAAAACCATGCCATTCATATGGAATAATTTATTTGCCTCTTTATATTGTCAGCTCTGTTCTTTTTCATACTTAAATGTACACACAAACATACATACTGGTGTGATGAAGGGTAATGAAGACCATAGCAGTGCCTTCTGCCAGGAGGTAACCATTAAGTTCTTCAGGTGTCCAACTGCATAGCCACAGCTGTGTGTACACCTGGGTGCAGCTGGAATATTCTTCTTCCCAGAAAATACCATGGCCAACAAGAGCCAGGCCAGACTAACATGCCTATGATTTTTTTTGCCTGTAATTTACTGAACAAGTGTTCTTTACAGATGGCTCACAGGTGAAACTGGGAACAAACCACAAATGGCGCTTCCCACTGTTCACTTTGGTTAATAAACAGCATGAAAGCTAGATTTTGAAACAAATACCAGAATTGTTTGTTTCACTGCATTAGGATGTAAAGTATGAGACAAGAATTACGAGTGTCAACAGTCACCCACTGTCTATCAGAGTGAGGGTGGAATGTAATTCCAGGTAAGAGAGAGGTCTGTAATAAGTGGAAGGCAGGGTCTTGCAAAGAATTCATAGGCCACTTGTGTTTTGTACAAGATAATGTGAATCTTTTGGTAATAATACTTCTATATTAAATACACACGATGAAACGTGACCATGAGGGATGCTGGAAATCTGAACATTATATTATTACCAACTAAAATTTGTGTATTGAATATGAATGTTAGTGCTTTTATGTACATAATCTTTCTGGGCAGGTCAGTTTGTAACTTTAACGTGTTGCTTGTTTGACTGAAGGAATCAGCTGGAGGGGATATTCAGTCTCCCTTGACTCCAGAGAGCATTAACGGGACCGATGACGAGCGGGCGATGCCGGAAGTGACGCAGAACTCAGAACCAAGGGCTGAACCAACACAGAACGCATTGCCATTTACCCATAGGTACAGATTCCATTCCCACATCCTGATTAAGTGATGCCTGTCTCCTTCCTTGTTAAAGGGACCTTCTCCCATGTTGTTTGGGGAAACAAAGCAGACCCACTTCTCACCCCAAAAAATGGACTCCCTTCTTGATTTGTAATATCTTTTCTAATTAAAAAAAAAAAAACTAGAGAAAATCTCTTGGAATAAGATTTGGGGGAACATTATAGTTTAATCAGCCCTTGAACACTGGTTAGTGTAGGTGTCCCTTTAACAGGAATCAATATTTCAATGTGTGAGCTCTTAGTAAAATTACCTGCTTCATAGAATATTCCAATTAAATGATTTTTGTACACATTCTTTAAATGGCTGATGGGACTGGATGTCAACCTTTCATTGACAAGTTCTTGGAAGAAAAGGGACTCTTACAGCATTTTTGGATTATGAAGTTTAAAGCAGGCTTTAATTGAACGGTCCTCTGACAGTTGTAAAATCTTTCAACTTTTTTTGAAAATGCGAGAGACGTGCAGCTCTGCTTCAAACTGAATTCTAGTTTTTTGCACTAGGAATGCTGTGCTCTGTTCTTTGAGAAAGGTAGGACTTTTTATTTAATTATACAAGTGACAAATGGATATATCTTGTCTATTAGAAGTAACTGTAAAGGAGTCACTCTCAATAAAACACATAATTTAATGGGACCATGGAGAGTGAGTGAAACATTTAATAAAGTTAGAACACAGCTACAAATACTAGATTTATTTTTTTAAGCATTGTGTAATTCAGCCTAAATAGACTTTAGGAGCTCTTGATCAAAGTTTGGGGAATATTAGCACATAAGATATGTAATGCAATTCAAAGTGAGCACAAGTGAAAACAAAATTGTGTGGAACATCTCAGTTTTTGTAAGAGAATAATACTGTTAAGCATCTGGAAAAAAAATGCGCATTTTTCAAATGAGGAAAACACTCTTATGCTATTTTTTTAACAGAGTGATTCTGTTTATTTTTATACTGTCACCAGTGCATGCATAATATGTTTAAAAACAAATGGTGCATTGTGAGAATGCTATATGCATGGTGAAGGAGTATTACAAATGTTGCAGATCTATCCCTGTTCTGTAACAAGTTTGTTTAAACTGTTTGGGTATGGAAACTTTCTATCAGTATTTTTGTGAAAAGGGGTTGTGATGAAGTCCACACATGAGTCGTGTGGTTTGTTCTTTTAAAAAAATGATAGTTTGTAGATGTCCCCTCTGGTTCTGCATATGTAAATATGTTTTCTGGTATGCCAATGTAGTAACTAAGTTTGGTCTCCACTGAGCATTACTGAAGACACTTTTAAACCCTGTTGTCACTTTTAACGATTTAGAATAGAGTTTACAAAACTTTTACATGCATTGCATTTTTCTGTCTACTTAATGTATGCAGTGTGAGTGCCTAGTTTTAGGTTTTTGTCCTGTTATGTATCAGTAGCTGGAATTAATCTTCCAAGAATAACTCTGCATTTTGCGGTTTACTTCTTGTTCATTCTCAAAAGACCAGTGTCTTGTTAATGGTAGCTTCAAATTTGTTAATGAACTATTATTGAAGAAAACCCAAGTTTATAAACCTCTTTGAAATAAAGCAAATTTTGGAATAGGTAAGGATTTTATTATAAATAAATAAGTATTATTTATTTATTATAAATAAATAAAGATGCATGAAACACATGCACAAAGGGGATGGAAAGTGAAGCCTCCAGGACTGCGTTAATCCTGGTTAAATGAGCATGATTTTGTAGAGGGTTTTCATAATAATAAATTAGCAACTAGGTAGACACACCTAGCTGCTCATGCTGTCTAAAAGGATGCTCTCTGCAGGCAGTTTGCTTGCCCTGATTTACAAGGAAAAAAACCCTAGAACCTTACGTCCCAATCATTAGAGACTACCTGGACTTCTCATGTGGCAGGAGTACAGAAAAGAACTGTGCTTCCCCCTGTTCCCTGCCTTTCTGGTGAGGTGGTGTGTATGTGACACTCCATGTGTGATGAGGAAGAGTTGCTGAACTAAACTCTTGCCTTGTGCACCCTGGTAACTTCTGCTGATCCCGGGCCTTTTCCTTCTGCATCCTACATTTCAGCAAAGATAAAGTTTAGTCAGCACTTCTGGGTGAGGAGGGTAATGCTGCAAGGGCATTTGAGTGTTGTCTTGTTTGTGGCATTTCTTTACACTTATTTGCCTTTAGTCCTGAAACTGCTGACCAATCTCTAGGTGCTTTTCAGAAGAAAAGGCACTGTGGATTTCCCTGCAGTGAGTTTAGCTGCAGGGCACATGAGAGTCACCCAGGCCAGTTTACACTGCACTGAAATAACACCACCATAGCGAGTTCGTTTATTCAATAAATGGGAAAGCTCTATTCTGCTCTGGCATTAGCAGTAGATACTTACTGTGTGAAGAATGAAAAGGTGTGGTCCTCAGTGCGTGTTGGAGCACACAGGAGCAGGTGTGGGGCAGGACAAAAGGAGCGCTGGCAGTCTTGGGGCAAATGTTGCAGCTTGGTGTGCAGGATGAGGTGAGGAGGAGCTCTTGTGTGGCAGCAGTGGCTGCACAGGTGAGAGCTGTGGCTGCCAAGAGGGTTGTCAAGCACAGCAGAGCCAGGTGCCTCTGGCAGCAGAGGAGAGGGAAGAGTAAAGGTTTGAAGGGGGCTAGTGTCAAAACAGTGATTCAGGTAAGGGGTTTCATGTCCTTGTATGAACTGGAAATCTGACAGGAGTGGAAAAGATCAGAAATTACAACTGTGAAGGTTATGCTTTAGTTTGTATCCTGCTGTCATTAAAAATGACTGCTTGTCATTTTTGATATGCACACCTGAAAAATGTTCAGTTGGATTTTGTTATAATATGCCTTCGCTGGCCAGATATGTTTTCTAATGCCCTTTACGTCTTAGCATAAGTAGCTGAGGTCTTTTATTTCAGCAGCATAAGTGTAGACTACTTTTGTATTTATAGTTATTTTCTGATCCCAAAAATCAGCATTACTCTAGTCACCAGAATTTTCACTAGAACTAGTCACTAGAACTAGTCATCTATTCACTAGAACTCAAATGTCTTATTATTTCAGTAAATAGTTGTAAGAATTGAAATTAATGTTCTCCAGAATATGTCTAAAATTCTATTAATATTCCTTGAGCATTACAGTGCTGAAGTCTAGTTGCTTCCATTTAATTCTCATCTGGAAAGTCTTAATGCTCTTCACAAGCAGTGTAACTCAGATGCTTGAGAGATAGGTGTACTAAACAGTTACAAGTCTTGCACCGAAGATAAACTCTTGTAATTAAGTATCTTGCCTGTTTTTAAGCTAGGCATGATGATTAATGTTGAACAATGAAGTAATACTGCTGTGAGCTCCCACACCCTATAACATACTATGGACTAAGCACTGCTGTCATGGGTAAATGTTGCCAGAAAGAATGGCATTAGAATTTTTAAAATTCTTGCCTGGGACACAGATCAATCCTGTTTTGAACAACAGCTAGTCCAAGAAGACTTTTTTCTAGCAGAATCTAAGTAATCAAATCTAACATTTAAATTAAGACTAAAAAATATACATATTTTTGTTCTATGTACATATTTCTGTTCATAAGTAAAATTTCGTTTCCTCAGATTTGTTTCCTGTTTAAAAATATTTTCCACATTCTTCAAGTTGTGATTTTTTTGTCTTTTTCTCCAACTGAAAACTTGATTATAAAGTGGGGTTTGGAGAGAAAAAAAGTTGCTAAAAAATATTGACTACTACAGACTGATTTTTAAAGTTTTCACGTGACCAGGAATTTTCTACTATGCACCATGGGGATTCAAACTTTTATTAAAACTATTCAGTTTTAATATTTGAATTTTATTCTAAGGCTGAGTAGTGTATCTGGTGAACTTCGCAAGTGCTGCTTTTTGATAACTGTTGAACTTGCTGTTTCACTCTTGAAGGGAATACATTTGCTTATAACGAGCTTTATTCCATTTTTGACACCTTAAGAAGCTGATAAAACACATTTTCAGAAAGAAAATATAAGTGGATTCTTCTGGAACAAACTTTGAAACTCTTCAATTTCCTGTCAACCATGATTTGTACCTGTTACCTCATTTTATTTTGTAATACATGAACTTGGAATTTCTATTGCAGAATGTTTTGATCAGACAATATATAATGTGTGTGTTTGTTGCTTGTTAGTTAAAACTCCTATTTTTGTATTCAAGTTTTTATTAGGGAATTTTGAGTCGTTGCCTTAGTGAAAATGGATTTAATTCAAATGATGCTTATATCTTAGATATGTTATTGTCTAGATAGGTTACCATTTAATAATGCTGCATGTAAATCCAATGCTGTACAACAAAGAAAAACCAAAAAGTCTTGCTGCTAGGTCATGCTCTTTCTCTGAGTTTTCATTAAAAGTTGTATATAGAAATCTCTTCAGTAGATTTTTTCACTGTGTGTATTAAAACTACTCACTTCTACAAGCTAAAATATTGTAGTTGTGTTATAGTACAGATACCTTGTGAATCCGGCAGAACTTTTAACTTGGCTTTAAGGAAAATATTTGAATTAATAATTATTGGGGTGTTCTGTAGTTGAAATTTAAACTCAAATCCTCATATTTTTGGAGTTATACATCCTTATCAGGTAGTCCTGGGGTGCATATTACTTTTTTAAAAATTCTTGGGTTTGAATGTTATTTTACCTGATCAGAGGATAATTTATTGTTGTGAGGAATCTCACAGGCTCTCTAATCAAAGCTCCTGCTCAAAGAGCAGCTATGAGATGAGATCAAGCTGCTCTAAACTTTATCCACTTGGGTTTTGAAGGCTTTCTGGAATGGAAAAGGGTAAGATCAGGCATTTTTTTGAAAGGTTTCTATATAACATAAAAGGTAGCAACTTCTTCACATTGCACAGTACTATAGTGAACTGTGACATTTTAGGGCACATTAGAGCAATTCTGCAAAATTCAGTCATTCTGTTGAACAAGATAATTATTTCCTGTGTCATGTTCAGAGAAGAAACTCAGAGGTGATGTTTTCCAGCTGTCAGTGTAAGCAAAGAACTGGTTAATATAGAACTTAGACCTAGATCTGACATGCCCTCAGCCAACATTTTTTGATGTTGTGAAGGCCAGCTGTACTGTTCTTCCGGCCTCTTGTGCTCCACTGGCATGAGCCTGGTGCTCCCCCTCCTTCCCTGACCCAATTCCTGCTGCTTCCCAAACTCCTGCATTTTTGCCTAAGCTGCTGGAATCTGGCTCAAGTAGGGTCTCCTTCAAAATAAAAGTTCCTGCTAGGAAGTTAGTAATTTGAAAGGAAGGTCTCACATCGTGTTTGTGTAATTATTCTTTTTATGTCTCACTTCCCTGATCTTGGCAATTTCTGATGATTCTTTAATATATCTTTGAAATACATAGTAAACCATTTTCATAAGATATCTCTAGTACTGGAAGGAGAGGTGGAGATGAAGAATGTCCATGTTATACGTGTTGCTTAACTCATCAAAATTAAGGAACTCTGGAACTAACAAAGCTAATTTTAATAGCTGGGGAAATGGGTGAAAGCAAAATACTAAAAATAATCTCATGCTTAAGAGAGTAATTTCAACATCTCCCTTGTGCACCTAGACATGTTCTCATTTAGGGTATGTGAATTGCTTACTTCCTGAGGTTTATTTAGTGAGAACTCCAAGAGAATGATGTGAATTATATGAGCTGGGTGTCTGAAATTAGATGATATAAATATCATCCTCAGGGACAAAAAGACGCTCTTGAAACATACCTATCAAGTACATTCTTAGAGGAGGAATATAATCCTTATGCAATTTATACTTCAAAAAACCCCCCAAAACAACAAAACAAGCCAAAACCATACTACTTTTACTATGTGCATTTCCTCCCTTTAATCACATACATAAGAGAAAAAAACCCATACAGTTAAAACCAAAAGAAAATTATCTTCCTTAAGGAATGAAATTCTGTTTTTTAAGTAAATCCATTGGGTCCAAACTATTCAAAGGACAGATGACATTAAAGACTGTTAGTACTTCAGCAACTATAAACTTTGGCTTTGTGAATTGGGATATGTGATACTTAACACTAAATCTGATTCAGTAGGACAAGTGGCTCAGGTTAGATTTTTTTGTTGCCCCCATTGTTTAACAATCATTACTTTTGTTAATATCCTCAAGCATACAACTTTTGAACTGCATTAATTCATTTTAGGAGTATACTGTTAAGCATGAAGTCACCTGTTTTTGTCATTTTTAGGCAGTAGTGGATCTCTTTATTCTAGATTTTCCAAGTAATTTACTTGAATAACAAGCTTTTTCTATTGTGCATTTTGATACCAGAGTGAATACTTCTTTAAATTCGTGAGCAGCATCTGTGGGGTTTGTACATGGTATGATTTGTACATATATTATTTAAAATCTGATGGATTTTGGGTTGTAATCTTAAGCACACCATCATCTTTTCAAAAAGCATTATTAAAACTGTAGTTTTAGAAGATGTTACATAGACATTTGACACCTCATGTCATCTTTACTCATCCTTCCATCACTGTTTTTGCTATTGTTTAGTGTCATTATAGGAAACCTTTAAACCAGTAAGAAGGGATTAGGTATAAGGATTAGGATTAAGGGGACTGGAGCACCTTCTCTATGAAGACAGACTGAGAAAGTTGTGGTTGTTGAACCTGGAGAAGAGAAGGTTGTGTGGAGACCTCATGGTAGCCTTCCAGTATCTGAAGGAGCCTACAGGGAAGTCAGAGAGGGACTGTTCATCAGGGCCTGTAGTGATAGGACAAGGTGTAATTGGTCCTATTGAAAGACAGGAAATCAGGTTAGACATTGGGAAAAAATTATTTCCTTTGAGTCTGGTGATGTACTGGAACCCAGGCTGCCCAATTGGGATTGATGTCCCAATCCTGGCAGTGTTCAAAGCCAGGTTGGCCAAGGCCTTAACCAGCCTGGTCTAATGCAAGATGTCCCTGCCCATGGCATGATGATCCTGTCCTTGATGATCCAGCTCTTAGCATTCTGTGATTTTGTGGTTCTAACTGACTGAACAGTCCTGAGGCACCATGAAGTAGACCAAAGTCCATAATACATTAGAGATCTCTTTGAGGTGTCTTTTAAAAATTTTTTTCAAGATTTTTTCAAAGATTTTTTTTCAAAATTTTTTTTCAAGACTGAAAATTGTTGTTAATATCGAAGGGAACAGATACACCAAAAAAAATGCTGCAGGTCTCAACGCACTATTCTTCAAGAAAACAAATGAACAAACAAAAAACTTTGAGAGGAAATAGTAACTTCATAGAATTGCTTTTCATTTTAAACTCATCTGTAGAAAGACTTAGCACTCTGAAACTATAAATGTCATGCTTTCTTTGCATTGGAAGCTTCACTGCATACTTACCGTTTTTCAGCCTCCCATTAAAGAAACAAAACCAGAAAGCCAATAATACCTGAAGTTGCCAGGGAAGAAAAAGCCAAAACAAGAACATAGCTATTGATCTTCCTGAGTCTCAGTGGGTTTTCCGGAAGTCTTGACCTTGAGAAGAGAAGCCTTTTTAAAAAAGAAGGACAGAGATGTTTTGCAGAACAAACACATTTTTCACCCAGTCTGATCACTCAAACATCACAGTCTCCTCCTCATTGGCTAGGAAAGGAGATACGTGAAAGTATTTCGAGATCAATGTAACATGAACCACCAATGGCTGTAAATTCAGCCTAGGATTAATTCTTGATAAGAAAGCTGGGGCCTTTCTTTAGAACCTGAAATTTGGACTATTTGTAGTGAGACTTTCTTATGGCAGTCTGTTCTGCAGGTAAGAGTATCACACAGTTTGCACCTGTCTGCACACACACATGCTTTGCCTTGCCAAAGAGACCTCTTCAGTGCCCTGTCTTATGCCCCAGCAGCCACTCAGAGGTGTATGTTAGTAAATAAGGACTCCTAGTAGTTGGTGTGTAGCTGCTTCGTTTCAAGTGCAAGATTTAGTGACCTTACCTCTGCCAACACAAAATACAGCACTTATGCAACAATCTATATGGGTAGGGAAATGCTAAAGAAAGGTTTCCAGACTTGTTCATTTACTGTTTCTGTCTCTAAATTGATTCTGTCATTATGATGTATTTTTGTGAAACACAAGAATAATCTGGTCTTGGTTTTCAGGGTGCATAATCCCATCCACATAGAATTTATTGAAAACGTTACGCAATTTTAGAGAAAAGAAACTAAAGAGAATTGGAGATTTGTGCAGAATAATCTCCATCATTTTCATATTTCAATTCTTGTGTATTTTACTCATCCTAATGTTGACTTCATGATAATGTTTTTTTTGTAAAATCAGATACACTTGTGCAACTTACAGTCAGTAGTCATGGAAGAATGCCTCTGTCATATGCTTTAGTGAAGGAAATTCAAGTGATGCTAAAGAGTTTTGAGTTCAAAGTCCACAAGCTCCAAACATCTTAAAAAAAACTTCAGCAAGGGGAAACTTGGTTTTTTGTCAGTTTTTGATATTAAAATATGTTCTAACTCCTAGCAACAACGCAGTTTCAAAATACAGCTTTAAAGCTTTCTCCTTTTAAGTCTACATAAACCTGCATCCCCAAACCGTACTTTCTTGAATATTTATGAAGAGTATGTTTTTAATGAGGAAACATCTCCAGCTGTTCAGGTGATCAAGTACTTGAATGTCTTCACCCAGATGTTTTACGATGAGGGTGGTGAGGCACTGGAACAGGCTGCCTGGAGAAATCATGGATGCCCCATCCCTGAAAGTGTTCATGGACAGGTTGGACAGAGCTCTGAGCAACCTTGTCTAGTGGAAGATGACCCTGCCTATGGCAGGCAGGTTGGAGCTAGGTGATCATTAAGGTCTCTTCCAACCCAAACCATTCCGTGATTCTGTCATAAAGCAAATCAAACAAGTCTGAATCTTTCAGTTAGAAACTCTTTTCCATTGTAGGGTCTTTACATTTCCAAGTCACTTGGCCCCTCTACCCTGCACCAGGTATTATGTCTGTTTTGCCTGCTCCCATATTGTTCTGAAACTCCCCTGTGTTGATGTTCCTTATCTGTCTGATTTATTCCGAGAGAGAGTGTATGTCACACTTTTTAGGCAGTGGAGCCTAAACGAGTAGGATACTTGAAGAAAGAATTTTTTAAAAGAGGGAGGGGATAAGAAAAAAGGCCTGTAGCTGAGTACACTTTTTTTAGAAAAAGTGAAGCTCCATTGGATGGATATATCAGTATAGATCTTTTTTACTGGTACCAACAAGTTACTCTGCCTCCTGAATTCTTTGAGGTGTAATAGTGGATCATGAGATATGTGCACACCTCATATGAGATATATAGATATAGATATAGATAGATAGATAGATAGATAGATACATACATACATACATACATACAGATAGATCTCTGCTTCTGAACTTTTATGTATACTGTGTGATTATGGTTTCACTGCCATCCGGTAGGCCTGATGATAAACAAACAACTATAATGACAATGGTAAAGAAAAATTGATTAATTCCTATTCTTGAAACAGAGTAGAACTCATTTTTCTCAAGCTTCCAAGCAGAAAATAAATAAATGGAACTTCATCCTTGAACATCTCTTGTTAAAGATGAAGTAACCAATTTAGTCTATGGATTTTTAAATTCCTGTCAGAACTTGCTGTGTTACTCCCTTCCTATCTGCCCTCTTTCCTTGGACAATAGATACATTCTGAAAACAGAAAGGGGATGGCTAGCACCGTCTTCTGCAAGTATTTAAGCTTAAAAGCCAGTCTTTCATTTTATTCGTGATGTCATTTATGAGAATAGTATTAGATATGTGATAGGGCAATTTACATTACATCTGACCAGAGTTACAAAATGCTAAACATCTTCAGTCATGAAACATTTCCACTTTGAGTCTTGGTGAAATGCTAGCTGTGGATTCCCCTGAAACACACAGCATGCACTCTTTCATCCATGGGCTTTGCCATTTATAGTGCTTAGATGGAGTTAATGAAACCCATATGGACTTCAAATGAGCTAATTTTATTCAATTAGATACCTCAATGCTACAGGATTAGCATGAAAGTCAAAAGCAATGAGAGCTGGCAAGAGTTGCTTAAGGTATGAACTTATTCTTGTGGAAGATATGAGGTAGAAGTGCTGCTATACCAAATTCTGATTCGGTTAAGAGGAGGCAGAAATGGTGTGTGAATTCAGGAGGTGTGAATGCAGCTCCTGTTCCTTTGCTGCATTTCTGATGCCAGAGTAAATATTCAGAATTGACAACTGTACCTTGAGCTGGTACAGGCTCCTCCAGCAGTTACACAGAATGGGGAGGATGGGATAGAGTTGCAACAAAGAACAATTCTGTCCCTGGAATATTTTTCATTCACAGGTATGTGTCTTAGAGCTAACTTTGTTGTGCTTTTTGACTTTACCAGTTCAGAGCCAACATACAGTTGTCTGTGTGGTGCAAACAGATCATGTTGATGAAGCTACTTGCTGGTTTTAGACATTTATTTATAGGATTCAGTCAAATGGATAACCTCTGCCCACTTCTTGAAAGAATGCATATATAAAAGCTAAAGTTCAACAAAGAAAAGAAAAGCAGTTTAGAAAACTCTCTATATTAAAAGAGTACTAACATAGTGTATTTTCAAGAAGGAATATTTCTTGTTTAAATGAATCACTTATACAAAAAAATAGCTTTAATCTAAATTATTTTTTTTAGAATTTATCTGCAATACTGAAATCTTTATGTTTGTATGTATGTTATGTATGTATGTATAAAAGATGTATATATTCTTTGAGAGGTCATTTTGCAAAACCAATGGACCAAGGACCAGAAGCTCTTAATTTTTGCATGAAGTTAAAAGCTTAGTTTCAAGTCCAGGGCAAAAGATCCATGTTGTTTTACTTATATGATACTTTATAAGTGTCTTGGTTTTGTCAAACTAAGATTGCTAAAGATTTTTTCCTTCTTTGGTGATAGGTTAAGGTAGTAATTCCCTTGGAGGATGTTGTGGCCTGAGTTCTCTGATGGAGAACCAGCAAATTTTGCTACATCCATGTGACAATGAGGTCAAACAACCCCTGAGGGGCTTTGTAGTGTCTGATGCCTTTCCTCTTAGACAGGCACCTAAGACTGGCTGGATGAAGTGCCATATTGGGATACTTAACCTCTCTTAGCTTTTAAACATCTAAACCTGCTGAAAATAGGTCTCATCCACTAAACCCTCTTTCCCAAATACAGCCTTTATTTGTATGTCCTGACAGTGTTGCAATCCACAGTTTTGCTTTCTGTCTACTATGGAAGCAACATAGTGTGATGTTCCCTGGGATTGTGGTCACCCTGCTGTGGCTCCCTGATGGACTATTTCAATTACTCTCCATACTCTCCAGCTCAAGGTTCCTGCCCAGACAGTGTAAGCCCCAAGAAGACTGGAGTGAAAGCTCATTGATCAAGTAAACATCCAAAGCTGCTTTCCTCTAAGCCATTTCAGGATGTGTCTAGATATGCAAACAGCGTTCAGTCTGCACCTGAACAAATAGTTTGATTAATCATGATTGTGTCATGTTGATTTTCTGTCACATTGTAGTCGGCAGACCCCTTGAAGTGGGATGTCAATAGTGTCAGCCTTGTTCTGGCAGACATGGGTAGAGGCTAGGAGCAGGCAGACATAAACACAACTATTTTGTCCATCAAAAATATGTACTTAATGTATTATCTTTTAAGGTTAAGAGTTTTTCACGGTGATACCAAACAGCCATTGAGTTTTGTCTGTAATGAATTGTGTTGGCACAAATCAGCAATGAAGTAGAATATAAGAGAGTTTTTTAATCAGCTCTTAAGCCATTTGGCAAATGAAGCTAGAGCTGTGTGAATGTGCTGAAATAAAATGTCTGGAATGTCCAGAGCTCTGGTTTCTCAAATACGCAATAATAAAGCATTATGAGTGATCCACATCTCGTGATCAGCTTTGATTGTACAGTTGTTGCCTTTGCAGATATTACTCCATGGCACTGTGATGTAATGATGTTCTGTCTTTCGGATATGAAATGCAGAGGGTTTGGTTTCTAAATTAAAGTTAGAGTAGTGGAAACCATTCTTCTGGGAGACTGCAATCCCACAGGTAATTAAGAAGTAATTTTGTTCAAATAACATGGTTCAGACAAAGAAACCCAAACCAAACCAAAACCCTGAAAGTGAATTGACTGAATTCTACTAAGTTATTCAGCTCTAGTACTTTCCAGAAGGAAGAAAAATAAAAGTTTTTTTTCCCTTCACTGTAATGCAAATAGATAGAAATAATACAGTTTTGTTGTCTGAAGCCAAATGCATGTAGGTACATTCAGATTAATTTGGCCTGATTTTAGAAAATAGCCGAAGTAATTTCCTATGTGTGTGAAGTGTGCTCTAACTGATCACTGTGTATGACTGCAAGTTACCTGTTCCCTTTATTTAGGAAATACTTTGAAATTTAAAACTAATGTAATTACATGACAACACCAATTGTGTAGTACCTTCCTTCTGTACTCTACAGAGGTTTTAGTATTCTGGTTTAGTTATTCTTTGGGACTTTAGGAATCATTTGTGCTGGGCTTATGATCAGCAGAATGGGAGGCTGAAGGAAGCTGGCATTTAAACATCTTCACATCATTGTGTTTGCCCTACCCTTTCCCTCATCTAGAGACCCTATCAGGGAAAGTGAAATAGAGCTTGCAATACTAGAAAAACAAACATGCTGAAATGTGGCACATGGGCACAACCTCATGAAAGGATGAAAGTTGTCTTTCCTTTGCTGTCTGTGAACTCACAACTAGCAAAACTCATGTGCAACTTCATTCTTTCCCTATTGGATTGGGATGAGTTAAGTAAGACGGGACAAGGAAAGAAGAAGGGAGCCAAACTTTATATTCTTCTTTGAAACTGTTACATCAATTAAATGTCAAATTGGAATGGAATGGATCTATAAATTATTATGTTTTACCTTCCTGCTGAATTCTTCAGCCTAATCATCTGCATTATTCCAAAAAGAAGATGAAGAAATCTCAAATTACTTAGTCTAGACTGAGTAAATAAGAACTATTAACTACCAGTTAATTAAGAAAGGTACCATGTTAGTTCTTTTCTTTAAAAATGGGATTTTTTACAATTAGAGAGAGAAACTTACACAGGGATTACTTCCTCTGAGTGTTAACCTGTAGTTAATGAGAAAAGTATCAGTATCCGAGACTTCCCATGTATTAAATTGAATAATTTGATTCATCAGTTTAATTCGGTCTTAGTAAGTTTGGCTTTAGAATCAACATAGTGCAAACAATATACTCTCTTCTTGGATTCAGATTTGATTTAAACAAGGCAAATGTAATACTTCCATTCTCTTGAAAAAGTGGAACGGAAAAAAATATGACTTGCAGTATACGCACGTGTTACAACTCACTTGTGATTTGTTTTGTTCAAACGTATATGGTCAATAAATATTTTACTGTGATCATATCATGCGACTTACTGCTTGTTCTTCAAAGTACTTCTGAGAGTTCCATACATGGTTTAGTTTGGACTTTATATATAGACTATTGACTCTTAAGCTACCACAGGAGATAAGTGAAACTTAATTAAATTTTCAATGCTTCCATGTAGCTTCAGTTCCCTTAATGGAATAAGCTTATTTTGTTGTCAGCATGTAAACTGACAGTCCGTCTCTGGCACTACCTGTGTGATTAATGCATGTCCTTGTATTTACTGGAATAAGCAAACTGGCAATTGTAAGGCAAAAATTAATTGCACCAGTAGTTACTATTTGATATCATAGGATAACTTAATGTACTATCTGGATTGAGGCCCAGTAGTCATAAATAAGAATCTTTATGCAAATGACATAGAAGTATTTCTGTAGGTCATTCTATTAAAATGCCTTTCTATTGCTGGTAGTGGAGTTGTGAGGGCCTGCAGCTGCATTGAGTCTTCTGCTGAAGTCAGCATTTGCTATGAAAGTAAGATGGGAGTCAGCATTAGGGGGTCTTACAGGCTGAGCTATCCTGTTGTATCAATAACAGAAGGTTCAGCTAAGAACTAAAACAGGCATTGGTAAATCTTTCACATTGAACTACTTGTAACAGCTGCTCCATCTTCAGCAGAAGCGCAGCACGCTCCAGTTAGAGCTGTGACAGCACCTATAAATGCAGGCAGAGGCTTATGCTGAGGATCTCCACAACTTGTGTGAGGTTTATGACAGGCTTACGGGGTTGGGGGAAGTCTGTTTAGCCAGCTTACTGTTCTGCATGTGACTGTAGTTGCCCAGGGAGCAGCTCTTACTGTCTTCACTCTGTTGTTGCAGAGCTGAAAATCTGTGCTGAGTCCTGTAGAATCAACCTATAGCTGCCCAAAGCCTTCTGAACCACATCTACACAACTAAATAAAATGTGCCTTGGCACTGAGGTCTGGCGGCTGAATTGTTTGTTTCCCTTTCTGAGCCCATTCAGTGTCCTTGTGGCTGTAGGACACAGTTACTGTTTTGTATGGCATTTTTTCCAGTCCAACATCCCTGTAATGATCAGAAGGCTTCATTGCCACCCACTTGAGTGGTGTTCTCCTTGCACAGCAACACAGACCAACACTGCATGCCCAGGAGTGTTTCAGATGGGAATGGAAGGGTTACAGATAAGGCCCCAGAAGACTGTGAAGATGGAAGTGTGCTAAACCTGACTATGGGCAAACTGTGCTTAGGGTCTCCTTAGCCGAGTGTCCCTGAGCAGGGCAGTTTGAACAGAGTGCAGACTCCCCAGTCCATGCAACCTTCAGAAGCTCAGGGCTTTCAGCCCTGTTTTACTAAGCGGAGGAGGTGGCCACTGTGAAAGAATTTGTTCCATGTCCTTAGTACCACAGTTTTTTTTGTGACAAAACAAATCTAGGGAAGTTTTTCAAACTCAGCCGAGGTGTAATTGAGAGCACAGTTCAGTGAAACTGTTAAAATCTGAATAGCACTCAATAAAAGACAACCTGAGCAAGAGGTGTGTAGGGAAGTCGAATATTCTATTCTGTTACATTGCTGAGTGCAAATTGATTCAGTGCACATCCAAATTGTTGTTATTATTAGGATTTTTGAAAGAAACTTGGGATTTTGCCTAGCCATGGGCCTAGCGGAATTAATCCATACTAATTCAGAGTGTGAATTTGCAGTTAAACTGCTTTAAATTCTTGTGTGTACAGATGAGTTCCACAATGAAGGTGTCCATAATTCAGATCATTTTAGTGTCAGGGTTACCGTGTCCTAGTATTTGACTTGCTGATAGCCACATCATCTAATTGATTTCTTAAAGCTATTAAATGCCATAAATGCCAGAGTCAATTTTACTTTCTTTGCAGTCAAATACCTAGTAATTTCAGAAAATAGGTTGTAAGTTCCTAAATAACTTTGGTTGATTTTAAAAACATAATTTTGTTGGAATATTTGAAGCATTCAGCACCGTAGCAACAGCAAGAAGTTATTCCTGATATTCAGTGCACTTAAAAAACTTCCTAGGTATCAATTATATACTACAGATCTGACAGTAAACTACTTTCAACTATACCAATATGCTATTTCAATAAGGTAACAAGGGCAATTTCTTTTTTTACTTTTTCAGAATATGTGATAATTGTTAGGTCAGTAAGGTTTTAATGATCACTACGAAATCCCTAGAAATTAATTACCCATGCTTGTGCTTTCAAAGGGCTTAAAGTTTTAAAAGTTACTGTTCTTTGGTTGCACTCTGTGGCCTTCACAAAGCCATAGCAAATTCTGTTTACGTTATAAAATTTAATGACTGGGATAAAAATGAGGTCTTTTTAAAAGTATAAAATTAGAAGTTGAGCCTCTTCAGAGAGATCAGGGACTTTGTTCAGGTTAAATACAAGGATTTTGCTTTGTCATACAAAGTGTACAAATGCAGTGTAATCATGCTTAAAACTGTGCTTAAAAGCCTAATTTAAATTAGAAACAGAGTTTAAATGTTACCGTGTAAACACATCGAGAGTGCATTAGCATGCAGTACAAGAAATTTAGTAATGTCGTTGTTTTTCTTCCCTTTGTTCCTCCCTTTGGTCCTGCCTTTAACTTGGGTCAGGACTGGGACCCAAGTCCCACATGGCTCGAGATCATTGCTGAAGCATTAATTTTCTGTTAATATCCAATCTTCTGCATCCCATGAAGTGTTTCAAAAGCTCTTCTCGTCTATTAACTGTTAATGTTTCCATAAGCAGTGAACACATACTTAGCCATTTTTAACTCTGGCTTTGTTGCCTTTTGCAGGCATACAATGCTGGGTTACTGGATGTAGTATTTATGTGAAAATCCCCATTCTTAAAAACCATTTCATATCCAGTCTCTGATAAGTCCCATAATGAAAGCACTCTGTGTTATGGTGATTTCTATAGCCCTGTGTTGAATAAAAGCTGTATTATAACATATAGAGCATGACTTTAAGTGGTGGATCTAAATAGGGTATGGCCACCCATTTTCAATGCATAGTGGTCTGCTCTATAGTGGAAAGAGTTATCATTACTCAACTTCTTTTGTCATTTTCATCCATTAAGTCTACAAAGGTATTGATCCTTCCCCAGCGAGCTGATAAGGCACAGTAAAAGAGCTGCCTAAGAGCAGTACTGGCTGTAACAGAGCTGGAAAGGCAAGTCTGCTCCTGTCCATGGGCTGCATGGGTACTCTGGATTGCTGAGAGTCCAGTGAGGAGGTTGGCCAAGCTGATAGGCTAAATGAAAGTGAAATCTCATTTGTGAAACACCTTGAGGGAGAAATCTGTTCTATCTCCATATATTGCAGCTGCCCAAATTTGCAGAAAGCTTCTGCATTTGCCTACTACAATTGACTTAGAAAATGGGAGTTCAAGTATATTGTAGCTCCCAAGTTGAACAAAGGTGTGTGCAAAACAAAATAACATGTCATGGAGTGGGATGAACCTTCAATATTTGTACAGGATGATAGACTCCCTGACACATAATTCTTTCACCTGCTGATTGCTCATTTCATCAGCTGCCTTTCTTGATTTCCAGCAGGGTGGCTTTGATGTTAGGCACCTCACCTAAAGTACAATGTGCTTCAAGGGCCTCCTTAATCTCTTTTGCTATGAGCTGATTCACAACCATGTTTCTCTGGTTTTGTGCTGATATAACTCCACTGAGATCATGTAGATATTCCTTATCCCAAAGGGAAAAACAGATCTTTCATGCTCTGTTAATGTTCCTCCTTCTCTCCCCAGGGGACCTATCCTCCTTTGCTAAAAATTCTTTTGAATACTCTAATTAAGGATAAGGATCTCTTTGAATATTAATTAGTTTTTCATTGGCCGCACTCAAAATATTTAACTCAAAGCGATTTCCTGGTAATTATCTCTGGATTATAATTTTGAGAAGATTTACTTCTTTAAAAATAAATTCCAGTTTATCAAGTAAGACTTCCTTTTGTATGTGTAGAGTTGTTCACAACTACATGTAGGACAGTGAGCAGTAGCTGTGAAGGAGCAATTGTTTTGTGTCTTAAGTTTTCTTCTTACAAAATCCATTGTTCTTACTGTAGCTTTCCCTCTTTTGCTGTTCTTTAATCATTTAACTGTGTGACTCTGTCCCTTATGTATGTAAATTCAGAGTTAGGCCCCTATGAGCAGACAGCTCTGTAGGAAGGCAAAAATGGCAGACTAACTCACACCCTTTCTTTCTTGCCTCTTCCTGTAGTGGTGAGATAGAACCTGCTCCACTCCATGGCTCTTTCTTCAACTTCTGGCTTATTATAGAACTCCTCCTCCTCCATAATTTAATAGTAGACAAAACTCCCTTCTGTTCCCTATTGCTTTGAATATTCAAGAGAGGGAGAGATTTCCATATCATTACTGAGGACCTATGGGGCTTTGGACTGGCAAGAGCACAAACTCCCCAAACCCATCAGGTTTAAATCCTTTCCATCACAAAGTTGTTTCAGATATTTAATAGATGGCCACAGAAGATGCTTTTTGAAATCTTCAAAAAGGGGTGTAATTCCCAAATTGCTTGTTTAAAAATTCTTCCACATCAGGACATAAACTGAATAGTCTCATTTTCAGCATGAATGAGAGCAGGTTTCTTGTGAGCTTTTACGAATGCCTTGAGGGATGCTGCAATCCCTTGCTGTACCAGCAGAGTCAACATCTCCATCAAATCAAGCAGTCACCTCATTTCAATGTAGGCAATAGCAAGCATAGCCTCCTGCAGAGATCTTGCCCTTCCAGCCAGCCTTCAGGATTGACTGAAGCTTACTTGATATGGGGGGTTTCATAAGGACCTTTTGCAGGATTCCTTTCTAAATGCACCAGGGAATTTTACATAACCCCAAACACTTGCCTTACCCTTCCAAGGAGAAGTGATGCTTTGTATTCACTGGATCTCTTGGATGCTGCTGCAACAGAACCAAATGGTTCACAATGCCCCTGTGCTTTGTTGAGCATGAAGAGCTGCTCTGTAAGGCTTACCAGCCCAGCTGTCAGAAGGGGTCACTCCTTGCTGCCAGCACAGATAATTCATTGTTACCAGCTGGTTGACATACCCCTCCTTCTGCCTGATAATTCTCACTCCACCAGACTTTTGGGCTGCTTCCAACACATGCCACTATTTATGATCTGGGCAGCTGCTACCAGGACTCTGCTCTGTTCATATTTGTCAAGTCTTATGGATTTAGTTATTATACCAGAATCCACATTTTTTGTTGCAAGTACTCCATTCTTAATTCCTCTTCACATCTGCTGTCCCAAGACAGGATTGCTCCCACACACCTGCAGAGCAGATCGCAGTGACACCTGAAAAAAATAATTTACCTGCTCTTGAATAACAGTAGTTCCTTGAAACCATGACGATGCTATAAAATAAACTTTAAACTGATTAATTTTGTGGAATGAATCCAATATTAAACCCCCTAAATATTAATAAAATGGAACTCTCTGCACATTTTATTGCTATAAATCTGAAATAAACCTTAAACCATGTTTCACAGTGTTGGTACTGCATTCAACTAAGCAAACAGTGAATAGGCAATAATGATTCAAAAAACAGAAACATAATTTGAAGTGCTTTTGTTTCTTTGTTTCATGAAAGCATTTCTCAAAATAACTTCATTCTGAATGGAACTCATTAATGTGTGCTTGTCCCTCCCTTCCCTTCGTAAGCCTTCTCCAACTGGCTAAATGTGGTGACTGGAGCTTTTCGGATTAATTTTCCTTAAGTGACCTACTTTGCAGAGAAAGATAATCATGCATTTATAGCCTCTGGCACACTATTCAGGTCACAGATGGACAGATACCAGAGCTATTCCTCAGTGACTTACTGGGCTTGTAACTAATCCCCAGTGAGAAAGGAGATTGGCCTGATGTTAATTAGTCAGAATACCGAAATGTATAGAAGGAAGATCACTGACTCCTACTTCAAATTTTCAGAGGGTATCACAGTTAGGTTGAGTGGTACCAGCCAGCAGCTTTTCCAGGAGTGTTTTGTGAAAGTGTTTGAATTACTGCAGGTCACAGATGTTAAATATCTGATTTTGAGTCCTTGCCTTGACAGTGGGGCACCATGTGGTGTTCTGACTGTGGACACATCTGATGTTACACATATACCAGATACTGTGCCAAAACCAAGGACAGGAGATTCAGGAGAGTTTTGACCTTTTGCTCACCAATGGGTGCTTGAAATCCTATGAAGAGTTGTCATCATCAGACCCAAACCTCTGCTATGAAAGTTTTTTTTCCTTTTTTTTTCTCTTCTTTCTTTTTGTATAGGCATAGTAGTTGAGCAAATAAAACTCATAATTTACTATTATTCTTTAGAGGACCCCTTTCTCTCTTGTATTTTGCATCAATGTGATGTATGCAAAACAGCTTGTCCTTGTGTTTTCAGATGTTCTGAAGTTTCACAAAGGGAAATGACCAGGCTTTATTCTCTATTTAGGGTATTTTTAAAACTTCTGTGTAGCCTTTCATGCTGAAAAACGGGCAACAAGCCAGAGTGTTAAGAATGTTTCTTTTTTTGAAGGATTGCCTTGAAACTTAGGACCTGTCAGGCAGTCAGTGATGTTAATTCTGACAAGTTTCAAGAAATAACTGTTAAAATTGTGACACTGCCAGCAAAGGGATGGATGGCTTTCAGAAGAAAACAAAACATGTGTGCAGGTTGAATTCTTGCACCACAGGACTGCGAGTGTGTATAACTGTGTGTCCCTCAGTGTCTATACAGCTTTCTACCAGTTCAGGGCTGCAAAGTGCTCTGGTAGAAATTACTGTTTGGATCAGTGTGATCGCTGAGTAAGTGCACATATTTCAAGTGCTTTGTAGAGTACATAGTCTCAGAACACATGAGGGATGATTCAGATTAGGTTTAGATATTTACAACTGTTCAGACAACCTGTCAGTGCTGTGTATGTGTTTTCTATGACAGAAGCTAATGCAGTGAGGGCAAAATCAATTCCTTTTAGCAGCAAGCCTTTCAGACAGGAATTAAGTAAAAGGTTTCAGAAAGAGTTTGTGCAGCTCTCCTGTACTTATCCCGAGGGACTGTAGTGTACCTGTTCCACCATCAAAACTATGGCTATGTGCTTCAGCCATTTCTGGGAACCCTTTACACCTTCCATGTGTCCATCATCTTCTTGATCTGTGTATTCCCTTTCACAGGGGTTAGCCTCAGCATCTCCTTCTCCAAGGGACATTTTCATTGTGTCTAAATCATGTGTTTTACAGTGTTTGCTCAGCAAGTGTTGGTAAATTTGAACCAATGTAGCTCTATGGATACAGGCTTCAATGCAAATACTCTCAGTCTAACCTAAGAACAGCCTGCTGTAAGCGTGCTTTTATCTGGTTCTAAAGTAATTAATATAAATCCAGTTTTAAGCAAACTAATCCACAGGACATAATTTCATTATCTTCTTTGTTGTGTTGTTGTTGTTGTTGGTGTTGTTGTTGTTGTTGTTGTTGTTTTAAATACCAAGAAAGTATTTGAGAAAAGAAAGTCAGAACAGTCAGGACTGTTTATGGGCTATTTTAATCAAATTATGATTTTATGAAACAAAAAAAATTCACACCTTTGGGACTGTGTTTCCCAGTGTGAGATCCATTAAGAAGAAACAGGGTAAGTCTAAAGAAGTTACTGTATATTACCAAAAACAAAAGTAGACTAATTTAAGTAATATGTTTCCATTTTATGGTGCTGTGGTAGAATCTGTAGAAGATACAGTAACAATTATTTGTAGAAAAAAACCCCAGTATATGCTACAAACAAGTCACACCTGTATTACAGCAGGAACATTCCTGCCACCTGTGTAGATCTCTTAAGGTAAAAGAGTACAGTTGAGAAGTAATACTGATGCCTTCCTATTGAGAATAATCAATTGAAAAATAACCAAATCCAAAGAAACCTTACAGCTTTTGGACTAGGGTAACCACAGCAGTAATAGAAAATACATGCTTCATATTTCATACTGACATTCCATTATACAAGGAATAACTTAAAACTCCTGGCTATTTTCTTGGGAGGCACTGTAGTAGAGGCACCAGGCAAAGATGAAAGTGATACATACCACAAATCACCCTCACATTATTGCTCATCACTACCTGAGAATTTAACTACTGGGTTCTTCATGGATTAGAAGGGTATCATTGTAGATACATGCCTTATTAGATTAAAAAAAATCCTTTCACTTCTTTAGGATAATGAATGATCAAACAGTTCTCAGCCTTTGACTGCCTCAGATACAGCTTGTGTTACATCAGTTTGTGTGCATATATCTTCTGAGGGCAAAGATGAGTAGTAAGGCACATTGTGTAAGAGTATCAGTGTCACATATAAACAATTTGCTAGTAGCTAGTAGTTGCCAATAGTCCTGCAGGACTGCTAAATGAAATTCAATTGCATGAAACTACTGGATTGGATATTTGTTGGATCAGAACATCAAGAAGGAAGTATGAATACACTAAAGAGCTAGATATTTTGAGCATTCTTTTAATACAATTTGTTGATCTTTTGGGCTACTGTAAGTGAAACTTATATTTGATTAGAGGAACAGAAGAATGGACATAGTTACAGAAATTCATGCTTATCTTCTTGATTATATGAGTCTGCGTTCCCTGAGGAAGTAGGATCATCACTATTTTAATTTACTCCTTTAAGATCTGAAATGGTGAATTTGTAATTAGTTGTATCATTAAATGCTTCTAGAGGAAATTGTATTCTTGTTCAAGGGGACAAAGTACTATTTGGATGGAAATGCTGGACCATGGAAGAATCAGAAATAATATTTTAGTGGCACAATAGATGTGGACTGAATAGATAATGAATGTTACCTGGTGTCTGGTTAATTTTGAACACCTATAGAGGATTTATAGGAGTCAATGTTTTTGAAATACGCTTTGATGGGATGGACTTTGCATATGCAGGAAGTGGAAGAAGGAAACTAAGTGGACAAAATGATGGCAGAATATTTCATTACACATATGTACAAAGTTCAAATAAATTTATAAACTTACATTCAAAATAGTAGTGAATTATAATTAATTTGATATTATTAACAGATATATTTAAATATATAATTACAATAATTCTTCCTACAATACTATTTTGGTCAGAATTACAGATTCTGGTTTTCATTGATGCCTTTAATAGTGAGCTAATTAAGCAAAGTTAATTATTTTCTGTATGTACTGTCCATGTAGATGTGCACTTCACATGCTGTTTGCATTGTACACATTGTACACATTAATGAGCTATTTGCATATAATGCATATAATGCATTCACCTGATGTGTCTGAGATACTTTTCCCTTGCATACTGAATGTAAGAATATGGTCTGCAGATGAAGGCAAACCAATTACCTGTGAAAATTAAAGCCCTGTGTTTGCTAAGAGAACAACTAAATTGTAAGCAGGAATTTTCCTCCATAGGCTACTTCAGTAAACCTCAGCATCGGCTTCCACTTTGAAGTAAAGCAGTAGTATATCCATCCTACTTGATCTCTACTCTCTTTGCAGATATTAGTGAGGAAAAAACATATTAACAGTATTATGAAATTCAGGCTCTTTGAATTTGCAAGAACAAATTAAATACGGTATTTAATAAAGAAAGTATATTTCAGGAATGGAAGACTTACATTCAGACAACAAAGCTGCACTTCCAAAGCACTCAATTAGCTCTCTTTAATCAAGTCAATGACAAATATTTTCCTACAACACATTTAATAAAGTAGTAGATTAAAAAAGCACTTCCATTCAATGTGCATATATTAAGAGTGACTAATCATATACATGTTCTTGAATTGCGTGCTCTTGCTTTTGGGAAGCTGATGTCATTTCATGATCTTTAACATTTTATTTATAAATATACCCTGTTGAACTGGGAAGGTAGATGTTGTTTTCCAATAATGGTATTACCTATATTTTCTTAATTTATAGTTTCGATGATTTGAGTATTTAGATCCTCATTTGGTTATTCTATTTGGTATATTAGTTATATACCAAATAGATACTATATTTGGTTATTGTTATTTATATAATTTTTTGTGTAATTCCCTTTTTGCTGGATATTAAAAAAAAATTATAAGACATTTAAAAAGCATAAAGGAAGGGATTTGGGAGTTCTGACCATTCTCATTCTTTCTGTGCAGTTCGACAATCAGCAAGCATTGGGAGGCAGAACTGGCCACGCTCAAGGGTAATAATGCTAAGCTCACAGCAGCCCTGCTGGAGTCCACTGCCAATGTGAAACAATGGAAACAGCAACTTGCTGCATATCAGGAGGAAGCAGAACGTCTTCATAAACGGGTAAGTCAAGGCAAATGGCCAGGATCCTTGAGATGGAAGTACTAGTGACTGTATCCACTCATTTTCAAGTAAAACAAGTTTACTGTTGCAGCTTCAGGTTAATCTTTGAGACAGAAATTGGTTATTTCCTTAAAAACATTTCCTGCAGTTGGAAATTATTTGCTTTGTAGGACTTCTTTTTCTGCAAAGGTTATTGTTGCAAGAAGTTATCAAACCTTATGACATGTTTGGGAGCTTTAACTCTATTTTGATGCCACCACATCTATTTCATGACATTCCCCATAGCACTGAAGTCCAGTCCTTTCTGGATTTAAGCCCTCAGAAACTTGACATCAAATCTGTAAGTTCAGGAAACCTTACTGTAGTTCCCTCATATAACAAAGATGAACAGCTAACTGTCCTCTTTGCACACAAAGGACTCTGAACAACACAAACACAACTTCACTATATGCTAGTAGAGATCTGCACAGAAATGACTAGGTCCTGTTGCCTTCATGGCAAATTTTGCAGAGGTCCTTTGACAAACCAGAAGTTGGTTCACAGTGGGGGAAGGAAGGACAGTGTTTGAAGAAGGAATATAACATGCAAGGTTGAAGTCTAAGTTATGAAAACAAGTATTCAATATCTGATTTTGTGTCTCTTTTCACATGTAAGTCTCTATATTGTATAGTCTATCAACTTTTATCCATATGAATTTGTAATAGCTTGGGGCACATTTCTCTGCAGTGAAGGCACAAGTAACATGTGTGAAGGAAAGATGTCTTTGATGAAGCTTTACTGCTTTGGTTAATAAAGGTTAGCCTAGAAAAAATCAAGGAGCTGTACTTAACACTGGAGTGGTAGTATTTACAAGGGCATGTAGGATAAGGGAGAATAGCTTCAAACTGAAAGGTGGTAGATTTAGATTAGACATTAGGAAGAAATTCTTTACTGTGAAGGTGGTGAGGCACAGGAACAGATTGCCCTGAGAAGCTGTGGATGCCCCATCCCTGGAAGTGTCCAAGGCCATGTCAGATGGGGCTTTGAACAACCTGGTCTAGTGGAAGGTGTCCCTGCCCATGGCAGGGGAGGTTGGAACTAGATAATCTTTAAGGTCCATTCCACCCAGGCCACTCTATGATTCTGTGATACTTATTTAAGAAAAAAATGCAAAAAACCCAAACTAAACCACTGCAATTTTATGCATGAAAACAGGTTTCATGAATATGTTGAAAAAGAAGGGTGAATATTGCAGACCTCTCAATTTGATTTTATATGCTATACTCACATAGGAAATAAGATACGGTAATTACAGCTAGCCAAATCCTGCAAAATCTGTCTTTCAGACCTGTGCTGGACTTGTCTAACTGGAGGCTATTTAGGTAGTCCCAAGAATAATCCTGTATTCATCTGAGGTGTGAGAAATCCAGTGGGCTACGCCTAACCTGCGTGGAAGAGAAACAAGAATACCCTGCAGTTTAAGAAACCTAGGGAAATGGCAAGTTGTTGGGGATGTCCTACACCTAGACTGACTTGCAGACAGCACTCCTGAAGTCCCAGGCAAAGGATTTGATAGAAAAAGCAACAACTTCCAACAGACTGTAACTGTGCATGCCATAGCTGACTGAACAAAGCACATGAAATGTAATTAAGACTGGTGCTTCTTGCAAAGTGCTTTCAGTTCAAGAAATTGGCAGCTGCTGACTAAACTTTGCTTCAGAAGTGTTCCAGTCAAGCAGGAGCTTGTCATGTCTGTTTGTACAGAGGGAGACTGCCACTTCGCCTGTCATCTCATTTAAGCTTCTCATTTGGAAAAGTGGGAGTTGTAGCCTGTGCTCCAGGTTTGTGAATAGATGATAACAGCCACTGTCGATAAAATTATTTAAATTGCAGCCTTGTATTAAAGTTACTGCAGTGCAAATGTTCAGATGAATTTGAGCACTAGATAGGCTTTACAGTAAAGTACTCATTGCTAAAATGTGGATGTAATAAGGTAGCATTCTTCCTAAAAAAGGATGCAGCTTGTGTTGCAAAGCTGAGACAATAAAATCCTTTTAGGACCTGAGAAAGAAAAGTAATGCACAACAGCAGCTGTGTTTGCTTTGGGAGACTCAACCAGACAAGACTGGCAAAGATCCCTTTATTTTTTTTTGTGTTACTCTCACTCTTGGTCAAATCTTATTTAAAATCTATTATTAGAAAATAAAATTAATGAATACAGGAGATTTTAGCATTTCATTGTGCTTTTATATGATACCACATATAACAGTAGTAATTGAGTCTTTGAGGCTACATTCATTAATAGCTGATGATTTTTCATAACTTTTTCTCAGCAAATTTCCTGCAGTTATTTGTATTTCTGAGGAAACACAACATCCATAGCAGGGTATTATCTATCCTATGCTTTTTTGATTGTTTACATGCCTTTATTAGATGATTCTGTAACCTGTGACCTCAGGACTTGTTGAAATCTTACAAAGAATATAGGAACACTCTGTGCCTAACTGTCTGGGAATGCCAGCAAATTACAGTAGAGTAGTTCATTGGAAGTACTGCCCTCTGTTGGAATTTCTTTTAGAAAAATGTAGACTTGGCTACATGCAATGAAATTGAATTCTCTAGGCAAAAATATGCATATAATGTTAAAAAAAAATCAATTTCAATCGGTTACCCTACAGTGCAGTGCAGTACAAAAACTCTTCTAAATTGCATGCTGGAGATTGGTCTTTCAAATTTAATTAGTGCCTACTTCAAAAAGAAACTGCAAATCAGATGCTTCTTTCTTACACAGATCAAAAATGTGCTGTTGAAATGGCTGATCTGGAGACTGTTGGTTACAGTACATGTGACAGCAAGTGTTCATTCCCTGTCTTGTGCTATCTTCCTGTGCAGTTTATCTGTTCAGTATAAGCATGTAGCTGCAGCTAATCCAAAAAACGTTCCCCAAACTGGAATTAATCTCACCTGAGATTACATATATATTATATATCAAGTCTAAATTACATCCTGCCCTAGAAGGCAAGGGTAACTTGTGTTCTTGTTAATTAATCCCTTGGGGCAGATTAGAGTGAAACGACACTGAATAGTCAGTGTCTATAAACATGTGTGTGTGTATATATATACATAGGTTCTCTGTGAGTCGGGGGATACTTCAGGAGTCTTTGATGGTCTAAGTCGTTACAGCTGCCTACTGTGCCAGTGCAGTTTAGTTCAATATGGCCCATTATGGCCCATCAGCAGAGATGAGCCCCTTCAGGCAGGTGTGAATGTCCCTGATACCCAGGCAGCCCTCTGCACTTGGGTGTATTCTTGGCACATCGGCAGATTGCCCTCTGCATGTTTGAGGTTTCAGCGTTCCAGTCTCTCTTCCGATATTATTTGTGGATCCATTCTTCTCCCCAGACCTGGGATGGTTGGACAATAGCATGCCCTTTAGCTTCTCTCGTTCCAGTCACAATCCCAATTACAGTTAGTGGGTGTATTTGGAGAGGGGTGGGCTTTGGGTGGTCATGGATGAACAGCTGCTTCTTTGCAGTTAGCTAAAATGGGCAAAAGTCCTCCAGTGATTTCAGCAATGTTTACCCATTGACAATTTCAGTCTAAAATAGTAATCTTTTTCTTTTTTCTACTAATTCTTGTAGAGACAAAAGCATGAAGAGTAAGTGTCCCATTCTTAAGGAAACTAAGGTTGCTTCTTTTTCTTTGATTTTGATTGCATTTTTAAAATAATGTCACTTTTTTTTTTTTTGCCATCTCTAAGTATAAGATTTATTCATCTATCAGTTCAGTTTTTTGTGTTAACCTACATTTTTTTTCTTTCTCTGCGGCCTTTATCTTCCTTCTTCCATTTGTTCTCTGCCTTAATAATGCCTAGAGCTGAGATAAAACAGAATACAGATTCAGTGTGGCCAAGTGAAACATTCTCAATAAATTAAAATTTTGTGCTTTCTCCTGATACATTCTAAGCGTAGTTCAGAAACACTGTATTTGATATTATGCCAGACAGTTTATTTTTCAGAAGTTTGCTAAATGGATGTATGGATTTTTCCCTCTCAAATACGAAGAGATAATTCTAGGAAAATATGATGCCCAGTCACGAGCTTAACTTGGAGCTCTCAGCCTTCTCTAATCTGCTCAGAAACGACAAAAATTTTTCCTTAAATGGGGCTGGTGAGCACTCCTACACACCTTGCATAGCTTTTTGACATCAAAAGGGATTAATGAGTTTAGAACAGTTCAGTAACAGAAAGAAAAACCCTGAAGTAAGCTACTTCAGACAAATAGAATAGCATGGGCCCTAACATTAATCCTGATACCACAAAGAGGAAAGGATTGAATGATGATATAAATTATGGAAAGTAACCCAAAGTTCTGTCTTTGTCATGTTAAAAATGAAAATGATTAATTTTTTCATGCATGCTATCTGCTAAAGTAAATCATCCTATGACACTGGGCAATAGCACAAAGTAATAACACCAGTGCATAATAATAAGAGCTGCAGTACTTGAAGATCATTCATCTTCAGGAAAAGATAAAAAGAGATGAAGGGAAGTGATCAAGCTCCTGGGTGTTCATGAAAGACCAGAGAAGTAAATTCTTGAATTCTAGCTTGTTATTTTACAAGAATTTCCCAGAAAATAAGATAAAAAATAGGCTATTGTGTTCTTTCATTCAATGAATCAAATAAGTGTGAGATATCTTATGTAGTTATTAAAACCACCTGACAAATAACAAGACCATGATTTTCCTACTGTTAGAGGAAATTTTAAAATGGATATTGAAAAATTGCATGAGCAATCCAAAATAAAATTGTGGTCATTTTATTGGACTGTTTCTGTGTCACCCAAAGAAACCACAGTCTGTAAAAGGAGTTGTGAAATTTCTCAAGACGTATGGAATGCTGTATAAACCATCTGTTGGGATTATCTGTAGAAAATCTTTGGAGACTCTTTAGAAGTCACCTCCACATTTCCATCAGCTGCATTAATACTTGAATAGCCAAAACTAACTTTTGAACATGCAAATGTGATGTGGTGAAGTTGTCTGCTGAATTGGAGGCCATAACATGGACTTCATATTTGCTGAGAAGTCTTGTTAGCAGCCCTGTGACTACTGTAGAGAACTGTTGGGTTTTAAATGCCCAAGGAAGAGCATTATCTAAGAGTGGAAATATGGAGGAAGGTGACAGAAAGCATGCTAACAAGAAATTTATGAATGGAGTTCTGATCCAAAAAATTATTGGTAATTCACCTTTTCTATGTGATGTCTATCTCTTGTCATTCTCCCTTTAAGACTGTGTCCCTCCTACTGAACAATTCAAATTTAGCTTTGAATAAATTTTGAATACATTAGGTTTGATTGATTAAAGAAAAAAATGTTAACCAAGTATGATCTTCTCCTTAAGATACTGTAATTAGCATGTGGTTAGATAGCAGCTTTGTACTTCTTGTTTACAATGAAAATAGATGACCACTTTTTTGCCTGGCAAAAGACCTAGGGATTAGGGGATACCAAAGGAAAAAATACAAGCCTTTTATTTCAGACAATATGTTGGGGTTTTTTTCTCAGATGTACATATTAGTCCCTAGAATATCCATTTCAGCTATTGTAAGTGCTGTATTGTTTTTGAAATGGTATGTATTGTCAGTCTTTAGACTATCAGAGCATTTCTTAGGAGAGGAATTCTGAAACCCATCGCATGTTTTAATCTCCCTTTGTGGCCATGTTTCCTAGTACAGATAATCCACCTAGCATTTACCAAGATTCAACCCTTGGTTGATAATTACACTTTACTAAAAAGATGATATCTTTTCAGACAGAGCAGCTGTATCAGGTTATGTTCCTTGAATCAAAATGTGAATTTGCCTTTTTTTTAAAATTTATGGTGGATTGAAGTATTTTTGGTCTTCTTCAGTTTGCTTTAATTTATTTTTAGAGAAGATTTGCATTTAGGACCCAAGACTGTTTTGTTAAAGTTCTTTTTTTTTTTTTCTCAGAATTCACTTTCACAGAATGTGTCATATACAAGATAATAATTTGGAAAAAAAAACAACAAACCACTAACTAGGCTACTCTGACACTGGCTAATAAAATAATTTTTCACAGAAGTGTTCTCTCATTCCCCATCTTCTTATTTCTAGAAAATCCTAAGAAAAGTGTTAAGATACATTTATTTGCAAGTTATAAAACACATGCTTTGTGGAGGCATTTGACAAGATGTTTACATAGTTAAAGCTTGCAGAATGAAATACATCCTATAATTACAAAACTCTGCAGGAGAATAAGATAATTACTGGATTTAGATCCTCAGGACTGAAGGATGTTTATCTTTGCATGTGTTTCATGAACTGGCCAGGTGACTGGAAAAAGTATTTGCTAATTAGATTGTTGTTGAACTTAGTATTACCTTATCAATTGCAAGTAATAATGCATGGATGAAGGTCAAATCATCAATTCTGGTAAACTTGTTGTATTTTCAAAGATTCCTACTATGGTTTCATTGCTTTCTTCACAAAAATCAAGCAGATGATAGTTATTCCTACTTCATCTGTAAAGAAATGAGGAAAACATTTTGGTATTTCCATGGCTTAAGGCATCACTGCCCACAGACAGAAATGTGTCTTTTTCAGCAAAATCTTCTAAGTGTTTTCTCTGTTGAAAAAAGTATTAAATTGCTGGTAGTCCACAGCAGCCACCTCCATGTTATTATTTTATCTATGGGTAAATCTTGGAAAACTACAATAATTAATTTCCTGTCAGAAGTGATTTATATGAATAATACCATTGTGTGCTTTTTGTTCCTTCAGAATCAGCCTTGAAAAGCAATTTTTCTTGTTTTCTTATTTTCACATTTCTTAACGCCAAAAATCTTCCCAGAACTTTTTATTCTTGAAACCTACACTGGAATAATTTTCATGATTAGCTTGTTGCATTCTGTTGTGCATCTTAGTACTGTCTACCATTACAAACTGAGAAGTTTTCTCTGCATATATTATGTGAAACTTTATGCAGTTATCCACAGTTTTGCTGATCCATGAAATAGCATTTCTCTTCTCCTTATGGAAAGCAAAGGGCTTCTTTTTCTTTGTGAGAAGTTCATCTTCAATTATTGAAGTCACTGAATTATTGAACTATAGTGTCACAGTCATACTTATGATCCTTTTAGCAATGTAACTTGATCAGATAAAAATACGTAATTTTTAAATTCAGTCTTGCATGTGAGTACTCTGTATGTCCTGCACTGTAGCTTGGCCTAGTGAATCTTGGATATTGCATCTACAGTAAATGAAAGGGATAAAAATACAATATAGAAACAACGAGTTAGTAGTGTCAGATACAGTAAATAGAGTACAGCCACGCTGAATATATGTTGCTAATATGGGCAAAAAACTGTCTGGAGAGCTGGGCCCAGAGAGTGATGGTGAGTGGAGTTAAATCCAGCTGGTGGCCAGTCACAGGTGCTGTTCCCCAGGGCTCACTACTGAGGCCAGTCCTGTTTAATATCTCCACTGATGCTCTTGTGGAGGGCACCCTGAGGCAGTTTGCAGGTGACACCAGTCTGGGTGTGAGTGCTGATCTGCTGGAGGGCAGGAAGGCTCTGCAGAGGGATCTGCACAGGCTGGGTCATGGGCTGAGGCCAATGGTGGGAGGTTCCACAAGGCCCAGGGCTGGGTCCTGCCCTTGGCTCACAACAACCCCAGGCAGGGCCACAGGCTGGGACAGAGGGGCTGGAAAGGACCTGGGGGTGCTGGTGACAGTGACTGAACATGAGCCAGGGTGTGCCCAGGGGGCCAAGAAGGCCAAAGGCATCCTGGCCTGGATCAGCAATGGTGTGGGCAGCAGGGCCAGGGCAGGGATTGTCCCCCTGTGCTGGGCACTGGTGAGGCCACACCTCAAATCCTGTGTCCAGTTTTGGGCCCTCAGGTCAGGAAGCTTATTTTGGTGCTGGAACAAGTCCAGAGAAGTGCAGTGGAGCTGGTGAAGGGTCTGGAGCACAAGTCCTGTGAGGAGCAACTGAGGGAGCTGGGGGTGTTTATCCTGCAGAAAAGGAGACTCATAGGGGACTTTATCATTCTCTACAACTGCCTGAAAGGAGGCTGTGGGTGGGAGTTGGTCTCTTCAGCCAAGTAACAAACAAAAGGACCAGGGGAAATGGCCTTGAAAATGAACTTGTGCCAGTTTTAGTTTAGTTAGTAGGAAAACTTCCTTCACAGAAAGGGTTGCCAAGCGTTGGAACAGGCTGTCCAGGGAAGTGGTGTAGGCACCATCCTTGGAGGTGTCTGAGAGACATGTAGATGTGGTACTTGGAGATGTGGGTTAGTGGTGGGTTAAGTGTTGGACACAGTGATCTTAAAGGTCTTCTCCAACCTGAATTATCCTACAGATGTGTGACAGCTGCTGGGTTTTAGATGGATTCTGTGTTCTAATCTGTCTTGCTTTGCCTTTCTGTAGAAGTTGGAATAATTTCTGTATGTAGTTAGAAAGGTATTTCATGATCTGTTAGAACTGAATTGTACATCTCTAGAAAGTGGTTTGAAAAAATCCAGCTGGAGCAATCACAGCACAGAATCATTTAGTCAATAATTGCTTGGGGCAGGTCACCACTCAAAATATTTGTGTCATTCCCACTTTTTTGCTTCTATCTACCTGAACTCTCCACTTGCAAAGTAATTTTCTGTGCTCAGAATTTTCTTGACAGTCTTCAGTTTTCTGAAGCTTTGGGCAGTCACTGTCTTAAGCTCACACCAAGGCTGTTACTCCTTGGTGGTGTTATGTGGCCTGAAGCCTCACTCCTCCAGTCTTCCCAGCAGCCCAGTGTGCTAGCTCTCTGCTGCAATGAAAACCTCTTCCTGGAATCCTCCTGCATTTCTAGGTTGTTGGACCTAGACTAAAATTTCCAGACAACTCTAGAATGCCCTCTGCTAGGAGGGTCTAGGCTCTACCAGAAGAAGTTGCCTTGCTGTCCTACTTCAGCTGACATATTTCACACTGAAGTAGGCAGTTAACTATAATGCCATCCACATGCTTGAAGAGTTTGCACACTAAATAGTCACTAAAAAGCCTTTTCAGAATATTTTCCTTACATGCAATCCTTACCTGGATGATAAATGCAAAATAAAGAAACAGAGGGTAAGAACAGTCCCTTTTTTTTCTTTTTTAGTCTCAAATACGAAGCCAGAGTTATTGACATTTTCAGATATGCAAGTCTTATGGTAGCACAATAGCAGGACTTTTTTTAGTCAGTTACTGTTCAAAGACTGTTCTTTCAGTCTAAATTCTGTACTCAAAATGAGGTGTAATCACAGGTGCATTGCTGGATACTGCTGTGCAAGGGTTTGAAGGATTGATTGAGCCTTGCTTTTAAACCTGAAACACTGAATGAGGAGGTGTCCATGATAACAGCCTGTGGGAGGGTCGGGCTAAAGCACTTTAACTTCCTTGTATGCTCCCTTCTGTGCATAATCAGTTACTTGTAATGATTTTTAGACCAATGGTCATGAGAGAATTAAATGCAATTTGAAACAAGAAACAGAACAAGTAAATGCTATCCAGATTTTTGCCTAGAGCTTTATCTTTTGTTACTTCTGTTTTCAATTGCATATTCTTTATATCACATCATTTTCCAGCCCATCTTACTCTACAGATCTTTTTGAAAGGGTCACAATATGTTTTTCTTCTTTATAGGTGCATTCAAGAAGATAAAAACATGAAGATATTTGACATCTTTTCAGCTCTCTGTAGGAATGGGCATTTAAATAAGACCAATTAAAGTAACTCAGTTTTTAAATTGAGTTTGTTCTTTCCCAACTTACTGAATTTTCAATCAACAGTAAACAAAAAACAGTGAACATTGTTTTCTTGCAAAATCAGGAAGAGATGGATGTTTGCCCAGAGAAAAGCTGGACTAGAGTAAGACATTACAGCCCTTTTAGTGCTGGTAATTAATTGTCCTTCTGAGAGCAGTTGCCTCTGTTGGCAAAAAAGGTTGTGGGAGCACGACCTGTTCTGCTTAAGCATAATCATCTGTGTTTGCTTAAGCAATTCCAGTAAGTGTTTTGGGTTGCTGTGGACCAGAGTGTACTTGGGAGTATTCACATGAGCTGTGCACCTGGCAGGGCTGCTGCAGGAGGTGTTTTTAAGCAGCAATGATAGATGGAACATATATGGAAAACATATGGAGAACAGTGGGAGTCCAGGTGCTTCCTTAGTCACAGGATGAGAGACCTCTGCAGGCTTGCTTCAAGGCAAGACGTAGTAGGACAGAGGTAGTTTGGGGACTGGACTTTTGTCTCTCCAGCTGAGGTTTTGTGTAAGTGAGCATTCTGTGCTGGTGCTTGGTAAGGGCCAGTGGGTCTTGCTGAGTGCAACAGCTTTGAAAGAGAGATTGTCTTCTTGGAAGTTACTATTCAACATCTCAGCAGGAAAGCTTGGAAATGTTTGAGAAGTTAAACATCAGAAGGGCTGAAGGTGAAAGGGGTGAATGAGTTTGACAGTTCCAGCAAAATTTAGGAAGGAGCTAGAGCTCTTCATAAACCTGCAGTGGCAGAACTGTTGCTATTCTGCTTGACAGTGAAGGATTCTTGACTGGACAAGACCCTGAGCAAGCAAATGTGACCTCAGAATTGGCCCTGTTTTGAGCACGAGGCTTTGGCCAGATGGCCACCAGCCCCTTTCCTGCCTAAATTGCTCTTTTGATTCATGTGCCTTTCTGATTCTTGCTCTTCCTAGATGCCAGGTCAGACACTGTGCAGACATAAGTTTGTCCTCATCGATGTGTTCCAGTTCTTGTTTGTGTAACTGCAGTGGTGAACACTGTAACAGTATTATAAGAATCTAAATACAGATATAGATGTGTAATTGAGAAAACCATCTAAGTCTTCAGTTGTAATGCTCAGTGTCATATAAAACAAAGCAAATTACTATTCCTTTTTGTCATGAGCACTGGTATTCCTTTTGGGACAATACAAGCAAATAAAGTTCTTTGGGATGGATGGGGTATGTTGCATTACCAAGCTATGTATACCCTATTCCCTCATTCCTTTTACCCCCTGCCAAGAATTTGTTCAGATCTCAGTTCTCTCCATTATAAACCTCATGTGCAAAAATGTCTAACCAATAGCTTTCCAGCAGAAGAACCTAGATTCATCATGGCTGTTGCAGAGGAGAGGTTTGTGGCCTGTGATTCAGAAAGGAGAAGTTGTTTTAATTTCCTTGTATTTCATCTTGACTTCCCTTGGACTTGATTCAGTAATCTACACCTTTTGAGCCTACAAATAGTTCAGAGTCTGAAATTACTGGTACCACAGTGACTTTATTAGCTAAGGGACATTGGTGCTGGAGAGCAGCAACCTTGATTCCCTGAGATACTATTTTACCTAAGAAATAAAATTGTCTTGGAAAATGTCTGCCCTCTGTCTAATGGCTTCCTCTCCAAGAATATTAAACTGAGCGTTAAAGGTTTTTGTTGCAGAATTAACTAGTACTTTGTTCAGAGGAGTTTCTGGGCCAGATTTGTTGGTGTGTGGTGCAGCCCTGTTGAAAAATATGTATTAGGACTGACAGGCTCATAACTTCTGGGGAAAAATTTGTCATTAGGTTTTAGTTTTTAAACAAAAATGTTTTAGTGCACACATCCAGGCAGACATGTGGTGTGAGAGTTCTCTTGTATTCTGACCTGTAAGGTGAGAGGTACATGAACAGAGACTTTTCTGTGTAGACTCCAGCTGCATGAATTAGGTTTCTTTGATGCAGAAGCTGTTTTTTGAAAACTGTTTTTTAAAAGCTGTTTATCTGTGAGTGGCAGAATGTTAGCATCCTTTTGATTGTAAAATGAAACAAAAGTGTATACCATTGCCAGGTATTTTAACTTATGCAAGGGCAGATGTAGCATGGTTGCTGTCTGCTGATAAAAGGGGAACTGAGCAGATCCAAATTGTGACATTAGCTGTTGCCTTTGTGACTGAGAGATGAGCTCCATTACTAGGGAGAGTTAAAAGTTGGCAGCTGCACTTCGGTGGATGAGTGTCTGCTATTACACTGTTGATGCCGAGTCACAAAGTGATGCTGTGAAATGTTAATTGGCTTTCTAGGAAGTGTGTGAACATTGTGGCTTTTAGTAAGGTGGTAGAACATTAAAAAGTGTCAGATGGAGAGGTTAGTTAGACAGATCTGTGTTTAGTCATCAAGTGGTAATTCAGAACTTTTTTAAAACTTTCAATAATTAGTATAAGTTTTAATTAGTGTTCTTTTCAACCTATAACAAATGATTTTTTTGTTGTTGTTTCCAGGAGTTCATAGCAAGCACTTACATAACAATGTATTATGGAATGTTATGCTAACTTTGTAAGAACACCTTCACCATTTTAATTAACAGAAGTCATCCAGAAGTTCGTGTGTATTTCAAAGGCAGCTATTGATGCAAAGAAGTAATAGTACCTTGAATATGTTGAAATTAATTCTGTATGTGTTTCTTCTACTTATTTCAACAGGTGACTGAGCTAGAGTGTGTGAGCAGTCAAGCCAATGCAGTCCACACACATAAAACAGAATTAAACCAGACAATACAGGAATTAGAGGCTACACTGAAGAAAAAGGAAGAGGTATCTGATAACATTTATTTTGTGCTTTTCTGTTACATAATTTCTAAAGCCTTTCAATATTAAGCTTGTGATGGCTGCTAGATACTGAATTATTTACTTTAAATGTTACAAAGTAAATACTTTTTTAACTTCTTTGAAATTTTTCATTTATATAATTACATCAGTCCATTTATATAATTACATCTGTCCAATATAGAGCAGGGTATCTGGATAGCAACAAAAAAAGTATAATGTTTTCCTGTTTGTTTTTACCAAACGTCTCTGTTTGCAAAAGAAAGTCATAAGTGGTTTCCACTGGGCAGTCATCACACTGATGCAGTCCAGATTCCCTAAGAAGGGAAGCTGTTGTAGGCGTGCTTTCTTCTTTTTCTGGAGAGTAGGGTTTGAAACAAGTAATAGATCAATGCCTTAGCCCAGCTAGTCTATTTTTCAGGCTCTGTTAATAAAGATGACCTTTATGGTCCATAAGATCAGCAATTTCCTTAAACACATGCCAAGCCCCCAGCCTGAAACTTGGTATTAATTGTGCCATGTGCCTTGGCCTGGACCAGCAGCAAGTAAATAAAAAGAATTGGAGTAACACCTGCATTGGCATAGCTCCTAGAGGAAAGCATATCTGTGCCACAGAAGGATCAAGAATCACCCTTTTATGGATGGAAAAAGGAGATGGAAGCAGCTGCACAGGAAGAGCTCTTTGCCCCATATAAGAGACCGTAGGCATTGGCGTGTGTGCCTGGAGGGGCAGTGTGACTTGCCAAGCCTTCCCTCAGTGCTGTGAGGTCTTTCCAAGGAGAATGCAGGAGAGGCACAGTCATTACAGAATATCCCCTCAAAATGGAGCAAAGCCTTTTCCAAATTCCCTCATACTTTAATAGATTAGGCTCAGCTTGGTAATGTTTCCCATTTTGTTGCCCATTTCCTTTTGAATTATGCTGAGCTGTTGGCTGCAAAGAAATCTTGCCAAAAGGAGTTCTGGGAGGTGAACATGCCCGTCTGGACAAGAGTACTTAATAGTTTTAAGTTTGATACCTTTTAGTTTCATTAACTGTTTCTGTTCTTGTCTCCTGAAAGTAAGCTAAGAAAAGGTTTCTCTTCTGTTCATTATTTCATCTATATTTCTTATGTTTATAGCTCATTATTTTCTAATTGCTAAATTACAGATACCATTTCTTTTAGATTCTCTTTTTACAGAAATCAATCAAAACAGGCTTTTTTTTTGATGTTCAGCCCTGCTGCTGATGACATAATAACCAGTTTACATTGGATCGAAAATTGGATTTTTTTTCTTGAAAAATGGGAGGATAGATTCTAATAGAATTTAAAGTATAAATTTGGTTTTTTAATTACAAGGGACTTTAATTTTTCGGACAAAAATTATTTCATATATAATGAAATATATATGGGGGGAAAAGAAAACTTGGACTTCTACAAAAGAAAATGCTTATGTCTATTGTTGTTCATTCATGATGGAGTTGCTGTTTTGGGACTGTGATTCAGAAGTATTGGGAGCAAGGCTTACACTTCATGTTCTCTGATGTGCAGTAGCCAACTGTCAGTTTTGATATTGTTGCAATGATTTGCTCAGAAGAAGAAGAGGCAGCAGCCAGATTATCACCACCGCGGGCAAGCCAGGTAACACATTGCTAGCAAGGTTGTTTCTTCTCCCTTAGGAAATAGAAGGATTGAAACAAGAAATTGAAAATGCCAGAGAGCTCCAGGCACAGAGGGATTCTCTGACCCAGAAGTTACAGGTGAGCTATAGTGCATCGTCTTAATTCAGAGGAAAGGGAAAAATTATCAGCAGGGGAGCAGTTCACATGTGCAACTTGTGCTATATTCACTGAACGTGCCAGATGAATGTGTAAGCTAGACTATCCTGAAGGTGCTAGGTTGGGATGACCCTTAGGAATTTGCAGCAAAATTTCTATCTGCTGTAAATTGCTATTTTTATCTGAGGAAACAGATCCACATTGCTTTTACGAGTCCACAGTATACTCTCAGGTTAGCAAGCATCCTTCACTGATACGTGTCCTGTGCAATTCTGGTCCGATTTTCACAGCAGTGTCTTCCCATAGTTTTTGCGTCCCACTGAAACCGTTTGTGTATCATCAGCCTGAGATGAGTTTGTGTTCAACTTTTAAACATGCCCTGAGAAAGTAAGGGTTAAAGTGCTCCTGTGTAGTACAGTCTTTAAAAATACACATTCTAAATTTTCTTGGAATTATTTAGAAACATTGTGCTTTTATTGGGGTTCAGCAGTTGTTTTTTTACTGTGTGTAATGCCAGATACCTGAGGCTGCTGGAATTGATGTTCTCTCATTATACCCTCCCTTGCTCCATCTGAGCTCTTCTTGCCTTGTCTGTTGCTGCAGTGACCAGCCAGCACACAGCCACATTCCTTGTCACACCTCTGGAATGAGGCTGACCGAAAGCTTAGGTGGATTGCACTCTGGGTTCAGCCCTCAGAGTTTTGAGAGAACTGGAAACTCAGGCATTAAATAGCTCCAACTGTAAAGTTCTGAAAGGGGCTCCTCTCTGTTCTGTGGCTTAGCATGCTGAAAGCAAGCCCCATCAGATCACAGCCACAGCTTAAAAATCATTAGGCAGGTATTCTTTGAAAGGCATGACATGAATTGGAATCTCTGTGAATCAAATTTTAACCTACAGAATAAACCACTAAAGATCAAAATGAGTTTATTCATTTTTCTCCATTCTTACGTCAACTTGTTTGTACAAAGTATGTTATTACTTTGAAGAGTGTTTTGAGTACACCTGACCTTGCCTGTTCCAAAAATTGTTGCTGGCATTAGGCTAAAAATACAAGTTTTCATCTGAACAGGCATTTATGTGAGACACTAAAGAGAAACATTATAATGAGAGTTGGAAATTGTTCTAACAGTAGCAAATGCAGTAATTTCATTGTAAGATCATATGAAAAGTAACAGTGAGCCAGGAATTAGCTATCCTTAGCAGGCAGAGTTATGAGACTAGTAAGAGATGAAAGATTAGAAAATGGTAAATTTTTATTAAAAATCTACCTTATAAAGTCAGTAGTTCCATTTTGGTATATTTATATATAAGTGATTGAGAGCAGCCCTGCAGAGGAGCACTTGAGGTTGATGGTAGATGAAAAATTCAACATTATGTGCTCAACCTGCAGTGTGTGCTCAGAGCCCAGAATGCCAGACGTGTCCTGGGCTGCATCCAGAGCAGTGTGGGCAGCAGGGCCAGGGAGGGGATTCTGCCCCTCTTCTCTGCTCTGCTCTGCTCTGCTGAGACCCCACCTGCAGGGCTGCATCAGCTCTGGGGGCCCAGCACAGGATGGACATGGAATTGCTGGAGTGAGTCCAGAGGAGGCCATGAAGCTGATAAGAGGACTGGAGCACCTCTCCTACAAAGACAAGCTGAGAAAGTTGGGTTTGTTCAGCCTGGGTAAGAGAAGGTTGCATGGAGACCTCATAACAACCTTCCAATGTCTGAAAGTGGCCTACAGGGGAGGCAGAGAGGGGCTTTTCATCAGGAACTGCTGTGACAGGACAAGGACTAGTATCTTCAAACTGAAAGAATGTAGGTTCAGATTAGATACTAGGATGAAATTCTATACGATAACAGTGGTGAGGAACTGCTTCAGGTTACCCAGAAATGTTATGGATGCCCCATACCTGGAAAAGTCCAAGGCTAGGTTGGATGGCACTTCGATCAACCCTACGTAGTGGAAAGATTTGCTGCCCACGACAAAAGGTTGAAACACTTTGTTGGGTTGTTTTAAGGTCCCTTCTAACCTAATCCATTTTATGCTCCTGTGATTCTTATTCACCAAATGGATATATTTTGTATATATGTCCATATGTCACATCTGTTTCTGGAAATGGTTCTATATGGTTCTATTCAAGTAAATTTAAGTGATCACTTAGGATCTGAGTTAAAAGGTGCATTTATTACGCTTAACTTAATTACTGCCCTTATGCTGCCCAGGAAAAAGATCTTGAGTCTGTGCTTTGCTGTAATTGTCCTGCTTTGATTATATTGGTGTTCTCTGAGCCACTTCACTCTATGTGTGTCACATCATTTGCTGTAGCTTCACATTGTCTCATATATGTTCACTTACCTGACTCATCATTTATTTTCAGAGTGATTCTCTCCAGGGCTCATATCTGTTTCTCTCACTCTTTGTTCTTGTGCTTTATTTTTCCCTCTTGTGCTTTGCAAATGGATTATGTAACTTTAAAATATTTTGGCAAAAACCCTCTATGAAAAACACTATGCAAGGAAATTAGTATTTCAAGGTATATTGCATTTCTGATACATGTTTATCAGGGATTAATTAGATATCAGTCATTGGCAAAATCTAGTGAAGAACAATATGTTATCATTGTGAAGGTTAAGTATCAAGGTCCTTTTAGATAATTCCATTAGTAATGTAGAAAATCATATCAGTGAGTCATGATCAGTGTGACTCTCACAGTAGGTCAGAATATCTTTATTAATATGGCTGATTCCTAAATATAGCTGTTGTGTATGGTTTGAATATTTTATTCCAATCCTTGCACTGAATTCTACAAAAGATTGTTACAGTGCAAACAACAAACATAACTAGTAATGATCTATTTATTCTGTAAGAGAAAACAATATGAGAAATGATTACATCTGATGAAAGAAGAGCTTGAAAAAACCAAAGGTAAAAAAACCAAGTGCAAAATACATTCTGTAAATGGCCTGAATGTACCAAAGAGTCAATTTATTGTTGGATGACATCAGCTGCCAGTAAAGGGAAATGGCACAGCTAGGGGAAGAGATTACATTACATGTAATCCACCTCTTCCAATCAAAAAGAAAGTTTTGAGGTTGACTGATTTGAAACAGAAAACTGCACAGCAGCTAGACAAGAGGTTACAGTGCAATAACATTGCAGAAAGCATTAGTACTAATTTAGGATAAATACGCTTAAGGGTCAAACATAAATTTAAGAAGCAGCATTTTCCAGAAATGAAAAGCAACAGCTTCTGGCATATTTCATTAAAAATATCTGAGAAGGACCTGAAAGGTGTTCTTCAGTGCTAGATACAGGCCAACAGAATGTGCTATTCAGGCCCAGATGTCACAATGTAAAGCTGTGTAAGTATCTATAGATTTGTCCCAAAGTTGTCTATTTCATCACTGGCTTGCCTGCTTACAGGAATTGATTATCTCTGAGGTAAGAGCAGTGGCAAGGAGACTTCCTAGAGCATACAAATTTGGTGACTAGAACAGAAGCAATGACAGGATGGGCAAATATTGAAAAACAGCAGTCAGTTTTCTGTGAGCTAAAGAAAGGACTGTGTCACTCTGGCAAAGGTGGGAGGACCTTGGATTTCAGTTTTATGTCCTATACTGTAATCACTTGGCCCTCAGAGGGTCTTGAAACTGTGCAATCACTACACCAGGTAGTACTTGTAAGTACTTGGCTTGGAAGGCAGGAGTAGACCCAGTGCAGGGGAGCCTTTGCATGGTATGACTGGGTTATATCCAGTTGTCTTCTTCAATTGTAGCAGCAGGGGGAGTAGCCATACACTACATAAGCATCTATGCATTTTATTTATATAATTTCTGCAGGTGGTTTATCCAGTTAGCTTCTTTTAGTGCTTTGGCAACTAAATTATTCAGTGCTAAACAAATTAATTCTTCTCTTGATCCTGGCAATAAGGAGTAATTCCTGCTCTCAGGTATGCTGGCTGTTCAAGACTAGTGCCCAAAACTCCATAGTTTTTTACTTGTCCATTTGCATACAAAAGTGAGGGAGGCCTTCACTTTGCCTGGGAGCTAACCCTTGGCTCCACAGGCAGCCACAGCTGGGAGGCAGTGAACGTCCTGATGTTGTGTCTTCTCCACCTGCACCACTGATGGGGGCCCAGAATTCTCCCTTGCTGCAGAGTCTGGGAGCTGAAACTGAGCACTGGCCACATCACCCCATCCCTCCTCTGGCCAGGGGTGCAGCTCCCAATCAATGATGCCATCAGGCCCCTCACAAGTGGGTACCTTTCTTGGGCCATGGACTTTGACACAGGGCTGCCATTACATACCTGTTACTCTTGAATGACCCAACATATTTTCTGTATAGGTCAGGTTGTTTCCTATGGTTAGCTGAGATCTCTCCAATGGAAACATGAATATGTTTCTTAGCCTTGAGGGAGGCAGAAGAATCACACCAAAACCAGTGAGAGAGTTGGAGGGGGGAAAGAGGAGTTGCTCATGCTGAGATCATTGGCTGCTGCAAAATCTCCCTTCCTATTTGTAAAACCAGTTGTGGTAAAAACTCAGAGCAGGCCTGTTAAAGCTTTGTGACACAAAGCCACTGTAAAGGGAGGAGCTGTTGAAAAAGATGTTACCATACATAAATATGGATTCACTATGCACTTGTCCAGAGATGGCTGTACAAGGTGTATGGTGTACTAAAAACACACTGTCTCTGTGCTGCCTTTGAAGGTGATTTTTCTTACCGAAATTACAAAATCTAGCATGAATTTATGAAGTGTACAATGAATGGAACAAAGAACAGTGTGCTATTCCAGACCCAGGTGACTGCTTCATCTGTGATTTGATTGAGCAGAGGGCACCAGGCTTGCACAAGACAGAATGGTTGGCACCGTCCCCCATCAAGTGCAAGCTGGAGCTGCCAGGAGTCACAGGGGCTGATGCCAAGGGCTTCTCCTTGTGAGTGAGAGCTGAGCTTGCTCAGGGTCAGAGCCCCTGGGCTGTGTCCAACACGCCACTGCTTCACCTTTCCCCCACGGCACGGGAATGGCGTGTCCGTACAGCTGTGGAGCCTCTCCCATTGTCCCTGCTCCACAGGTGGGTGCTGTGCAGTGAGGCATGGTGTGCAGCTTGCACCTCCTGGTTTGCATTGTCACAGTCACCTTGACACCTGCTTGGGTGGTTATGTTCCTGTCTTAATTTTCAGAGTGCAAAGCCCGTAAAGCGGGATGGGAATGAGGTGCTGCTCCCCTGTCTCTAAAGCAGTGCTCTGGATGGGTTTTTGCTTGAGAACTTTTCATGGAGAACCGTGTCCTTGAGCAATTCATGTGGTCTAAATCAGGGCATAGTTGAACGTAAGTGAACTCTAAGAAGATGTTTTCATTAGGCAGCACATTTCTGAATGATAGAAATGATAACATACCTGAATAAGTATCATTTGTTCACTGACTAAAGTTTGTCCCTCTCTGAAAGTTTCCATCCTTGAGATAATTATGGAAGAATGGAGGAAGTGGTTCTACATATGCAGTCGTAGTTGACAATTCAGGTTCTGGTTTTGACTTAGTAAACTGTAAAGGGTTACAAATTATTTTAAACAAAAGTAGTTGACAAAAATAGCACATGAGTACCAACAGGACGTTAGACTGCTTTCTGCTTGCAGACAACACATTAACATGTTGTGTATTTTCTCTGAAGGAAGTAGAAATTCGAAACAAAGACCTGGAAGGACAGCTGTCTGATCTAGAGCAACGTCTGGAGAAAAGTCAGAATGAGCAAGAAGCTTTTCGCAATAACTTGAAGACACTTTTAGAAATTCTTGATGGAAAAATATTTGAACTAACAGAATTACGAGATAACTTGGCCAAACTAATAGAGTGTAGTTAAAGAAAATGGGATTTCAGTGCCAATCAGTTTAAAGATGCACTGTCTCTCTTCATAGAACTGTGTTGGGCTCTGCATCAAAGTTGCACAAAATTAGAAAATGCTCCTCTGAGAGGGATTGTTTTAAATTTGACTTACAATTCAATGTAAAATTTAGAACTCAGCTTGTAGCCAGTTGAAGAAAAAAAAAAAAAGAACTTGAATTACAAATTACCTCCTTTTACATTATTGGCCACAGATAACTTGAAAGATATTAACAATAATTGAATGCAATCCTTTTCTAATTATCAGTGATGGATGAATCAGCAGTGTCCCAGGACACACTCCATTTTGTGACAGATACAATATAGTTTATTGGCTATTTTATTTAAGATATTTAAATGCTGTGTTTTGTGCAAGAACTTAGTGATGACAGCCCTGTATTTTGTTGTTCTTAATAATTTCTCAGGATAAGTTGCACTGTGGAGAAGCAGTGCCGGAACAAATTTATTCTTGCCAGGAATGAGAGAGAGTTGCATCTTAAATTGAAACAAATTTACTATAACTGCTTGTATAAACTTCTTCCTTTTGGTTTTTTGGGGGTTGGTTGGCTGGTTGGTTTTTTTGATTTTTTTTTTAATAGCTATACATATATACTGGAAGATACCGTATTTCTTTATGGAGCTTACTTTGGTGTTCTACAATATTGTCCAATGTAAGGTTTTGTTTTTCATATGAATTCCATGTAATTACAGTGAGATAGTATCTTCCACTTAACTAAATTTTGAAGCCAACCAGTGATAGAAGATGAGTCCCACAGGAAAAAAAATCCATCCCCCGCCCCCAAACCCCCTGAGAATTTTAAATGTAAGTTTTAAATTTTAAATTTGACCTGCGCAGATAACAAGGAATGGCCAGTTGTTTGTTTTCTGGCCCTGATACTTATACTGAATGTTCAATTTGCTGTTAACCTGTTCTGCAGGAGACTTTTTCAGAATGTGACATGAAACAGAGGTTCTGGGAATAATGGCTTACGGGGAGCACTGTTCTGTTACAGATTCATTAAGGGCACAGAGGTACCACAAGGGATTGTTTGTACACTGAACGTGTCTAGCCAAAAAGGCTGTTTCTTGAAGTTTTGTTGTCATAGCAAATTGAACTGAAGACATGTTTACTCTTTTATGGGTCTTCATATCACATCTTTATCAAAACCACACCAGGCAATATTCTGAACTGTTAATTAAGTGTTTAAAAACAGGACATTGAATTGAATTATCCTCAGTAAGCAGGTTTTAAAGTTGTTTTGATGTAATTTTAACAGACTTTTGGCAAACACACATTTCTTAATATAATAGATTTATTTAAAAAAACCCAACTCTTTGAAAGGTAAGCCAATTGTCATGTGTCTTGCATCACAGTGCATTCTTGCCATAAATTGCTTGTAATGCTGAAGAGGGCTTTTTTAAAATGTATGAATGAGTGTCAGACCTCAGAGTTGAAAGATGCACGAACCTTTGTTTGCTCCCCAAATTAATTTGAATGTTAAACATGAAATCTAGCTGCTTATGAAATTTGTAGAACACAGTTTTCTTCACTTAGAGACTGATATTCAAAACTAGAAAAGATAAGTTTGTTTTCATGTATGTACTGTGTGTATATACCATATAATACACACGGGTTGTCATTTATATTGGAAAGACATGCTTTATTTCTAAAATACCTTTTTCCTTTCCCTTAACTGGTGATTTATCAGGTCTCCCCTGACTAGTCAGGGAAGTGGCTTAGGTTAAATGCTAAAACTGTCATGTATTATATGGTATGTAATATACACAATGTTTACGCTTTCTCCATATTTTTTAGGGTATTTTCTCACATTTACTAAAGGGGTGGGGGGAGCTTGTTTCATTGTGCTACTGGTTGAAAACTTTGTGGTGAGCTACATGTTAATCATTCAGGGGATTTTAGACAGTGGTGTGTATATCTTCATCAGGTCCATATGAGCAGATACAGCCAGTTTTTAATTTTCCTGGGGATATTTGGGCCTGATTCTCCTGTCACTTGTGCTGCTGTAAACCAGATGTGTCCTTGATGTGATGTCAGCAACATTCTGTTGGCATAACATCCGTGGAAGTGCAAGGAGAATTCGGCCTCCTAATGCTCAGTGGACATAATAAAGATGAAGAAAGAATAAAAAAAACATAATGATGGAATAAATGTAATATTATTTTTAATGATATTATTATTGACATTTTTAAAGATATGATGTCATATGTGTGGGGAAAATAGTGGACAGAAATATTCCACTTAAATTTTGTGAATATGTGTGGTACATGAGCATTTCTATGTATAAGTACACACACATATGTATATACAGAACATGGAAAAATTTAGATGTGCACATTTTTAATATTTTCCTATTGAAATTAAATTTAAAATTGGAAATTGATATTTGAGAATTTCTTTTTCTCATAGAATAGATAAGCTTCATTTCTTTTTTTTAAGTAATACAATTACTGAGGGCTGCACCTTTGAATTCCCAAATAGTTGCCAAACATAAATATGGGATGAGGTGAACATACGTGCACATATAAATAAAATCCTATGTCTAAGACTATTTTTAATGCTTATGTACAGTAGGCAAGTGTTTAGAAATTGTGATCTAAAGTTCATACTTAGGTGGCTATACCTACTGTAGCCTCTTCACTTGTTTTAACGTAAAGGTTTTCCCATTTGAAACGTTGCTGTCCCAGCGATGAGTACTGTACATTGTATCTATCTTTAATGAAACTATGGGAATATGTATACAAGAAAACAGTGTTCAGTACTATAGCCTGAAAACATGACCGTGAACTTGCACTGGAGGGGAGAGCAGTCACTTTGTGTATAATTTATTACATGGCAACTACAGTATTGGAAAAAAAAAAAAAAAAAAAGCCAACAGAAGAATTACCATAAGCCTCACAGAAATACAGAAATAGGGGAGTAAAAAAAAAAAAAGAGAGAGAAAAAATAAATCAAACCCACACTTTTTAATTTTGAAATACACTTGCTGTTCTCTGGAGAATGTATTATTCTTTCTTTTTTTTTCCTTAAATCTTTTTCAAGTATGTGCAAGCGATAGCAGCAGCTACCTTAATCTTTCAGGTGCTACTGGATTTTGCATTAGTGTGTTATGTTGTGAAATCCTGACTTTGACATAAAAGATTTTTGTAAGTATATCCCCGTCTGGATAGCTAGTTTTTGGAGTGTATTGTTCATAATCCATATGCCTCAATGAGCCAGAATCTACATTTTTCTATGTGGACAAAGTAAAACATGTGAATTAAACTGTCCATTACAGACTGGAAGTTCCTTTTCCTGGCCAATATATCCAGGAAAGAGGAGAACAAAATGAACTGATAATGCAGAAATGTGGTTATAAGGTCTCTAAGAAAATACATTTTCAGGTAAAATATAAATAAATAAATAAATAAAGGGCTAAACCAGTTGTCACACAAATAAGTATCATTTCACGCTATCGGTGGCATTCCCAGGATAATTCCTTTAAAGAAAACCGTAGGATTAACAATGCATCAATTAAAGATTAATATTTTGGGATATGTCTTTTCAGCTGTCAGTTGTAAAAGGTTTCTGATTTCTGCTCATTTTTCTACCAGTTGGGGATTAACTTCAGGTTTGCCTTCAATAAGAGGCTAAACCTCATTTCATTCTGTCATCTTATATATTCTGTACTGAAGTGGCTGCTGAACAGCACTCTGTGAACACGGCATTCAAAAGTCAAAATCAAAGCCATTTTTCAGAAATACTGCACGGAGAGAGGAATGGAAAACTTGCAGATCTTAATTCTCTGCAGAGCTGCAGATATCAGTAAAAGCACTTGACTTGGTTAACTGCAAAAATCTTAAGGCCAAAGATAGATCTAATTAGAGATTAGATCTGGGTGTCAGAAGACAATTAAAAAATACCATCAAGAAACTCCATCCCAATGTGTTCAGTCTCAGTCACTGAACATGCCAGTTAAGTGCACACCTATACAATGGGGTTTCTTCTTCAGAAAATGGACCCGACTCTGCTAAGCAATGTTCAAATTGTCTTGTTTACATTTTCTTAGTAATGCTGCATTTGTGCACTACCTCTGAACAGTGCTAAGCAGAGACCATATCACAGAATAACACACATTATTTGAAATCCCTGGTTTTCCTTAGCAGCCTTAGTTCCTTGTTTTACTCCACTTACTTCTGACAAGATGGATGAATTTTCCCCGTTTTGTTAAACGTTTTGGAACAATGAGCAGAGTTTTGTGTCAGAGCCCAGAGTCAGTTCAGCTCAAGTCCACCCTTCTGGCCATGCCTAGCCAGAAAGCAGATGTGAGTCTAAATGTCACAATACCTCTAGATACTATAGACAAAAGTGGGTTTTCACACCATAAAGGGTCTCACAGCTTGCCCGCCACAACTTCTCAGGGACCTGTAGCGGCCAGTTCTGCTTCTGCACTGCTGGCAGCTCATCATAGGACCAAAGAAACACAGTATACCTACTTTCCCCCTCATTGCTGGGCCTTGCATAAGCAGAGCTCAGATGCAAAAATGTATCTGGCAATCTTTAGTATTTTGAGATAAAGGCATTGGAAGGAAAGTAACAATCAAAAGTGTTTTAAATTCGGGGTGGGTGGGGGAAAAACAGATTTCAAAAAAATTCCCTAGTGTGGAAACCTCGGGTAGCTGTAAAATAGGTGAAAACTATTTGCATAGGGAATGACAAACCACCTGAAAGGATCTCACTTTCCGTAGGTGCTCACAACATGCTGACAATGAGCATACCTGGCTTGCCCCAAAACTCCACTCTTGATTGCCAGAGGCTTCCCAAGGTCAGCACTGGGGGTGTGTTTCCTGAACACAGCTGAAGTCCTGACAGTCTGCAAACCCCATGTTCTTTCAGTATTTTACCTTCACAACTCTATACCAATATTAGCCATTGGTGCTCCCTGTTTTCTGCTGCCATCAGTTCCTATCACCTGTGATATTTGTGTAATGGAATTCTGAGCTGAGTTCGCGGTTTTTTCTTTCTTTCTTTTAACTTGGAAGTAGTTTCCAAACTTGTTCCCTGCTTTGGGGATTCTCATCTGCTCTCATCCAAGCCTCATCTCACTGCATGGATCCAGCAGTGTGTCAGCTGCTTTTGCTTCCATTAGATTGAGAATAGCGACATAGACATTTTCTTGGAAGAGAAGTTGCATTTCTGTGACTGTGGTAATTCTTGAAGAAGAAGGATTTTTTTCCCAGTAGATCAAGAAGGAGGGCAGAACTAAAGATCTTCACAAACAATACGATGCATCCAGGTGCTAAGGGGAGAGGAAGAGCTACACTGACAAGGTATGTGTGAATATAATCTGTGTGTATGGATTTCCTCCTGTTGAATTAAATATGGTCATGCAGATACTTGCAGAGAGGGAACAAGACCTTTGAAATTCTCTGAGTCTGGCTTGTATTTTGTTAAATGATCAGTGGAATTGTCTCAAAACAAAAGAAATGTGAAGCAAAATGACCTTGTACTTGCCTGCAGGAGAAAGATCATAGCCCTTACCTATGGATGGAAATTTAAACATTAAATCTACTTCCTCCACATCTGAATATATGGTTATTTTTATAATTCCAGCAGTTTTGTTTCTCAGGAATCCACAGCAATGGGAACCAGAAATCCATCAGTGTAAAGTACAGCTCTCTTTGACTTTCACTTAGTGAGAGGAGCCAGGGTAGAAGTAGGAAGCTGAGTGCCTCAAGTAGTAGTATTTCATGTGAGCATCCTGCATCTAGTGTCTGCTGCACAGCCTCACTGCTGCGCCCTGCCAGCTGCACTGGCTGTCTGTCCCGGAAGCAGCCCAGGAGGGTTTGCTGTCCTTTGTTCAGAAGCTGCTGCTTCAAAACTGCAGCTTTGTCATTACCAGTCTGGAGCCCTTTTGCTCTGGAGCATTTTGCACATTCAGAGTTTTGCCTGCAGGGGGAGAAAAGGGGAAATTTCATTCTGTGTATCTTAAAGAAGCAGAGTAATGTGCTGATTTGATATAAGCTGCGTTTCCCCACCTCTTTGAAAAGAAATTATGAAAGCTTTATTTGAGGTGGTTATTGTTACCCTTTGAACCTACCAGTCAAAACTGTCATTGTCCTGTATTTCTTGCGTTTTTCCTTTTGCTCCTTTTGCATTGTTCCTTTGTGTTCTTTTCTCTTGCGTAACTTGGAACAACCAAACATTTACAGTCAATGTAAGTCCTAAATTGCTTATGGAATGAGAAACATAAATATGCAGTGTCAAACTCACCTGGCAGGGACATCAGTAACCCAAAAAATCCCAAAATCCACCCACACAAAAGATACCTGTGGGTGTGAGGTGCTGGCTGTTGTGCATGGACCTCTCAGCCTCAGTGAGGAAGCATGGGGGATATTCTAAACAAGCATTACTGAGGCATGCTACTAGGAAGTACCTTGAATCAGAGCTGTCTAAAAGACAGCAATACAAGTATTTTCAGAAGACATGAGTTTTCATGCTCGTCACCAGTGATGATGACTGTATTACACAAATAGAAAATGTCTGTAAGGCACATGTAACTCCTCAAGTCAAAATGGAAAATGTTAGGATTGGCACCAAAAGTTCCCATCAAAGCTAGAGGATTTCTGTCATCACCTAGGATAGGTTCATTTGCAAATGAATTATAGCTACACCGGAAATCTCCATGAGAGAATGAGTACAAAGACAAGAGCAGCTCTCTGTCAGACTGGGAAATTCAGCCATGGGACTTAGTCTGGACTAGCAGGTTGGGCAGGTGGCAAACAGGGATGTCGTTTCAGAGGGGTTTAAAGGAATTTTGGCACTTGGACCAAATTGCTGTGTTGAAGTTGTGACATGGACACGTATCTAAAATCCAGAAGGGGATAAGGCCTCACAGAGGACAGCATTGGTCAGCCCTGTGACTGAGCAAGCAACTGCACTGGAACTGCTGATGTGTCCAAACACAGAATCGCCTCTCTAAACCTGGCAATGAGGATGGTTCAATTACAGGAAAAGAATAAACAGATTCACCAGCTTTTGAGGCTCGTTTTACAGTTCAGCAATAGCTCCTAAGTGGCTGTGGAATTTGCCAAAACATTTCAAGTCTCTCTTTTGAGGGGCTGCACCAGAAGAGGGGGCCACTACTAGAGGCAGTTGTAAGCTGACCTGCACGGCCCCCACAAGCACAGTGCTGGGTCTTACACAGAATAAATGCTGGCATGCAGCTGCTTGGAAAATAGCTGGTGACAGTGGAGTGTCAAAGGATCAGGCCTTCATCAGCTGGAAAGTCTTGACAGATTTAAGTGAAGAAGTTCTAATTTAGAGTATTTCAGGGTAATTATCTTTTCTTTTTACTGAGACTTCACAGCTTGCTATTGCAATGACACATTGATGGGTTAACAGAAGACACTGTAGTGTCCCCTTGGGGAACAGCTAGGCTCCTTCCTCTGGGAAGGGTGCAGAAGATAAAGTTTGCATTCCAGCACTTAGCCAAGCTGGCACTACTGACAGTACCAAGCACTTCCTTATCCAGAAGCATCCGTGCAACCCTGAGCATCCACGAAGGACTGCAGCAAATCCATTCATCTGGGCAGGGATTCTGTAGTTACCTCAGGCAGCTGATGGCTGGGAGCAGAACCCAAGGTTAATTGCAGATGGGGATGAACCCCAGTGCAGTCTCAACAAACACTGTCTGAGACACAAAGTTTCTGTTCAAAGTTTCTTACTGCTGATGGAGATTAAAAACTGAATACTTGAAGGGTTGGGGTTTTCTGCAAAATGGGACATAGCACTTACTTGGAAATGTGACTACTTTTGAGTATTTAAATAGAATACATGCTATTTTGTACACAAGCAAAGCATGCCCTGGTAGGCAACATGTGGCTCATGTTTTCCCTGAATACACAGCCCAAGGAGACAACTTCATTTTTGTTTGTTTGTTTGTTTGTTTGTTTTAAAGAGCAACAAACCTGATCTCCTAAACAGAGATTTGCTTTAACTAATGCAACCTTTGACTGAGGGCAATTTCTGCACTCCTCTGACCTTTTCCCAGAATGGCTTAATGAGAATAGGCACCCTCAAAGTATCACTCAGGTTTTGTGACCCTGTCTGTTGGCCACATGCACTGATGGAATGGCCCGTGAAGGGCCAGACCTGGCAAAAGCCAACAGCCTGACTCACTGAGCACAGCTGGACTTAGAGCTGAGTGACAAAGCAAGGTATGGGTGTGCCAGGGGACACATAAAACATTGTTGCAAAGCAGGGGAAATAAATTTGCTCCTACAGTGGTGCTGGGCAGGGGGAGAAGTAAGAACCTTATGTTTCAGCTTACTTTGCTGTTAAGAGAAGCCTTTTCAGCAGCAGAAATCTTTAGGAAACCATTACAGGAATGACACAAATATATGTATCCCATAAACAAAAGTATAGGATGTGTGATTTTTTTTTTTAATACAATAAAAATTATTTTATAATGCCAATTCAAGACCTTTTTTTTTTTAACATGTTATTAGAGACCAAGACAAGTGTGCAGTGGTTTCTCTGTCAAATTGTTTTCACAGAACTTTATCCACTCCAACAGTACTTTTACTCACAGCAAGTGCATGTGGGGAGAAAATGGCCATCCTTTTATGGTGCTTCAAAAGAAGTTGATTCATAAATGTCTGTTACGGTGTTTAAATTGTGCTTTTAACATGCATGGCAGTTTGAGCATGCACTGATGATTTTGTATGCTAAGAACTCAGTTACACTCTTACTGATATTGAATGGGATTAAAATAAAATACTGAGGAAGAAAAAGTATAGTTAATATAAGTGCTTTGTATGAATTGCATGATTCTTCAATCTTCCTTATTCCTGTGACTTTTAAACAGCAATGTACAGAGGGAATGTGATGCTAATTAGAAAAGTTGTTAAGATGAAAGAATGAAGTAAACAGTGACTTTTGTTTGAAAGACTGTGAATGTGCTTAGTCTTATGTAAGCAATGTGGGGCGAGACGTCTCAGAGAAGTCTGCTGCATTCCACCGTGAGGAAAGAGTGACAAGAAAGCAATAGAGATGATTTGCCTGTGGCACAAGTATCTCCAACAAACATCCCACCAACAGCACAAAACTACAGTAGGAATAAAGGGGTAAGACAGTGTGAATGTGAATATAACTTTTGTTTTGGTTTAGATTCTTTTTTTCCCCAAAGTTTTGGTTGATTAATGACGAGCAAAAGTGAACCCCAGCAGCAACACAGGCAGAAGCCTTAACAGCACAGAGAGTAATCTGTGCCTGTTTTTATCCACCAGCCCTTCCTGTGGAGGCAACAGTTCAAGGGAGATGTGCTGTCTTTGAGATGATGAAAATCTGGAGAGTGAGCTTGACTGTGGTGAAGATTTGCACAAAGTTTAGAGAAAGTAAAAAGAGACTGAGAATCTTAGTGCAAAGGGGGAAAGGACAGAAAGGCTTCTCCCTGGGATCAGTTCTGCAGGATGGAGAGTTGGACAGAGACTTGCAGCACTTCTGTGAGCAAGGTAGGTTACGTGGTGATGATGCTGTAGCTTCTTGGCAACACCTCTGGGGTGGTTTTCTGCTGAAGGGCAGTTGTGTAAGCAAAGTGATGCCTGTAACAGTTCAATGGCTGACATGGTACATCTAAGGTTTAAGACACCATTTTATCCATTTTTACAGACATTATAACCTTCCTTTACAAATGGTAAAAACACAGTGGCACAACTCTGCGAAAGTAGATTTAGACCGTGATCTGTGATGTGAGCATAAAGCTCCAGCTGTGGTGGTGGTGGTGACATGCTGATGGCTTGCTGATCCCAAGATTCAGAGATACTGTGGCATTTCAGGATTCCTCTAAGCTCCCTCCTATGGCAGGAAGAATGAAGCCTATAAAATGGCCTTCTCTCTCCCTATGATGGGAAGCAGCAGTATGAAAAGGAAAATGCTGAGAAAAGGAGCAGTTCATAGGTTTTGGAAAACAACATCTGTCAAACACACCTTCCATTTTTTACTTCTTTCCCCTGTACCTACTGCCTCTGTTGAGCATTAAGTGGTGGAACAGAAACAAACCCTGCACGTATCAGTAGTTCCCTATTTCAGAGGCACTGTGGCCCACTGAGTATTTATTTACAATGTACCTTTGATTTACATCTGATGTGTAACAAACAGGAAAAAAATAAATGATGCTTCTACGTATCTGTCATCTTCTGTGCTGTACAAACAAGAGGCCTTACCCTGCATGGCACACCACTGCCTTTCATCTACCTACGGATACATTCACTCATCTGCAATCCTGATGCATACACTGAATTCACTTCCAGCCTGGATGGATACTGTAGAGAGTTATAAAAAAACTATCTACTTATCTACTGAAGCCAATGCCAAGCAGAACCAGCTGATGGAGCACTGCAGAGCACACACACCAAGGTCACACACTGCCAGAGCTTTAGGAACAGACATCACACAAATGTAACACTCTTCTCTCTTAAATCAGCAACAAGCAAAGAACTGATTATTTCAAAACACATTTCCTACTTGTTCTACATGTTCTGCCATAACCCAAAATTAAGAGTCATTATTACCTGGCATGAAAAACAACACTAAGAAACCAAAGCCAGACAAGCCTTGAATTTTGCGACATAGATTTACACTGCAAATACAAAGTTGGTTTAATGCTGCTATTAGGAATGTAATTTTCCTTGTTTTCTCAGGACTGTAATGGCACTAAGAAGTTCCTGTTCCAGATATACACTGTTTTTTTCTTTCCTCATATTAAGGAACCAGCTAGATATAGAACCTACCTGCACTGCACCAAAAACACAGAACCAAAAGGGAAAAGAGATACAATATAAAGATACCTCTTTTGCATGATGGATGCCTACATAAATAATAATGCAAAATGGCTAGTGGAATAAAAGGAAGAACTTACCCACAGACATCTAGGAACTCTAGTAAGTGTAATAAGGGTGCAAAGCTCTTAACATTTCTGTATTTAAACTTTTTTTCATAAAGTGTTTCTGTCTTTTGATTAAGATATGGAAAGGGGGTGTGATTTATAATTACCCGCAACTACCTGCATCATTTAGGAGTGAAGTTCTTCTGTAATACCTGACCTGTTCATGTGGCTTCATTTATGAAGATGTTACCTAAATACAAATATTCCATGCTGCAACATAGCTTAGATGCGACCACCTACCACTAAACAATGACACAGAATCTGAGGAGTTTTAAGAATAACAATGGGAACTGAAATTAATTAGACCTGAAATTGGTTTTTGTGGGAACCAAACAGTACAAAAAATACTTTTTTAATGCTAGTATATAATCAAAGTTAAAACCAAGACAGTGATCAAATAAATATCCTTTAATAAAGAAAAGAGGAATAATTTTAAAGCACCAAAACTGTGAGTATGATGTTACATTGCATGTACAATAAGGTGAATGAATGCAGTACTTTGCGTACAGGTTTAAATTTCTGAATCATGATAATAAAACCCCATGAAATACACAGCAATAAACTTGCATTGCAGAAAAGCTGCACTAAAGAAAAAAGACCAAGAAGCAGACAATTAAAACTTTTTTTAGTTTCTAGGTATTGCTAGAAATGTTTGTTTAGTTCTTAACCTTTTTTTTTTAAACATACTTGTGCTTAATACTTAATAACTTTGAGCATTTTCAGGCATAGTAAATTTGCAGAGTTGTTTACAATAAAATAAGCATTTAATATGTTCTTTTGAATATAATGGAATTAAAGAACTTTCTTAAAGCCAAGCACAATGTGCTAGTAGTGTCTGAGTCTAATGATAATATTGCACAAAGCTAGTGAATGGAAAAATTGTTTTCATTATTTCTTATTTATTCAACAGGCTTAACAAAGAAGTTAGTTTCATTAAGCTTCACTGGCTTCATTCATGTAAGACAACTTGTAGCCATCTGTATTTCTTTAGCTTTCATTTTATGATGATGCATTTGTACACACTTAAAATGAAGTTCAAAACATACAGCAACAGCAACAACACGCTGGAAGATGTTAAGTGAATATCCCCAATACCCAACACCTATTTACCAATTCAAAAGTCAAAACTATGTTTATACTCTGAAAATCTAGCCAGTTTATGGCAAACTTATTCCTGGATAGGTGACAGTCTCTGGAATAAAGTCTCTGCAGTTTGGACTATATGCACCAAAACAGTCTTCATCTTTTCTACTTGTTTCCAATGGACTAACTACTGGTTAAGGAGCTTCAGATAATGCTCTACACATTAATATTAAAAACTCAGCAGAATAAAATTCATTGCTTGGTCATTTTCCATATTAGAGGTACAGAGCATTCACATTTGAGAATGGAAAGATGACCTTTTCTGTCTTATTCTGAAGCTCTGAGCCACAGAATATAGAAGACCTGAATCACAATAAAAATACATAAATGTCAGGCTGCAGATTCACCACAGCCAGAGCTGTGAGTTTTGGATTAACAGTCAAACTGAATGGGAAGTACAAAGACCCATATATGCAAACAGCCCCTCCCACAAATATACTGGCATGCCCGCCCTCCCTCCCTTGACCCTCCTAAAAATTCTAAGTATTTATGTATTAGGCAGCAATTAAATATAAATTCACTTTGTAGGAAAACTTAAATTACAGTATATTTATAGGTTAAAAACAGCCATTGTGTTGATAGCATTGATAGCAGTATGTTGATGTGCTTATTACACCAAAGAGCAATTTGCAGTCAAGTTTAGGATGACCTACTGTCTGTCAGCTCCAAGAGGACTGAAATCATGCAACATGCTCTCCCAGTAAGGTGCTTCTGTTACTCTTTTCTTTGCAAGAAGCTTTGCTTGTTCTTAACATTAATTCTGTAGTGCGAAACATCAACAACATATTGTCCATGCTTATGAAATCATTACCAGAAATACATCCAGGTAATTTAATTACATAAGCATTACAATGAAAATAAAATCTGATTACACGCATGAGCAAACTTGATTTACAAATTACACTCCTGAAATTCAGTGCAACAAATGGAACAAGGGTAACATTAACCAATAAAGTTTCTGCCTCCTCTTCTCAATAAGTTGCATCTTCAACAATGCATCTATCATTACTTTATTATTAAACAGTACAGAATATAGTGCTTATACTCAAAATGATTCTTTACAAATAACGTAGTGAAGTATGTTGAGTTCTATCCCCAATTCAGTCACAAAAGAACACAATATATAATCATACTAATTTATTTTACAAGTGTCTGGTGTAGAATGCAGACTGTCAGATTTAAAATTAAAAAAAACAGGCAAAACTTAAAAGTGATGTTTGAGAAAAATAAAAAAGCCTTCATCTACCCTAGACAGATAACTAACATGAAAATACAGTAAAGTGAGTAAGACTATTGGTCATTTGTAAAGGATCTGGAACCTCCATGAATGAGAACGTGAAATTCTTGTTGATACAAATTCCATTTCTGAACAAGGCTATTGCTGTTTACCTTATATTTTGGTTATTTTAGTAGAAACTGAGTACTTAGTTTCTTGTTCCCACTCATAAAAGATTTTTCAGTCCTTACATAATAAGCATTTGTACAATAAACATTATGCATTCCAAATCTTTACTTCACTGTATCAGTTACACCATAGTAAAATTTTATATTTGGAAAAAGAAAGAATTTTCTAAAAATTGAAAAGGCCCAAAACCTGACAAACTACTTAAGATAAATAACTAGCAACAGAACAATGCAGCCACAACAATAAAATGAAAAAATATCAATAGGCAGGTCTTTTTATGGAGGCTCCTTGCGCATGTTTACGTGTTTTTCCTTAGTGATGCTTGCCAAGATTTCTCACGGACCAACACAACTATTACAGCTTTTCTCAGCTGTGGTGGAACTGACCTCAACGCAGGACTGTCATAATTTCCCTAAGTTTCTTGTAAATGCACTAAACTTTCCCCATTTTCTGCGGTAGCCATCCCACTGGAAAATTCCACATGGCAGAGGATGGTACCTTTTCTGCATCAGCCTGTGTACACTACATATGAACAATTTTTATATCAAAGTGAAAATTATGTGAAATTGTGACTCACAGAGATTTAAATTCAGAATTTTTTTTTTGAGCAGGATGTGGAAAAAACCCCCATTCATTTTCCACACAGAAGATGGCAGTTTTGAACTGATTTATACTGCTATGCTCAGCGTAACAACTACTTTTTGTGTGCCCATAAAATACATGCTCATATGAGAACTCCATTTCTATTGAGACTAAGCTAATACAGAAATCTAAGATTTCAGCTAAATATGAAACAGATTAAGAAGACTAATTTCATCAATCATGCACACATTTTTCAAGGCAAAGATGACAGATCACATGGCATATGAAACATCTGAAAACTGTAGTACAGCATGGAGCTATTTAGATAACAACACAGTGGTAAATTGCAGACCAACGTGTTGTGCAAGGGAACCACTGCACAAATACTTTAAAATTACACTACTTTTCCTCGGCTTGGAATTTTGCTAGTGTTCTGTATGCATACTCCAAGGAATGAAACTGCAGGCTGGAAAATAGGAAAAAATGAACACAGACATTGCTTGTTCACCACTGTTAATTTAGCACTAAGTTTCAGATGAAATGTATAATGTGAATTACCATTCTACATTATAGTTCTGTTTTGTGCTACAGCCAAAAATTTATTTGATTACCTTGGTTTTAATGTGTGGTGTGACTGAAGGTACAAACAAATGTAGAACAAAACAGCTGATGGTATATGCAGTGTCAAATGATTATGATGAACCTTGAAACTGCTGCTGTTGCTGCATGAACACAGCATCAGACAGCTTGCAACCATACCATGTAACACAGAATTCAGAGAATATACTTAAGAAAAAAGCATCATGTAGTTTTAGGCCTGTGGAAAGCCAGTATCAGGTGTTTCACACAGCTGAAAAATAGAGACCTGGCAACTAACACAGCAAAATCGATACAATTCTACAGTAACACTGCTCGCAGGTGCTTTGAAAAATCAATGTTCACTAACTTTATAAGTAAGGCAACATGGTTAAGAAAATCCTCTCGAGATGTTTGACAGAGCTTTAATTTTTGGACAGCCACAGCAAAACATCTTCAATAGACTGAAGGGTCCCAGAGCTGAGGTTCCTTTTGATTACACAGCCTATTGCTAAGGTAAGGTCTCCTGCTCCTTTCTCTGTAAGTAAACGGCAAGACATGAAATCCCCTGTTATAAATGTTAACACAGTACGTGTTCCATTACACGACAGCAGCAATGAGTAACTCCACTTAAAAGAACCCAGATCCCCATATAGTAGTTTATCTGTCAAAAGAGGAACAGTGAATGGACCACACAACACAAAGGACAGGGACTGTGTATTTCTCAAACACAGTGTATGTTACGCTAGGAAAAACAAAATGCTAGTGAAAATTCAGCTTTCCTAGAAGTGTAATGGGTTGATTTTTAATACCACATGAGGTTTTTAGGTGGTACAAGGCTACTTGTATCTCTGTATTGACATACCTCTTGGTACTGTGGTATCGTAAGGTAGCTGCCTGCAGCCATTAGTCATGAGGTTTAGGACTACTCCTAAGTATTCACTGCAAAGGAAGTTGTAACTCTCCTTTAAAAACAAAACAGTCAGAATCAAAAGAAACGTTTTTAAGCCACTAGGCTTTTGGGTATGAAATACAAACATTTTTGCAGCCACTAAAGGGAATGATGAAAACCAGCAAGAATAGCATGATTTTCACAACTGAATTATCAGTATGCTTAAGTGCTTTGATCTTTTTTAAAGAGGGCTGCTTAGACTAATCAAAAGCCATTTTAAACCAAAAGAGAAAAATATTTTTAAGTATGAAATTACAAAATATTGCTTCTTATAACAAATGATAAAAGTATAACTAACTTGGTTCAGCATAGCTAAATATTATTTTAAAAAAGCATGAAAATGTCTACTTTAAAAAGATGTCAGACTAAAAATGACCTTCTAAAAAGGTGCTGCAGTATGTCTTGCTAAATGTATCATGATGGAAACAAACACATTCTTGAATATGTACTGAATTCAACTCTCATTGTGCTGTGGTCACTTGTTGCTTTTCATACTGACACGCTTCTTCAAGCTAAAAAGAAAAAAGTCTTAGTTGCATGTTACTGAATTTCAGCTACTGTAGTGCAACTAGGAATTCTCCTTCTGGACTATCAGACTTCTACACAGCAAGCTTCTCTGCAGGGAGCCATTTAGTTGAATTTTCAAGCACATGAGATATTCAGTGCAGTGAAGGGGCCATTTTATAGCTGGTTTGGAACCCCAAAGTTACTCTAACAGCAGGTAGTCTCCCAACTCAAAATGCCCCCCTCACTTAACTGGCCATACATTACTAACGCAAATATAAAAAGTGCTTAAGAATCGGGCATTCTTGATAGTATAAAATGCACATCTAAACAACTGAACTTTCTGCCCAAACCAGAATTTGTTTGAACAAATACAGAAAAAAGTGACCTGAAATTAACATTTCAGGCCATTTTTTTCCTTGTAGTGAGTTATTTGCCAAAGAAAGACTATTTCTTTGCCAAAGAAAGCCTCCTGTGGAATTGATGGTCATAACTGCTGGCTCTGAATTCTCAGAAATGCAGAAGAAAAGTAATCTTCAACTGGGGTTTCTTTTCACACGTTGGTGGCTGTCAAGCACCTGTTTGGGAAGAAAAGAAAAAGGAACATCTGAAAAGCTAAATGGCTGTACAAATATTCTCTGATCAACACATTAGGCAATTCTAACATGCAATATAGGGAGCAGTGAGTACTGAGCAAAGATTCTCTTTGCTCCTGGGGTAATGACACAGTGACCCTGCAGCCAGAACACACATATGACCAGGTCATTTTTTTTTTTTTGCCTTCTGGTATTACTGGCAGTTAACACAGATCAGAGGCCCAAAATACTGGATTAGGAGACTACAGAGAACAAAAGCTCGCCTGTTATCTGTTACTTTGTCCACCACTGACAGGAACTCAAGTTCTGCATTACCTACAGTACTCTTAGTGTACTATGGTGATTTATGTGCATTATAATGTAGTCATACAGAGATATTCTCAGGATACTGTTGATAACCAGTACTCTCTTGGATTTTTCATACAGAAGCCACTACATATTTATACTACTTGCTCAGCTACTTCAATATATGCCTCAGTATTTTTTTATATGGTTCAGAGTGTCTGTCTGGAAAGAACTGCTTTTAAAAAGGTTAATCATAACTTTATATAGAAGTTAACTCACAGAGCATGCAATACAAGAGATGACTAGATCTCCTGCAAGAATTAGTTACTATCAGTTTTGTCTTCAAACTTCAATAATTAATGAAACCACTTCGCTGAGCACTGCTTATACTCCCTTCACATATAGCAAGGAACTTTCTGGCACTTAATAAATACACATCACTGTATCAGATTTAGCTTTCATTCTGTAAGGCAAATAACTGCATTGCACTTAGCCTATACAGATGTATGTCTAATTAAGCATAATTCATATAAAATGTGTGCCAACACACTATGTAAGCGTGTTTTCAACCTAAAATCTCTATGCTACTGTTTTATGGCATGTGTAGAGCTTACAAGTCAAAAACCAGTAGGTCAATTTTAAAGCATGATATTAAGTGGATAACCTTACAGTAAAAATCACTACCCTGCTATTTCTACAACAGATTTTCACTATTTTACTCTTGTATGATGAATGCTAGTAAACCAGTCTGTATCTTCAAGCAAGTATGCTCATCTATATGGAAAGTATTTACTCAGTTGAGTTTTTCAAGGGCTTTGTCTCAATCTCTGTTCTCTCAAATTATTTCATGTGCTTGGGCCTTGCAAGGGCCTTGGTGTTTTTTCTGAGCTGTTAGTACAGCTATTTCTGAGCTATTTTCTCAGCTATTCTGTACAACCATTTTCAATCTAAACTATTATGCATTAAATAACTTCACCTAATGAAAACAGAGTTGTTTTCATAATAAAATATGACATTGGTAAGAGAAAGCAGGTCCCAGATACGTTAAGAACAAGGAGCACATACTCCTGACACTGAATCCCGCTTTTAAGTCCAAGTTATTTCACAGGACTTCAGCAGGATGTAGTCTGGTAAAAAGGAGAAAACAACCAGCCTGCATTCAGAACTCCTTTTGTGGGGCTGCAAATAGCAGAGGAAAACATATATTTATATTGTGTGGCAATGACTGTGGAAGATTTCTGAGATGCATTTCCAATGTAAAATGCTTAGGAGGTCAATCCATTTCATTTAAAAAAAAATTAAGTCAGTCTTGGAAAATTTCTTTGTATCTTGCCAAAAAAAATGCAAACAAAATCCTAAACAGTCAAACAGATTTACTAAAATCAAAGTCAAATCACAAAGTTTAAATTTGATCTGTTATCTAGGAAATTAGAATAATTGCACTAAGGAAGCCAAGTTAGTTCCAAGACATGTCTTTTCTTATAGCTGTCACTTGATTTCTGAAGAGCTGTGGTAGTGGGAGTATTCAGTATGCAAGGATAGAAAGAAGTTACATGAAAGCAAAATTATTTTCACTTGGAGTTTCAGCAAGAGTTAAGCACATCTCCACTCCTGGAGTTTCAACTCCAAAATTCAGTACATTTGGTATGGAATAGAAGGAGCAAGCCATAATTAAGCTGTGTGAAATCATTAGGGTGGTCAATGGCTAGTTCATGAAGAACTGAAGGCAGCATTTATTTTCCTTTTCAAAAATTTAAAATATTATAATTTGAAAACACCATGCCAATGCAACAGATTGACACACTATTTCATAATCACAAGAACATTCAGCAGATGATGTGCTAAGTCAGAATCAGATCTTATACAGCTGTAGCACTTTACCAACAGTCATTCTCCAGCTTTGGTAACAACTAACCAGCATAGAAATGCTGGATTGTGAACATTCAAAAAGGTTATCTTCTTTCTACTGCTAACTGTGTTGCAAGGATTACAAATATTTGTCTTCCATTCTGTTGAAACAGCCTTTCTAAACATACTTTTAATTTCTTTACAGATTGCCATACCTCTGGTTTCTCAGATTTTAGGTTTAGTGGGAACCTTCACTAATACTCAAGTTCACTCACATGTCAGTAACAGAAGAGAGCCACCACAAAGAAGTGCTCTATGCTGCTGCAGTCACAAATCTCTTTGTGCTACTGATGCGTGGGAAATGACAGTGGTCAGAACATGGATTCTTAGGCTCCAGGCAGTGCCTTGAAGCCTGTGGGAAAGCCAAGTACAGACCTCTCTCAGCCTGGCCTGGGAAATCGTAAGCAGGAACCCGAAACAATCTTGTAGATACCCTCCTCCAGACACCTGGTGTTTTCCCAACTTGTTTACTGGTAGAGATGTTTACAAAAAGGTGGTGCCCTAAAGGACCAATCCTATTCGTTGTACCAAAACACTGTATAAGAGAATCTGTCTTTCAATAAACTCTGCTATAAGCCCTCTGAAGAAACCGGAGTTCCACATATCGTTACTCGACCGTCCTGAATCGCACCGATACTGATGCGGCAATTATTTTGAAAACTGATCTCTTGCCAATTTTTGGTTTGTTCTGAAATCATTAATTTCATCTGCTGAAGTCTGGTATCTGTACTTTCAGGCACAGTAGCTTAGTACTAATGCAAATTCATGGAATTCATGTGACTAGCAGAAGTATAAATTGTATTTGTGTATTTACTGTTTATAGCCTGGAAATTCAATTACGTCAGAGATTTTAGAGACTGAAACCAAGCTGTCAAGAAGTCAGCCACTCAGGGTAAACAATGAGATTGCAATCTGCTCAGCATTCAAACTTAACTGTCCTTCAGTTAGAAGTTACTCAGTCTGAAATAAGACATGCCCAATTTTTACAAGGCTAGGAATAATCAGAAAGTAAGTATAAGGTGCATCCAAGAGTGATTGTGCTGCTTTTTAAACTTTTTTGGTAAACTAGGACTTGTCCCTTCAAATTTACTACATAAAACAGAGCTTTTTTGAGGAGAAGTCCTGTCAATAATCAACAGAAGTACTGGAACAGTAAAAGGCTAACATACTGTCTAAAAAAGGTTTTCCTTATTATAAACCTTAAATTCTTTGAAAAGTCAGTGATACTCAATTCATATGTGCATATTTTACCACACAGGACGTCCGTTTAGTTACATTACTACTAAGTCTCCTAGAATGCACAACCTGAGGCTTAGCTGCTATTGTTATAAAAAAACTGTTGCAGAAATATTTTCTTTAAATGTGGCTTAATTACAGGTTAGTTTTCCCAGTCTGTGCAAGGCAAGCTCTCCTCTTCATCCTCTGACTCAGGGGACGCTTCCTTAATCCTTCTCAATGCTTCATGGATGCTCCTTGTCAGAGGGTCAGTATCAGGCAGAATTGTAAAGGATTCTCTCAAAACATCCTTCTGTACTTTCTTCAGTTTCACCCCTTTCCTGATCTGGGCCAAGATGTTATTGCTGTCATCTTCATCAGGAAAAGGAGGGAGACTTCTCTGCTCAACTTTTCTCAAGTGGAAGCTGCCACGTTTCAGGGAAGCCAGCACTTCATCCATCGGGGAACTCACTGCAGCAAATCAAAAGACCTTCAGTATTATTTTCACTACATTTTATTAGTCTTAATTTTTATCTCCTACAGACCAAAAAGTAACTGCATACTATTAATACAATAGTCCCATACTATAAGTATAATGGTAGCTACAATACTGTTTTAGCCTCTAAATAGTCTTCCTTATTACCAAGTTAAAACTGGTTTATACAGGCAATTGTTGTTTTTGCAACCACTTAACTTCCTATCAAGAAGTAAAACTTTCTGAACAATGTGGCTTTTCTGTTTGCAGTCAGGAAAATAGAATAAACTGCAAGGAATTCAACACCATGAAGGTGTTTACTGCATCATCTTTTTTTATTTTAGAACTCAGGTAATGACTACATGTCTTAGGTACTGGACTGTGTGATCCATTCTTACCACTTGCATTTTTAGGCTCATTTTACCTACTGCATAACTATTTCTACAAGCCAGCGAGGGAAGCTGCAATATAGTCAATTGCAAGAGCATGCATTTGCCTGCTTCTCTGGGGTCATGTATTTGTTAGCCTCTAGTCCCGGCACAGTTAGAGGAATTGTCTTCCTTTATAATTAATAAAAATGAAGAAGGCAGAGATAGTTCTTTATGGCAAATTACTTTATCACTAATCTTGAAACTAGTTTTCTGCAAAAATAAAAATCAGGCTTTGGCTTTTTGAAGAGCCACGAGTGGGCAAGATCTTCATCCCAGAGAATGCATCATAATAAAGTAAAATAAAGTTTAAACACCTCGTATACAATAGCACATAATTTGTGCAGCACTTCTCAATCAATACATATCCATCTCCAGTTCTTTTTCGTACATTGTACAATGTATTTTTTAAAACCTGCTTTGCATTTAGGAATAGGCTTTGTCCATCCCACTAAAGGCCTAGACAGAAAAGACCCAATCAAAAGAGAGGTATAAAAAAATACAAGATTGCACATTTGAAGGAGGAAGGAAGGATTATAAAGCCTCTGTCTGTCATACACAGACAAATTTCTGAAACCACTTAAAAACTTGGAACATCTCAGGGGATCTGGAGCAGCAGGTAGAGTGCTGCTGCAGACATTAACAATATTCTTAAGAGGGATGATTGATTTGAATTTATATTTGTCATATTACGATGTATATAAAATGCAAACAACAACAGGTGCTTTATACAAAATTGCAAGATAAAATGCAAGTCAGTAAAATAAACAATAGGACTACATAAAAATTACTGTTATTCTGTTTTTAAATAAAACACTACATCCTCAGGTGAAACACAGAATATCTGCAGGGCTGGCAGTGAGTAGATATGTAAATAGTCTTTTCAACAGTACTTAGGTTTCTATCTAGTCTAACATGGTACAATGTAGACACAATTTCACAAGTATTTTCCCAGTGAACAAGTATGCCATGCTGTCATAAAAGTTCTAGTGTTCAAGTTGCCAGAATCTCTCAGCTACAAAGGATTTAACAACTTTTCCATTAATATTAATCACAGCACGCATTTTCCTACACAGTTCATCCAAAAGATGAACTGATGTGTGTAACAATTTTTAAATTAATAACAATAAATTTTAAATTAAATGTGCAGAAATTAAAACAGTACCTCTCCTCCTCTGTAAACCCTCTAGATCACCGGTCTTCTTAAGCTTCTTCTTGGCACTGACTAGCTGACTGCTATCAAACAGATGTGCTGGTGGGACACCAGAAGAGTGCTGCACTCCCTTTTCCACACTCTGACGTTTAACAAAGGTGTCACTTTTCTCTAAGGGTTTGGTGGCATCTTCCTTGGAGGGCAAAGGTGGAGGAGGAGGGGGAGGTGGTGGAGGCACAGGGGGTGGGAGCTGTTCTCCAGTAGCAGTCTCTGGTTGCAGCTGGTCACTGGTGAGTGGGGAAGTGCCAACACTGGGCAGTTCAGAGGTAACACCATTAGGAGGCAAGGAGACATCTTGAAGCTGTTTCAGGCTTGGGGATTCCCGCACTTGCAAAGGCTGAACTGCTTTTTCCAATTCCACCTCTTCGCTCTTCTCTTGGACTTGTATGGTTGCTGGCAAAGACTGAGGCTGCTCCACAGTGGGCACTGAGCTGGCTGCACATTTTCTCCTTGCATGGGCCAGCCTCAGTCGGGTTGATTTCAGTATTACTTGCCCAGGGTACCGCTAAAGTGAAAAAGGCATTGACAGTAATGTAAGCACGTGCAATGGAATACTTTAGATTTTATGTACCCCTCATTTCTGACAAACAATTTTCATTTCACTCTGTATGTAAAACCAAAGCAAATATATCCCCAGCTTTATGCAAAAAATTATTCATATTCTTAGCTTTTATTCTTATTTAAGCCACAATTTACGTATGATCAGTCTAGTCAGTGAAATACATGGGTTAGAATTAGGATTTTACACATTCAAAACTGGGTTTTTTTTCTGGAAATTAAAATTCAAAGTTCCCCCTTGCTGTTCTCTTCTAAACCTGGTCAATGGCTCCCTCTACAAGTGCAGACCACTCTGACTTAGTACACTGGCCTTATGTTAATCCTACTGTTTCAAAAGATATATCTTGAGAACATCAAAGATTTTCAGACTTAATTTACTTCTTAAATTTGCTGCCTCTTATCAGCTTTTCATATTAGTTTCATCCATAGCCTTTTTAAAACAAAAAATTAAGCTGCTTCTGAAAGACAGATCTAATACCTTTTGCACAATTGTGGTAGACCTAAAGCGGTAACATTGAACAATATTGGTATGTTAATAGAAAAAGCTCATGAACAGTTGCTGGTTAAAATAAGTAAATTTGCTTCAATTTACAGAAGCTACAGAATTCAAGAGGCTTACAAACAATAATGACATGAAGAGTGTACTGCGGAAGAAGACAACTTTCCAAAGAAACTTCTCATATCTTTATTTTTTTAATGTATTCAACAAAAGGTTTTCACCAATTAATACAGTCTGTTTTCTTTCACTTTCAGCCCTTTCCTTATTCTTTCCCCTTCATTTCACCTTCTATGCATTTTCTGAAGCTTCCATTGTAATAAGAAGGGGCAGGTATTCTAGCAAGGAGCAGGAGGGGGCCATGTCAGATGACAATGCTCTTTGTGAGAAGTTCTGTTTAGATTATACCTCTCAGGAACATTTTCCAAGTGTCTTGTCACAAGATACAGGTGTAAGAGTGAATAGAAACTTAAGGCACTGGGAATGCAACAGCTAGAGGAGCCTGTTACCACCAATGCCGTATTTTGTTGTGAATTTTTCAAAGACCAGTTAATGATGCAGTGAAAGAATTGCTAATAGCACAGTGAAGGCTATTACTGGAATAAATGAAAATTTCTTTGGGAAAGGAAACTGCCAGGCAAGAATGACTGTTCTTCCATTACCTGCTTAAATGTACGGAGTCTGTCCAGGGTCTTCTGTCGTTCCTGACTAACCCAGGAGCTCTTTCTTTCCTCTTCATCTTGCAACTGATCTCGTTTCTGAGAAAATATATGGAAAACATGTAAATATTACATCCAGGGCTCTCTTGGGCTTCACTAGAAAAAACTCTTCTCCTAAATGTGAGGAGTTACTTAAAAAGATACTTCACAAATAAACGTAACTTCAAAACTTTGCCTTTGGCTTCCCCTTAAAAAATAGTATACATTTCCCTGTTAAAAAAAAGAATACATTTTGTGGTTTGTTTTGTCAAAGAAATGCAAAGCTCAGTAAAAAAATATTTCAATCTCGAACAAGAACACTTGGAAGACTTGTTACTTCAAGAGATGAGCGATAACAAGTGACAGAATGTTATAGTTAGAGAAGCTCCCTTGAATTAAAATTGCATAGATCAGCCAGAGAGCAAAGCAGTATCCATTTTTCCCTCCTTTTAAGAACGAAACAACAGTCCAAATTGCAAGACTGCCCGTTTAAACAAGTCATATTAGTATTTTCAAAGTACAAGAAGAATTCACAGAACTCAGCATCACAAAGTTTTCAACCCAACTGTGAGCAAATTAAGTAAATGTTTTCACACCTACATTTACAATAGTAAATATAGGTTTGTATTTACTCCAGCTTTTGATGTTTAATCCAGTTTGATTTTATGTAATTGCACTTTAAGTAAAGGTGTGAAGCTCTTCCTTGCACCTAGTGCAGTTGTGTTTCTTCTTGTACAGCAATTTTTTTCTTATGAAAAACACACCTTTGGAAACATGTCCTTTAACTAATCATTTTTTCTTACAGAACTTCAGCAGAGTTACTACATCTTTGAAACAAACATTAATTCCTCAGTCAAATTTACTGGAAATGGAAGCTAATTACCAGAAGCTGAAATTCACTGCATGCAAGTTCAGAAGCTATCAGGAAAAGTGATGTAACAGCTGACCACAAAGCAAAAACCCTGAGCAGAAACAGCAGCTTTAATTCTTAGGATGACTCACAGCATTTAATATTACTTTTGAATGTGTATCTTCATAATCAAAAATTCTGATCACTTTTGTGAACCTTTCACTCTCATTCAGTCACCACAAAAGCAGAGTCTGCCTGCCATTCTCATAAGTCAGCAAGTGGCCTGGTGTCCTTCATAAAAAGCCAACTGCTGTGATTTGGAAGGAAGAAAGGAAGTATGGATGCGTTAGGGAGAGAAAGATGAGAACATGTCTAAAAAAGAGTAAGGACAGAAAGCAGAAAAAGGTGAAGAGGAGGAGAAGCATGTGGTAAAAGAGAATAAGAACAATGGGCAAAGAAGTCAGAACAGAAGCATAAAGAAAGGAATAAAAGTAGTTCTATCACTGTCCCTGAATGTTACATATGCATTCAGATCAAACTTTTCCTGAAGCAGTCTCAAATTCAAGGGGTTTTTTTCATTTTGGGAGACTTGTTTATTTGGTTTTGTTTCACATTTAAGTAAAATAGTAAAATTGCAATTTTTATTTGGTTTCAAATTTGGACTCACCTTTTCAAAAGTTTTCTAAGAGTTATCTTTTCAAAATTCTTAATGAAAACCAGAAATTTAAAACCCATTTTACCATAACGCTAGAATTTTTCACTTGCATTTTTACCAGAAAAATCCCATGCAAACACAAAAAAGTTAGCTAAAGATTCTTTATATCATTCAAGCAGGGAATTCCATAATATAAAGCTCTGCAGTACTTGAGAGACAAGGAAGTCTTTTGGCTTTGTCAAGTCTTACTTTTAATACTGGTAAGTGGGCTACAGTCCACACAGTAACTTCATCTGCCTTATTATAAGAACTGATGAAAAAAAAAATTTTTTTAAAATTCCTGAAAGAATATTCCAATACATACTGCCTTTGACAAGTAGCCTTTCCATAAAATAAATTATGCAGCTGACTTCCTGGACAAATATATCAATGTTAAAAATGTATAAGGATGAAATAGAATCACTTTCACTAATCTAATTGAAGCCTGAATTAAAGAGACTTGGATTTCAATCCATCTTTGTCAGTGATCTTTATCAAATATTGATACTATATCAGCTCCCTAGTCCAAATACCTAGTCCAAAATTTGAATATTCTTATGATAAATCTACTAGGCACAGCATAGGAGACCAGTTGGTCTATTCTCTGCAATGAGACTATGAAAAAAATCGTGGAGCATCCATCTGGAACTACAAGTTTATACAACATAATTCCAGTAATTGCTCTAGTAAAAAGAAGACAAGTAGCAACCAAGCTTACTAAGATTCAAGAATAAATGTGTGATTTCCTTACTCCTATCATCAAACCAGACATGGTACTCAGAGATGTTCAGGATCATCTAGGTGCATGTGGTGATAAACATAACAAATCACTGAGACTGTCCATTTAGCACAAAGAACTGTTCTATTTGCTTGGTGCCCTTGTCTTCCTAACACAACTACATACCCCTCCCTACCAGCATAATATGACACAGAAACCCATGGTGCAAAGGTCAGGGATACACACCATCTTTTCAAAGAGCTATCACTCCGAATGCTCCCCTAATTAATGTATAATGAGGAATGCAAGCTATTAATGACAGGCTAAGTTCAACAGCACAAAACTCAAACTTACCAGCTGAACAGTATGGTGCATTTTGTACTCCTCCTCGCTCTGGTGACGCTGTTGGACCTTCTCATTATGCTTTGCAATACAGATCTCCTGCAGGGACATAAAACATAAACTATAAAGCATGTAATTTAAATACAGATTTACATAACAACATATTTAGCAAATGGCACCTAGAAAAATAGAAGCTGCAGAGCTTGTTTCAGACAGGCTCATTTAACTTACAACAAACTCTAACGGAAAAAAAAAAAAAACAAACAACAAGGCAGACAACCCCAAATTTATTAATTTTAACTATCAAAAGAACAGATCCAAGTGACAGCTGCTTGGAAAGTTTGTTCTACAGTACCAGTACAAGAGCAGCAAAAAAACACCAATCTGTCAACACTTCACCAAGCCCTTGTTTAACCCCATGCATTTACACACATGGAAAATAACTAACTCTTGAATGCACCACATATTTCTGTTTAGGCAAATAGGCAGCTTCCCCATCTACAGGTGTCAGTTCATCTGTTCCATGTACTATCAGCACAGACAGGAATGAAGTTGTTACAATTCATCATGTTCATTTACTACACTGAGTTCACATCTCTAACATCTGGTTTGAACAAGAATTTGTTAAATTGTCTGCAAATAAGAATAGGTTAAAAACAAACAAACAATCAACTAGCCCATGTTACAACAGCTGACAAGAAGATGACAGTCAAACTTCACGTAGATAGACAATTTCATTATACTGAAGGCCAGGAAATTGGACAGTATGAGCAATGGAATTAAGACCTGGTACAAGCACCAGGCAGAACTAGAACAGATATACAGTCATAAACAAATCTCACAGTCGTTCAAGAAGGTGCAATGTTAGCAGTCTGAAGTGTGACTCCAGACAGAGCATAGAGCTGATGGGGTTCCCAAGTATTCAGTATGACTTTCTGGGGAGATCCAAAAAAAAGCTTCGTCATTGAAAGCATTGTCTGAGGGAGCTGATAGAGTAAAGCAGAAAAACTAAGGTGGGAAAGGATTAAAGAAACCTCACTATTTTGGATGCTTAAAAATGCAGAAAAAGCTGTTCTTTTCCAAATTATCTATGGATAATATTTGATCAAATGAAAATGTAACCAGTGTTCCTGTATAGGACTAAAACCATCAACATTGCTGCTGTGTACAGGTAACTGACAAAAGCAAAGATTTCTGTACAAATACTGTCCCACCTTCATCAGAGGTATATCACAGAATGGCTTACGTGGGAAGAGATCTTAAAGCTCATCTAGTGCCTACCTCCCGCCACAGAGAGGGAGCCTTCCACTAAACCAGGCTGCTCAGGGCCCATCCAACCTGGCTTTGAAGATTTCCAGGGATGGGGCATTCACAACTTCTCAGGGCAACCTGTGTCAGCAGCTCACCATCACCAGAGTAAAGAAATTTCTAACAGCTATTTAAATCTCTCCTGGCTTAAAACTGTTCCCTCTTGCAATGTAAAATATCTGTCCATGTCAAAAGGCACTCTTCCTCTTTGTTGTAAGCTCCCTTTATGTCCTGAAAGGCTGCACTGGGGCCACCCCAGAGCCTTCTCCTCTCCAGGCTGGACAACCCCAGCCTGCTATCACAGGAAAGCTGCTCCAACCCTCTGATCATTTTTGTAGACCTACTCTGGACTTGCTCTAACAGGTCCACACACAAATATAGCCAAACACTGCTGGGTTTTGTGTTTCTTTCTGGAGGCTGTTTTTCCCCTGCTGAAAAGACTTAATCCTGGAACAGTCAATCAATTTAATTTGTAGCTGCAGAAGTATGAAATACTTCATCTCTGTGTTTCAAAGACACAGCAAGCTACATAACACTAATAGAGAATCTGAACATTCTGCAATACTCCTACCTAGTTTATAGTTTATTCTCTATTAAGGTTTTAAATATTATAAAATAATGAGAAAATGTAAGTTAAGCATGGTTTAGGTTTCTGACATGTCTCAAAAACTCAGGGGACACAATTCTACATAGTGTTTTCACTTTAGTATTTAAACCTTTCTGATTAAATGCAATAATAAAAGGTACTTCAAGTATGCAAAGAGGACAAACCTGACCAAAATGCATTTGGTGGTGACTTTGTATTAATAAACAACCTACTTCAAAGTAATTAGATTTCTTTGACATGAAATAATAAAAACTACTAGTAGGGGCTGAAATCATGTTGCAGGACAGGATTAGAAATCTGAATCATCTTAACTAATTACAGAAATGGTCTAAGAAAAAAGGAAAGGTTGCAATTGCAGAGGGACAAATGCAGGGTTCTACATGTAGACAAGATTAAGTGTACTTGCAGACAAGATTAACTGACTTCAAACAAAGCATGAAATAAAAAACACCCAGATGGCAGCATTAAGAAAACTATCTGGATGATTACAGAAAATGACAAGTTCAATACATACCAATGAACTCTGGCAAAAAACCCCAAAACAACAAAACCAAACATAATAATTGCATGTATGAACAGGAATACACAACCCATTGCACATGCAAGGCAGTCCTTACTTCTAAGCACTGGGAAGCAGGCACATTTTCATAGAATCATCCAGTTGGGAAGAGACCTTTAAGATCATTCAGTCCAACTGTCCACCCAGCACTGCCATTGTAACGACTAAACCATCACCCAGCACCAGATTCAGACACCTCTCAAACACCTCCAGGGATGATTTTACCACCTCCCTGTGAAATTATGTCCCATGAGAGCCACACCTCAAGGAACATGTTGATCAACTGTATGGAACTGGGAAAGCAACAAGAAGTAATGCCCATTCTTCCTTTAACCAACTGACTGATTTCACAATATCAAATTGTACTTCTGTTAAAGAGACAAAAAGGAAGAGCTGAGGAATCATTTCAACCTTTGTTACCAGACAAACTACAATGTTTATGACTAATAACATGTAATATATGTAAAAGAGATCTGCATTAATATTTTATCTAAATAGTTCCAGTGTCTTGCTTTCAGCTTAAAAAACAACCCAATTAAAAAGTTAGTTTTCCATGTGCAAACCCCATATTTTACTATAAGCATTCAGTGCAGTTATGTTCTTATGCTGCTGTTGTGGTAATAGTAATAATAACAGAATACCAATAATCCTATGCCAGCTGTCACTGCACCTACATAACATGTATTTTGGGATGGGCTGTGCTTTAAAATGTGGGCTTGCAAAATTCTCAAGGTGTCCTATTAAATTAACACAAAGGCATGTGAGAAAGTTTCCTAGATGAAAGCACATGTTATGAACATACCCCAAATAGCTGCACCAACCAGTTACTTCTCCCAGTCTGCTTGGGATAAGGAATACTCTTCCCAGGGGCAAAATTATTTTATTTCATCATAACTCTGTTTTTCAAAGATACTTTTCGAGATACCTTCTATGCCATTTTTTTTACCTTGACTCTTTGCTATAAATCTAGCTTCCTAATAAATCAGTTACTTGTTCCATATGATAATCTAATTAATACTAATGTGTAGCCAGCAGGGGGTAGACTGGCATAACAATAGCAATTTCCTGCATGAAAAATCTATAGCCAGCTCTCTGGAAGTAAGAAAAAAAAGTGAAACTGCTATTAAAAATGTATTTTTTAATAACTCACTGTCATCAACACAAAGGAACATCAGGAAATGATTGTTTAACAAATGCAAATAGATTTATATTAGAAAAAAAGAGAATAAAGAGTTTATACTCATGGTGGTACAGTGAAAAAAATATCAAACTCTGTAAAACCATGAATTTTTAAAATGCCAGTTCAGTTATTCTAGAGCCATGACTGAATTATGTTTCTAATAAACCTTTAAAAAAGGTTTCTAAATTAAAGCTTGGTACAATTATTTGACATCACTGAAAAACTAATGCATCATCTGCAAAATCAGGGAAGGAATTCCTGAAAAACAAAATAGCTACTATAGTCACTGAAGTTTATATTTGAATTTCAAATTGTCTTACTCTAAAAAGAGTAATTTATTTCCTTTCACTGTGTTATCTCCTCAATAGAAAGATTTTCAAATACCTGGATGATGAAATTACCTTCCTCCAAAAAATAAAACCGATGATAGAGAAAAAATTCCTATTGTTTCCTTAATCCTGGTATCTGCTACTAGAAAGGAGACGCTGCCCTAAGGGGATCTTCAGTTGCCAAAATCTTGATAATGAGAAAGGACTGTAATTTCTAAACACATCACAAGATTGGCCTATACACCACTTAATGCATAGCTTGCTTTTTGCTCTCAACTACAGCACTGACAAGTTAAAAAAAATAACAACAAAAACAACACAACAAAAAAGAAGGAAAAAACCCCACCAATCCACTCCAAAACAGAACACCTGTTTAAAAGTCTGTTTTAAGATACTTTGCTGAAACACACAAAGTCAGGAACACAATCTGAAAAGCATTAAGTACACTCTCATCTCAGTTCAACAACGTTTCTTCTTAATTGAGACAGACACAGATTTACCACACAGTATGCACTTTCCATATTCACCCTCAAAAAGTCACTTTTCTTCACATAGCATTCAGTCATCATTGCCCTCAGTCTCACCATCTACAGTCTGCTTTTGTATCCCATCTGTATCTTAGTTCTGCATACTTGATTTAACCTGCAAAAAATTCCGAGCAAGAATCCTTTTTTCTCCCACAAATACTCACACCAGGCACCTTAAACAGTGTAAAACAATTAACAATATTTTGCATTATCGCTAGAAAAGTCATTGAAAATTACAAAGCTGATTAAAAAAATAAGACAAATCTATGAATTTTGATTTTCAGGTAATTGCTAGAAAGCTTAGCAGGACACTGCATTATCCAGCAACAAGAAGAGAAGCTAAAAAATGGCCATATTCTTTTCTGCCCAGCAAGTGTCACACAACAGATTCTGCCCTTTCTCTTTGCTCAAATAAAATTTATTTTCTCCTGCAAGTTTAAATACACATTGTTCTACACTGTGATTTTTCTAGAAGCTGGAAGTTAAGTATCTCCCTGCAGCACTCAACTGCAGAGAATGCTGTGCTGGGCAATGACATAAGTAAGGGAGCTGGAAATAGTTCTGAGAGCAATGTGATGTCCAAGTTCCACATGAAGACATTACCTCAGGTCCTGAAAGCAGTACAGCCACAGCTACCTCAGCACAATGCTGAGAAGATGTAACTATACCACTCCTGCCTGCAGATGAAGACAAGCAACACCACTGTGCATAGCTCTACATCTTGTCACAGAGCACAGCCAGGCATGCTGCTGCTACTGCTACAGCCAAAACCAACTTCTTCAGCTTAAACAAGATATTCTATCACAGCATAACCTTGAAACAAATGAGCTTTGAAGGTGAAGGTGACTGGTTCATTGTACAGATACACGGGCATGCTAAAAAATCTCTACTCGTGCTCCAGGGTTTCTTCCTGGGCTGTGAACTCCAGTAAGTTAAGCAAAGAACAGCAAACAGGCTGTTGCTTTTAAAACAGGTTTGTCTACTTTGTAAGGTGCCAGCTGTTTCTTTTCATATCCAGGAAAAAACATCATATTATACTGTAGCCTGTGTAAATTAGTGTAACACAAGAGATAAGTTCACTCTCTTAAAATACTAACGAGGTTCCTGATACTATTTCTCTTTACAAACTCATGTAAAACAAACACAATGACTATGCAAGCTACTTCCTATAATCAGTTAACAGAAGACCTTTCTTCTAATATTTTATTTGCAGTCTTCTCCATACTAGGTTAACTAGAAACCAAGCAGTGGCTGTCAAAATACAAAAAATCCAATATATAAAATGTATCAACAACTTTTCATTTGCTCTGTTACACTTCAGATTTAAGTACAGAAATAGATATATTCATTATGAAGTGGAGGGAAGACGTGAAGGATTTACTGTCAAGCTGCTAGAACTCTTTATATGAAGACATGACTGGGAACACACAACCAAACCAACTACTCATCCTAATCCAGAATGATGTCTCAACTGACATTTCTGCATAGTTTTATAGTACATAGCATGGAGTAGAACCTATTTTCTAACAAGTATTAAAATGGTCTCTCAGAACTTTGACTTAAATAGCACACCTAGAATTACAAATTAAGAATATAGACTGGATTTCATACAGATCTGCCAAATACAGAGTATCGACAACACATGACATAGGTTTAAAAGGAATGAAAATAGAACTCATTTGTAAGAAACACTTGCAAATTCTCTTCTGCAAACATACAAAACTACTCTCATAAAAACATTCATTCTAGCATGTATTCCCCACATGAAAGTATTCTGATTACTTAATAGAAATAAGTTTATTTGTTGACTTCAAAGTAACTGAAGGTTCCTTTAAAGCTAGAAGAAAGGTAAACAATCTTAAATGTGTCAATTTAATAATATATGCTATTTTATTTAATATTCTTCAAAACAACTTTTAGCAAACACTAAATGTAATCCACAAAAATTCTGTGAAACTTATATCTGAAAGGAAACCTTTTGAAGTTTTATTAAATTTTCTAATTATGTCCAAAAAGAAAGCAATTAAACAGTACCTTCTTATTTCTGAGGTAGGCTTTCTTGGCTGAAATACGTCCACGCCTTGCTTCCAGCTGGCGGATTTTTTGTTGTAACTTTTGCAGCTCCTCTTTTTGCAAGTGTACAGATGTTGCCATATCCTCTTTTTCAAGCATGGCTTCCATACTTTCATAAGTATCATAATACACCACCTCATCTCTCTTCTCTGTTTTAAAGATGTCAGCAATAAAAAAAACTATGGTTTGTATTTGATTAACAATTTGTGTTCCTCAACAAAAACCCTCCCACTGAGTAACAAGATTTGATGCAGAAGAATGCCATAACTCTTTCACAGGACTAGTACCAAAAATCAACAGGTCAGTGGAAAAGCATTAAACAGCAAGGCACCACACAGCTTTAAAGTCTTTATGAGGAACAGAAATTAATACCAATGAAGCTCAGCCTGCTATTCAGGCAAGCTCAGGGTATTAAAACACAAATGCAATTCTAAATGTACAGCTATTATGTGTAGCCTAATTTGAACACAATGCCCATGCATGTCTTTGGGTCTCACAAGAGACCCACAGCATGTAGAAGTTTTCTCTGGTCTTCACCATGAAGTTCAGGATAGACAAGACTATCTGAAGTTTTCAGCATGAGATTTTCCTGTTAAAACCAACTGGTAATTTCATGTAAGGGGACTCAGACAACAGGACACCAAAAATCCTCTCATAGGTTTTTGATGTCCCAGTCACTGCTCCTGGGAGGGAGGGAGCACAATTTCAATGCAATTCTTCAAAGCATTACAGGCCTGAAAAGGAGGTAATTACTAATAGGTTTATCAACACTCATGATTTTTAGCTTCCTGAGTGAACCATTTGGAGTAACACTGAGCTCATCTTTAAATGCTGCCTTCTCATCTCTTGCCAAGAAGGAAAGAGTGGTGATTATAAATCCTTGAAGAATGTTGGTATGAAGAAGCAGCAAAGACCTCTTGTTCTTTATTCCACTGGCATACAAAGGAGGATATATTTGTAATACACCAAGAAAACGCATTGCTGCTGTCTGAAACAGGCAGATGTGGCCAGCACGTCTGTCAAGTGTCTGTTCCACAGCAACACCAAAATTTCTTATTTCAACTCTAACAACTACTTTCAGGAAGACTGCAATTTCTCCTACTTCAGCTACTTGGATACGTGGGGACAGGCACAGAGTTTTCCTCAGTACACAGTCCATTTCAAAAGCTGTTATAACTTCATGTTATTTATGTGTACTGCTGCAACCAGAATTCTGACTGCCATGCTGATTTCAGCTCAGTAGAAGTCATGGCAAGACCAGACAATAAAGCACAGCAAGATATTCACCTTGAAATAAAAGCTAATAAAACATACCAAACAGTTTTTTTAATTCAGCACTCAGTTTAAAAAATAAAAACCCTGTAAAGCTTCATCAACACCTAAAAACTGCCAAGACACTGGAACTTCCTTTCAGATACCACTAAGTAAGATGAAGACTCATGGCTGACAATTATATTCTGCCATGCAGTTATAAAATGGGAGAATTTACAGCTGAATTTTGCTTTAGAAGGCTTTCATGCAAAGTTAAAGACAGAAATATACAAGTTCACCCATTACAAAACCATTTTGACAAGAATATACTCATACTTGATACAAGTAAGATAAAACCCTTGTAAATTCTACCTCCTAAAGTCATGTTTTGCAAATTACAATGCAGGCATTTGCTCAACGGCAGTGAAAAACTACTAGTGTTGCTCATAACATGACAATCTATTATCCCTTGATCTTTTTCAGATCCTTTACTGAATTTGCAAAGATGTTATTCTAGGTGTTATCGGCAACCAGCTGCAGTCAATTCAAACCATGCTCTCAAAACATTCATTGAAAACTCTCTGAACTAGCTCTGCAGAACCAATGCAGTCAAAGACAAGAGAAGCAACAGCATCTACTAGGCTTACACACATGAATTTCATATCATACAGATGTGCAAAATCTAAGTCTGTTACTTTACTAAAAGCACTCTTTAAAAAAAAAAGGTAAGAGACCATGCTTTTCTTCTGACATTGTAAGAAACATCACATATTAAAAGACCACTGAATGTTTTAGATGCTTGTATTCAGATTTGGTGCTTGAATAGTCTCAAACATACGTAGTCATTTCCACATTACGTTATTTTTCACATCAATTGTTCTATTCACCTAAAGAAAGTCTGAGAAGGTAATTTCATGCGTTGAACAATTCCCACACATTTAGGAACTGTATTTTTCATTTTCTGTCCTATGGGATAGTTTGGGATTTATTATCACACAATATCTTACAAATTCAAAATAGCAAACGAAGCCAGAACAGTGAACTGTTTTGCTGCCATAAGGGAAGGAACAGGGTGATGGTTTAGCTGACTGAGGGTTTTATTTTGCATTAGGTTGTGGGTTGAGGGCTTTTTTGAGATTTCTGGAGAACACATTAATGACAAATTTATTGCCCAGTGACATTTTTACAGCTTAGGCTCTGATGGCCCAGAGGCCATCACTACACCAAAGACAAAGGATTTTGATACACATTTCTTCTTGGTCTCCTGTTCAGGGGATTTCTTTCAGTTCATAAGCAAGCAGACCATACCATGTCTTCAGTACCAAAACTACATGCCTGATTTTCCAGCCCAAAATGTATCTACCTCAAAACCACTAATTAATTCTCCACAGAAGCATCCAGTCAAAGCTGCCACATTTCTGTAAGTCATTTACAAAGTTTCTAATCCCCATGTTCCAAACATACAGTTACAGTTGTTCCCACCACAAGCCACAAGGGTGGACATTGATGTTACAGCGAGATGAAACTGTGATATCTATGTTTTCTCCTTTTCCAGCAACTACTCACAATACAATCCGGCTTCTAATCTCTCTTAGGAGAATTTTCTATCCACATCAAAATGTTTTATGCATGCCCTAGACTCTAAAAACAGTAAAACAAAGGTTGCTTAAATACAAACATTAAAGCAAGAAAGGTCTAAAGGATAGAACTGGATTGAAAAATGCTCTGATTTACAGGTACTGTTTCCACAGTTTTTAAGTACATGAGGTGTTAGCAGGATGGTCAGTTCTGGAAGCGTAAGGTTTACACTGACGCTCTAAATCTAAGATAACAATATGAGCTTCAAGTGTAACAAAAGGAATCCAATTTGCAGATTTAGATTTTGAAAACCAATCGCTTTCAAGAAATTAGTAATATCAATGCATACTGCATATTTTTAGTTAGACAAGTCCAGTAATTAAGATGTTTCCTCCTCCCCGATCTTAGTTCTTCAAAACTTGAGCATCTTATATGCAAACTTCCAAATAGAGGCAATGAGAACCATACCAGAACTTCTGTATGTGTATGTACATGCCTTATAAACAGGTGTAAATTTTAATTTAATAGTACTTTTGCAGCTCTTCACATAGCAAAGAATCTGCTTTAATTTCATTCCCACAGGCTTCCTTAGGCTCTTAGCAAGAAAATTATCTTTCACAGATTATGTATTAATTTAAATAAATAAAGCACCTGACATCAATCTTCTGATGCTCTCAAGCTGTGCAGTCAGGAGCAGCTCTTCACATTTCAAGATCTCAAACTGCACTTCATATAACTGAAGCTGTAGATCATAGTAATCAGCTTCTAAGTGGTCCAAATGGGCTAAGGCTTCTGTACCACCTTTCAGGCTCTGCATCTAAATAAAAAGAGAAAACAACAAACAAACAAACGAAAATCATACAACTCCAGGATAATGATGAGAACAAAACCACAGATTTTATGATTACAGCTAGACACTATCTTGTACAGTAAATGTAACATGTTAAAACAGAACATATCAAGTCCCTAAGATACATTCTGATCAGACACACACTTTAAGATGCCTTTAATATCTGACACTTTTTCTATATGACAGTGAAATAAATCCATGGCACTGAGTTACACTTTGCAACAGTCAAGTGCCAAGTCATACAGCGCATGGTGTGAAACATCCCTCAAACTCTTTTACTCCACCACTTGATTTTCTCAAGGTACATAATTAAATTACAATTCTTCTGTGTTCAATCCCAAAAACCTGAAAGCTGGCATCTGGAAAGCTACAGTCAAAACTTTTCTCAGCAGAAGTGAGGAAAAAACATGAAAGGATGTGGAAACAGCAATAAATATACGCACTGATCATCTTGTAATGACAACTTAGTTGTTCCACTCTTTCTGAGTCTTTCACAGGAGAATAAATACACAGATTAAAATACTTATATATAGTTCAGTACTCATTTGTATTATATGTTCAAAAAGAAAAGTAACACATAACCAAAGTGAACTGCAGCCATTCCCTTTGATTCAGTCAAACAAGATTTATCTGCTCAATATAGTCAGCCATTCAGGTCATATTTAAGAAATACCAGCATGTAAGGGAATCTTATGTGCTCAGTTTGGAGGGAATTCATGCACCTCTACAACCTGCGTAAAGAAGAGTTAGGGCCACATCACAATTGTTTACCAGCTCAAAATATGTGTATCTGATAGTTTCTCTCAGATACTAGATAAAAGTAATGGTAACTTTTAATGGAGATTTGTGATGTGTCCATCTATTATTCAGAAGAAATGTCCAGTTTCATATTACAGAGAATCAGTCATTAAAAAGGGATGTCTACCAAGGAAAAATACAGGACCTATTTAGCTATCCACATTTAAAAAATAATTGCTAGCATGTTCTCTAAATTATGGTGTTATCTTCTGTAAAACTGAATCTGTAATGAACAGCCACACATGGGTTCCTTGAGTTTTACTTATCATACATATTTAAATATGACTACACTAAGCTAGAAAGGGTGTACTGAATTTAACCAATGATCCATTTTACTCAACACCCTGTTTCAGGAAAAAGCTGTTAACTGCAAAAATCCAGGAAGATGAAACAACAGGCAGTGAGTGCAATGACAGCTTCTCAGAATGATTCACCAGCCTGTTGCACAACTTAAACCACACTGCCACCTCTTATACTCTTATAAAAACCAGACTTACTGGACTTATCCCTTTTTCTTAAAAGGGAATTTTAAGAAATTCCCAGACTTCTTATCCCTTTTTCTTAAAACATGTATGCTTTTAGCACCTGCATCAGTATCTATTGACAGGATTTCACAGCTCAATTAAATACAAATAGCTCTATGCACTATACTTATTTCCATATAAGACAGCCAGACAGAAGATCTGTAAATCAATTCTTGTAACTTCTATTTTAAGTTTCTTCTGCTATATTTGGTATTCTGTATACATCTTTTGTATTTCAACTATTAGTCTGAAAACTCCAGTAAGTCCTTAAGTGAACATCAGAAACCTTACAATTATTAATGCATCATGTATATAGTCAAGTCCAGTGTTACACAAAAATGTCTTGTTATGCCATTTTATTACTGTGCATCCATATTAAGTTACTAATTTGACCAGAACAGTAAATGACATAATGATCACATAACTGGAGTGAACTTCAGGCTACTTGTCAAGACAAAAGGACTGGCTCTCTTGAACTCTCCAGTTCTTCCATATAAGAGGGATAATGTTTATTGTTCAGGCAGGATATTAGCATTTTTCAAGGGATTTGGCATTTTTCAAGGATTTCCTCACTGTAAAAATGCAGCAAAATTTGGTGGGTTTGTGGGTGAGGGAAGTGGGTGTGGGAAATGTTGGTTTGCTTTTTAAATTAAGGTAGTGTCAAACATGACCACACCTAGGAACTTCCCTTTTTCCATGAACTGTGAAACTGACTCAAGCCTTCACATTTTTTTTCTTAAAATGTTCCGAAATTTAAATCCAAATGTGAGGGAGCAAGTGAGCAGCCACAAGGGTCTTGGTTGCTGGCTGGGGTTAAAATGCCACAGCAGTGGGGCAAAAAAACAAAAAGTGAGGAGATCCAAGTTTAATTTCCTGTAACACCACAACTTACTACATTAACAAAAGCAAGTAATTTAATCTCTACAGTCTTCACTGTTGCAATCATACCAATCAGAGAGTGGTTTGGGTTGGAAGGGAATTTAAATCTTATCAAGTTCCAAGCCCTCCACCACGGACAGGGACATCATTCACTAGACTAGGCTGCTCAGAGCTCCATCCAACATGGCCTTGAACACTTCTCAGGATGTTGATCCACAACTTCTCTGGCCAACCTGTTTCAGTGCTGCTCCCTCAAAGTAAAGCATTTCTTCCTAATACATAACTTAAACCCATCCACTTTCAGTTAAAAGCCATTTCCCCTTCTCCTTACAACAATATACCCTCATAAAAAATTTCTGTTCCAAGACTAATGTTCGAAAATCCACAGAGAACCTGCTGAACACCAACACTGTCCTCAAAAAAAGTCATATCATGTCTTTGCTCTGAATTGTCATTTTTTTCTCAGCTAAAATCCAGATACATTAATTTCTTGAGCATTTTAGTCTCTTCAAACAAATACCCTGTTTTCATCTTCTAGAATATAGTAGCTAAATGGTTTGCCAGGAGGTATTTCAGTTCTACAAACATTTTCTTTGCAAGCCTGCCACCACTCTTCACCAAGATGGGACTCCCAGTCACATTTCTCCCACATTCAAGTCTGTATACTTAAACCTTGTACATTCTCAGAACACATGATGTGTATCAGAGCAGAAGCTGGTTGGTGCTCACATCTCCCTGTCACTGTATTCAGACCCAGAGCTCTCAATACCTTGTAGTACACCATCTCAAAGCACCATGCCCATTAGATGTTCTTTATTTCTCTGTCCCCAAAAGCCCCAACCTCACAGCTCAGCACTTTCATCCTGATGTATACTACAACGAATCTTTCCTTTTACTGTGCAGCCCCTAATACTTTAGCATATCAGACCAAACACTCACTCATTTACCAGACTGAGTTCTCATTCAACAAAAATTCACAGGTCTTCACAGAGAGAAAAATAAGATGTGCCACGAAAAGAAGATGCACTTTTACCCTAAGCGAAAATATTCAATATATGTCCAATTACTACTGCTGAATTGTCTCATCAATTCTTGGCTAAGGATAACAACAGCCTGACAAACTCAGGTTTTCAGACAACTCTTGGATTTCCAAATCTAAAGAGCATTGAAATGCAGTAAACCTATTTTTGTGCTGTGGCTCTTGCATGTACTCTTTCTTCCCTGCAGATCAAGCTGTCTTCTACAGAAGCTCCTAAAATAGACACATAGTCTATCAGCCTTACAAACCTCCCAGCCTTTGCAGTGCTAAAGCTGTGAGCTCTCTGGATAACCTTTTCATAACAGCACCATCAGTTTAGTCAAATTTTGCTGAAATGTTTCGAAAGTTCTCCTAAAACAATCATTTTATTGCTAGAACACACATTAACATTATGACAGAAAGTTCTTCACACCAAACACTCATTGTGATAGCAAAGTTTAAAAGAGAATTTGTAGCATTGTTACTTTTGAGGAGTTGTCATAAAACCCAATAAACGTGGATTTTTTTCCTGCTAAGGCATTTAAGCAGCTTCATGCATGAACTCCTTCCTCAGGAAAACTGTAGCTAGCACAGCCTCTCTGGAAGATTGTCTTAGTAATTAAGGTAAGCAGAGAAAAAGAGTGCAACACAACCATCCGGCTACCCATATATTTACAAATGGTCAGACACCTTCCACCTGGAATGTCAGAGCTATTCTGAAAAGATAGTCATGTCTCAGAGCTGAACTGCAGAGATCACATTGTAGGCAATTTCTGTTCTATCGTTTCTCTTCATTTTACTCATCCCAGAGGACAGCTGTGAACATTAACAGCAAAAACTGTCTTTCTGGCTGACTAACCAGGAAAAAGTGAACAGAAAACATATGCAAGTGGCACAAAACACACCTACATTGCAACATCATTTGTCTAACATTGCTACTTTCTATATGCTTTAATTTTCTACTTACTGGCACAAGAACTTACCTCCTCTTTCAGGGCATGTTTCTTTTGCTCCAAACAGATTTCTTTAGCACGCATCAACTGCAAAGTCTCCTTAGAAACTGCATACTGAAGCTTTTCCATACGTTCCACTGCTGCTGCCCATGCTGCCTTACCAAATTTCTTCTGGTCTGCTCGCATTCGATCGTACACAGCTACAGAAAGGAAAAAAAAGCCAGGCATCTTACTAGTCTGCTCCTCAGACCAACTAGTGATCCTGCTGCAAAGGAAATGCACATATTTGTACTTAATAAAATCTCATTAATACAACCATTTGGTCTTGAACTGCATCCCAAATTTTCCCCACTTCTGTGACAACCAATTATCAGTTACTAAAGTCTCTAGCTTACCTTAATAACGTTTATAGTACAGTCATAAATTTAAATAAATCTGAAGAGTGAAAAAAAATTACTATTTAAAACTAAGATTTCAGCTTAACTTCAAGTGCAATTTTGTAAGAAAACTTCATGAAATCAAAACAGCATCTATCTTTTACCTCAAAATGCAGGAGTCCCTTGCCTCATTCATCTTTACTATTCTTGGGCCCCAGATAACATCTAGGCAGATACAATACAAGATTCTCACCATTGTTAATATACAGGTCATGTCATACTGTACTCAGTTTTGCAAAGCAAAAGCCACAAAAGTAATGGAAACAAAAGGGTGGCATTCAGTCACCACATGCTATTACATGCTGTTCTTAGGTAATAAGAAGCACCTTTACGTTCTCATGTATTTTTCCTCTGCCACCTGTTAATATCTGGGAATGTAAGACTACCCTGTGATCAGCAGAAGGCCAAGAAAAACCCCAAACACAAAAACCAGGTAAAATAACCTGTATATTAAACATCTATGGCTGTAATCAGCCTTCAGGTGTGTCACTTTCCACTGGTTTTCCCCCAAATCCTGATTGCTGTACATAAATAATCATGTGAACAAAACCAGCAAGTAACTATCTATAAATACACCTTATCAACTGGTAGTGTATCTTACTGGCTGCCTTTGTCACACTAGAAAAAGAGCAAAGCTGATTAGTACATTTAGAATTTGCTCTAATTAAATTTATTCCAACATGCTTTAACCTATAAAGTCACCCAGTCAGAATAAGGGTGACTTAATGTGAAATTTCATATTATCTTTAACTTGGGTTGTCACTGAACAGAGTAAATTTGTGATCCCTGCATCTCTTGAGTCAGATGTAGCAGTCACGTACAGACATGACAAGAAACCTACCAGTCAAAACAGGATTTCTCCTGTGGGTCTAGCACAATCACTATCACCAAGGCAAAGAAAGAAACAGGCACCTGCAGTCAGACAGGGGAGGACACCAGGACAAAAACAGGACAGCTATTCTGCCAACAGCAAACAATCAGTGAACTAGAAAAAGGTCTGTTTGCCCTATTAAACTGGTTATCTGATTTAAAATGGTACAAGGATGAGAGCATGGGTGTACGTACCAAGTCATCTGACCTTGCCTTCCTGCACCAGTTCTTACCAAGACCATCACATTCTTCAAACACAGAAAAGCCAAGGTTATATCTATGAAGGTTTCTGAACAACAGAGCAGCTTTCACTACGTAGGTAAACTGAGCTGTTGCTTAATGTTTAGAGCTATGAAAAAAATTACCGTAAGGCAAGGAAGACTAGAAAAGGAAATTAAGTGAAAGACAATTAACACTTACTATGGGGTTCTGCCATATCCAGGACAGAAACCAGAATCCACCAGGGACTCTATGCTTCCTAAATCCTTTGGAAATACAGAGTATCACTAATACAATTATGTTGAGAAAGGAGCTGTAAAACTTCTATCTAAAATTTCTATTCTGCTCACCTCTGATGATGTTCTGGAAAGGTTTACAGGTGAAAGATTCAAATAGAAGAAAAAACAAATTGGAATGGCAACTGAATTTTCCTCATGAAGGATTGATGAAAAAACCCACAGTACAACACAAAACATGGTAAACACTAAATAATTTAATTTTTTACATGACGAATAACATGACAGGAAATAACTACCTTTTTGTGTTTTAGCTGTTATTTCAAAATATTTAACTGTAAGATCTTGAATAGAAAGCACAGCCATGTGGGCTTTTTTCTGCCAATCAGCATCTTCTTTTTGCAGACTCTCAATTCTTCTGGGGCCTAGGTAGTCATTCTCTATTGAGATCTGAAAATAAATCAGCCCATAATTAAAAACAATTAATTGCAGCTATTCTGCCAACAGCAAACAGTTTCAGGGCTAAGAAAGAAAATAAAACAAACAGAAGATAAAACTAGTACCACAATTTCTATTCAACAAACTCTTTGGAAAAGGTCTTTGGAAGCACTCCCTCCTCTTGAAACATCCATCTTTCATAATTATTGCTCTTATTGGACACATAAAACCCACATATATAAGTTTGATTTGTCAGTATATTTTTATTATGTATCTTATTACCTGCAGATTACATGCATGCTTCATGCTTCATTCAGGCTTTCTTCCAGCCTGGACTATTTCATTCCCAACTAAATAAATGCCCGTTGATCAGAATGAAGCTGGCAACCAGGGTTGTGCTGGGATAGTGATAAGCGATCATCAACATTTTAGGAGCTTTTCTTTGCTATAGATGACTTTAAAAAGTATATTTTCCTAGTGCCTGGGATCTCAAACAACCTTTCATTGCCCAGATCAAGGCAATTTTATTCTGAGATCACAGCTGTCTGAAGCCAGTAAAAGACCTGGACTTCATTCTACTATTAATGAAAACATAGCTTTCTCTCCCAAATCTGAGAATTTTTACAAACCTGTCACACTACAACAATGGACTACATATCTTTTATATCTTATCTTAAAAAATCTAAGCCTTCTCATGCAATATCAAAGTATTCCTTATTAATATTTTTCATATCTGTCAGTCAAGAAGACACCTTACTAGTATAGGCAAAGCTGGACAAAACCAAAAGTGCTCATAACCTTGTATGTCCCTGAATATTTCAGCCTGAAGTTCTAATACCTCAAGTATTAATCTTGATATCACAAAGCTTCAATTTGGTCTAAATAGCCATTCCACTCAATTGCAAATGAAAGGTTTTTATGTGACTGTTCAGGACCTACTTCAGCATATCCACTTGTCCCATCTCTTAGATGGATGATTTTCACAAGAAAAAACAAATAGATGCCTTCTAAATATTTGTTCATTTCTTGAAAAACCCTTAAAGGATATTAATAAGGTATTGAATCTACTTCTTACGTATTTCCAAGACTCTTAGGCAACTGATGAAGCACAATGTGGACAAGTCGTAAGTGAATAACACTTTTACTAGATACGTTGTAACATGTCATTCTATGGAGCACGTATGTACTATGTTTCTCACAGGCAATACTTAGGAGGGGACAGACAGGTTTCCAAAAAAATATTGAACTGTAGATACATATATACACGCACCAGTGAATTACACACCGGTGAAATTAATGCTTTCATTTACAGAGAACTCTGAAACAGCAAATTCATTTGTGAAGTTGGATAAAAACCAACACAGTTAAAAGTCTTCCTTCTCTGCTCTTTGGTACAGATGAGGCAACTTGACACTGGATTGAGACAGGATCACCGAGTAATATGAGTAACATTCTTATTAGGCATGAGTTCTAGGAGAGTAAGCCTCAAAGTAACATTTTTTCATAAATGTTTGTCTGCCAAAACATTATTCACACATGGTGCAAGCTGAAGAGTTTTATGATTCCATAACATAATTCTATCTTTGTTCCTTAGGGCAAGTATTTACAAGTAACAAAAATGGGAAGCATATTTTCATTATCCATAATCCCAAATATTCATCCATATATCATCACTCGCACTAAAGGTACTCATATAGCAATACAGAGAAAACTCCAGAAGCCTTGGCTTTAGCAACTGCATGAACAAGAACAGATCAACAATGTGCCTCATGGCTGCAGGAACAGTGGCATGCTTAAGAGAATTGTGAAAAGAGTCCCACAAAGATAAAAAGGATAGAAACATTTCCCCTAGGTCACCTGACCTGCCTTCATGCTCACCCACACCTACACATGTAGCCAGACAGTCAAAGTCCTAGAACAGGGTTCTGAAGTGTCTTGTAGTATAATCAAAAAATCAAAGGCGCAGCTAATGTTCATGTTTGGACTTTGCACTCTGTGGCTTCAATAAGGGACACACACACAATGTTAACTTTCTGGCTCTGAAGACACAAAATAATAGAGGATGGATGTGCTGGTTTTGACTGGATTAATATTCTTCCTATTAGCTGGTACAGGCTTTGTTTTGGAATTGCACTGCAAACAGTCTTAGTAATACAGGGATATTTTAGCTATTGCTAAGCAGTGCTGACACAGAGCCAAGGCCTTTTCTGCTTCTCACCCCACTCCACTAGTGAGGAGAAAGGGGGTTCACAAGAAGCTGGAAAGGGACACAGGTGGGAAGGCTGACCCCAAATGACCAACAGAGACGTTCCATACCATAAAGCACTGTGCCCAGCAATAAAACTGGGGGAAGTGGGTAATGCTCACAGTGATGGGTGTTCATCTTTCTAAGTCACTGTTATCCTGTTCTCTTGGAGATATCTGAATACCTGCTTTCCCATGGGAATCAGTGAATGAATTCCTTGTTTTGCTTTGCTTCACGTGCACAGCTTTTGCTTTGTCTAATAAACTGTCTTTATCCCAACTCATGTGTTTTCTCACTTTTACTCTTCTGACTCTCTTCCCACCATCCCACTGAGGTAGAGAGAGTAAGCACTGGGGCTCAGCTGATGGTCACAGGTAAACTATGACAAGGAATGAGGCTCCCATTATAAAGGCAGCATCCAATCTAAAGGTGAAGACAGAATCTAGGTGCCGGTGGGAAACTGTCTTTGACAGGTGAAATACCCCACATGCTTTCTTAGTAAAGTTGAATAACTAGAAGCTAAGGATGAACCTTAAACTGAAAAGCTTATTCCCTTCACTTCTGAAGCTGCTGGACCAGACTACCACAGCCACCGCCTCCCCACAGCTATGCCAGCCTAAGGGAACTGAGGTTCAAGGTGACAAAGTCCAAATAAGAAAGTTCAAGAACAAGCTTCCAGGCTGGAGTAACAATCGTCAGCCACATAGATCTTTGTTACTCTTTGGATACATGAAAGATAGTATCCAATTTCAGGAAAAGCAGACTTGTCTGAAGGAGACTCCAGAATGTTATTCAATGAATACAGTCTGCACTGCCTCCTTGAAGACATCTCCCACCTGTGCTTCTATTAGGTCAGTGACTTTCTGAGTGGCAGCAAACTTTAGGAGTCCCTTTGGTGCCTCAGATCTGGCTGACTGCTGCTCCCTGCTTCTCACTTCAGGTTTGTGATACTCCTGGTCAAGCTTGCTGTGCTGGATTTGCCTGATATACATGCCCTGCAGCCTCTGAGAGCCTCTCCATTGACCTGAAGGTGCTCCAGTGGTCCCTGTGGGAAAAGCAATCTCTTTCCATCCAGCCACTTCATTCCGCCTGATTCCATTTCTCCACCAAAAAACAAAAAAGTTCTTAAAAAGGAACAATCAAAAGGGCACAATATAAAGAGAAAATACTGACTGCAACCTTCCCAAAGGCAATTACAGTCATTCTTTATCATCAAAACCAAATAACTATGACAAACTAGAAGACAGAGGGCCTACAAAAAGCCACTTCTGGCCATGGACCTGGCACACTTTGGGAAAACACATTAAAAAGAGACAGCTATTCTGTGAGTGCAAATACTGACAGCACCAACAACTTAGAATAATTACCAGTTCTCAAGTGCAACCCTGCTAAAGAATTACTATAATCTACCGGTCAGTAATTAAATTTATGCTTGCCACCTTTTCAGGGCAGGACAGACAATCTCCAGAGAAAACCAGAGATGAACAACTGAGAGACGGGGTGAAATACACATGGTCCTCCGTGCCAAATGGCTGTCTGGGCATTGTATCTCAATCCAACAAAGTGCCACTAGAGCAAATCCATACAAATATATCGTAATATTCAATTTAAATAATATAATGGTGGTACATTTCTATACAAGATAGAAATTATTTATAGCATCTGTTAGCATAGGAAATAGAAAGTAAGCCCATGGGGGAAAATAAATATCTTAAATGAAGACCACAGCTGTAATAGGGAGAAAAGTTAGGGAGTAAAGATAAGGAACACGCCTCTGGAGCTTGCAGCTTATGAAAAGGCAGGTTTCCCCCCAGCTGCAAACACCTCCAGGACAGAAGTGACCACTCCCTCATTTTGTCTTAGTTAAGAATTTAAAAAGGAAAAGGGAGTAGCTATGGACCATTAAATATCAACATGAACAGGCTTGTGAGTTTTGAAGACTTTGTTTTCTATATTCTCTTCAATAATTAATCATGTTGATGTAAGACAACAACTCTCATTATGGAATTAAAGGAAGCTCTTATGTGCTTCTGCATTCCATTATTGTTTGTAATATATGCATAACCTCTTTATGCTTTATTTTGCTCACCTTTATGATGCAAGCATCTTCAGTTTTTATAGCTCATAAAAGAGCAGACGTCATTTTAGAGACTAAACAAATAATTTCTAAATTACTATTATCCATGCTAGATATGACTCAAAGAGGGCAAAGAATAATTAAAAAGTGCTGTCATCTAATGACATTTCTTGTAAACTTGTGTATCTAATTCTGATTTAAAAATATTTTTAGTTAAAAATTAAAAACTCAAATGTAGTTGAAGTTTCTTCTTAACCTAAAAGGCCTTTTTCAGTTACCTAACGTTTTTTCAAAGTGAACTTTTGGCCTTGAATTGCTCATTTGGACTCAAAAGTTTTGGAGAAAGCCTGGTCTAACAGAAAAACCTCACATCTCACAACTAGATCAGAAGCCAAATCTAGTTTCTCTTTTACTCATCACTTTCTCAATAAAATATTACAGCTACTCTTCCTTTAAAAATCCTATATTCTCCTTGAGAGGAATCCAAGCTTCACGGTAAAATTTGCTATGATTTTTTTCCTCCGATGATGAAACTTGCTTTTGTAGACTTTCATGTTTTACAAGTTTTACTTCAAATGATGCTTTGAAGCTAAGAAAACTCTGACAGCTTTCACAAAAGTGGCTGTCGCAAAACATAGAAGAAATAAGGGATAGAAACAGCAGAAGCCATTAACTTCAACACATCAGACAAACACATCACACAAATATTTTCATCAGCAATTGCTTCAGACTAATGGAACATAAAAGAACACATTTCAACACTGTATTGATATGTTTCTGAAGGAGAAAAAATTAATTCTTCAGAGAAAATAAACTGAAAGGAGGTTCCTAAACTAGCCCATAAGGAAATGAGGATGGATCAACAGAGGCAGTGCTGTACTGGAAACACCCTTCTCTGAAACAGTTTGCAAATTATGGTTAAGTTCTGAAGAGATTAAAGTAAGCTTATTGAGAGAAAATATGAGCAACATGTTTGAAATGATGGGATACACATATATTTTACATCTACTAAGTGCAGGTCTTTAATATTTCACATGTTGGTTTTTTCTGGAGAATGGACAAGACTGACAGGAATAAGACTTGGCCCAGGCCACGTAATAACTTAGGCAGGGATATGTCACATCTCTCCAGCTCCCTTTGTTACCCTTCTCCTGGATGGACTTGTAATAGGTAGAAAAGGAGAAAAATGTGAGACATAACAGCAGGCCAGCTAATTTTAAGAGCAAAAAAAAAGCAAGCTGAGTGAGTAGTGCAGACGACAGTGGCAGAACACAAAATGGAAATGGCTTTATACATAAAAGCATGTTTCAGATCAAAGGCTCAGCTATCTGCGTTCTCCAAGAGGTCAAACAAGCAATTCCAACCACAGCCTGCTACACGTAGTAGCCAGAAAACATGCATTTCAGCTTCATCCAGTGAGAGCCTTCTCAAAGTTAAGTCTTACTAACTTTTCTGTTGTTGTTGTTTTTAATTTAACTGTGCTCCCAGCTGTTAACACAAACCCAGCACTATTTCCCCAAATATGTTATAATTCTGTACATATACCCCTAAATATATTTAGTGAAGGGATTCAGCTTTAAAAAGGGCCTTACAATTTTACTGGTTTTATCTTAAGGAATATGGACATAGACTTCAATGTTAATACATAAAAACCCATTTAGCTGGCATGGTCTAGATTCCTCAAAATACCTGGAATCTGGGACTAAAATACCAGCTACAGGAGTTTTGATTCTCTTAAAGCACAAAACAACACACACAATTCATTCAAGACTGTAAAAGAAGCAACAAACTGAAAGGTAACAAGATGTTAAGACATACAGAAAGAAAACTGAATAATAATGTCATTCCACTGCAAAGTGCAGTGGTGAATGCTTTTTCCAGAACCATGGAAAATGCTGAAAAACTAAGTAGTCAGATGAAAAAAAACATAGAAGACATAGGTTAGGGCAAGCAAGAGGAAAGACTCTGGTTATTTAACTGGTGTTTTTTCTCCAGACACACAAGAATTTACGTAAAGAGTGTTAAAAACACTAAGTTACAGTATTTTATACTGGCAATTGACAGAATTAAAGCTAAACAGTGTACCCTGCATTGAGCCTTCCTTATTAATTCATCTGTACAGCATAAAACATTTCTATACATTTCAACTGTACTGAGTGAGACCTAGACTAAAACAGTATTCGGCTTCAAAAAGAAAGCTTCTATTTTTTAAAAAATATATTTTTAAGAAGACACATTCTACTCCGTATTTGAAAATGTTGTTTAAGCCAAATAAACTCAAAGGCAAGTGGGCTTGAGCATTTCCAGACATTCTAGATTCTGTTTGTGCATGAAAATGATTGGATGGATTTTTAAATCTTCAGTTAAAAAAACTTAATATATACAATAGACAAAACGTTCAGCATATCTATCAAGAGTTCATTAAAAAATGGTTGACGATTTTTATATACAGATATACTGAAAAGAGAAATAGTGACACAAGTATTAGCCAGAAGAAATCAGATTAAAGACATATAAATAGCCATGAATATGGATACCAAAAATAACCGTAACAGGTAGCAAATAAAGCCCAATAAGCTTCAGTATGAAGTTAGCAAATATGACAAAAACTTATAAAAAGGGGTTTTTTTTCAGGGCACTATTGAAAAAGAAGTACTAAAAACTACTAGATTTGAAACTATTTCGATATTTAGGTTAAAAATCTTTTTGCAAAATTTAGACTCTCAGCAAACTTTTCAACCTCTGAAGGCCTTCAGTCCCTCTCCTTGACCTCCGCAGTCTGAAAAACATTGCCTCAAAGTCTCCTCAAAGCCTCCTCCTTTATTCTCTCTCCCTATCTCCAACACTGCAAAGGAAAAAAAAAATCATGCATTTCTAGGTTTCACCCTCCTTGACTCTACTCCTCAGGGACACATAATTTAGAATTTTCTGCATGTTTACCAGCCTTTCAAAATTCCATCAAGATGCCTTCTTGAATGGATACACTGATTCAGCATTTTTCTGCACTATTTCCTCCATTATTAGCACTTGAGGAAAAAAAAAACATTAAGACATGATACGGATACATTGGTAACTCCCAAATTCTGTTACAGGTCCCCTAAACTGTTGATTAATCTGAATCATTAACAGACACTGATAATTCCCATTCTGAACACATACATTTGGTGTCCACAGTTAAACTGTGGAAATTATTGCCACAGAGCATGTACAGTGTACTAAGAGTTCGTTTTTGCTTTATTTAAAGCACCACAGGTTCATTGAGGTACCCCTATTTTCTATACTTTTTACCCCTTAATATTCATGATTTATGAATCTTTCTTATCTTTGATGAATCACATGCTTTCCAAACTAAGGCAATCCAATTCTTTTACTCTGGTCTAGTACTGAGGATGCTTAATATGGAAACACCCTGATGTTCCATACTGTCACTACTCTGATACTGTGGTACATTTCTGAGAGGAAGAAACTAAAAATGTGACATTCAAGATGCAAGCATACCGTGGATGTATACCAAAGTGTGATATTTTCTATTTGGCACTTGTTTTTTTTATCTCTCTAATAATTCAACCCCTTTTTCTTTGCTCTTTTAAAATGCTGAACAGCAAGCTATTTTCAACAAGATCAAGATGGCTCTTACACATTTTTCCTTAAGAGTACTAGTTGGTTAATTAGGTGCATATAAATATGCATATATACTTTTGGAGGTTGTCATCAACCTTCTGCACATGGATTGGTTTTTATTTATTGAAATTTCACCGACCATTTTATGATGCAGCCCAGATTTTTGTACAGCACGACTTTTTAAAAAACAAACAATAAACCTTTCAGCATTCAAACATAATCAGATTTTTCTACAAGTGTTATTAATCACTTTTATAGCTGAACACCTAGAGCAGTCTTTTCCTCTACTCATTTTCCAGACAAGCAGTTTAAACAATCAGATACATATCCGTTTTTTAGCCTGCTACCTCTTATCAGGAACTAAGTTTCATTAAATGATTTAGGGTACCAGCCTGCTTTCTACCAGATTGCCTCTTTAGAACATCGGGGTTTTTTTTTTTTTTTGAGAAAGTCCATAAAGTCCTGACTTTAAGTCAGCAAAATGTTCTGTTCTGAGTTCATATAATAGTCTAGAGTATTTATAGCTCAGATTGTAAACAGAAACTGACATACAACCCTTTTGAATCAAACTATAAAGACAATCAGCACACTTCACCATATTGCATCACGTTCTCAAACAGGCTAGTAATATTTTTCACTAAGTTTCTGAGCATTTTGCATAAATTTAGATTTCTTCTCCAGTCTACAGGCTTTTCAAAAGCTACATTTCTTTAAGTATTATTTCTGATGATGTGAGGATACATCTTCAGCTACAAATAAATTTTAAAAAAAAGTTTAAAAACCATTGAAGTTTTAGCTTCTCCGAAACATCTTTACTTGATTGAAGACTTTTTAAAAAAAGATACTCTGTAAGTACTTTTAGAAGTAATTCTCTCAGTTTTGCCAGCTACACCTATCACTAAATTTCTTCTCCCTCGAACTTGTTGCATACTTCATGAAACTATTTTTTAACCAAAATTTTACAGGTTCAATACAATGTAATTTATTTCTAAGTCCTTAATTTTGCATAAACCAAAGTTAAATTAGTTATAAAGTTCACTATGGCAATTCACCACCATATATTAAGCAAACAAATCCACATACAGCTGAGCCAGAATTGTATTTTTAATATACCAGAATCTGCATAAGGGAGCTTGAGAGAGAAGCAAACCTTCAGACTAATAAAACACCCCAAATTTTTTAAAATCAGGATGTTATGAATTATCAACATATATGCTGATCTAATCTATAGCTTTCAGTGCTAGACCTTTTAGCCTTCAGTGCTAGAATATTAATGTATTTGAAGTCCTTAAAACCTCACATTCATGTGTACTAACATGTAAGTAAAAATAATTAACATGCAAACAACGAAGCTATGAGTGCATTTAATATATTTAACAGAAGTTTTCAATATTCTCATTTCCTGGAGATGAGCTGAGATTAACAGTGGCTCTAGGCTTTCACCCACAATGAGATATTACGAGTTTCCAGCTAAGCAAAAACCAGTTCAACTCAGACCTTCAAGAATGCATGTTTTGAAGTTTTGCTGGCATCTACATGTAGGTTGTGAAGCAATTTGTTACATTTATCTTTAGTCCAATATCAAGGACATCCAAAAAACCCTCAAAGCCTGAGAAGAGAAGGCCTCCCACTGATTTCTCTTGGCCTTTGATCAAACCCGGCGCCTATTCATCATGACTGTGAAGCACTGTCCACAACTGCAAGGCCATAAAAATTCTAAGTAGCAAGGTAGTTTCTTTGTCTGTATGAAGACTGGTGAACACAGATGTACAGACAAAAAAAGGCTTTGTGGTTTTGCCCATGAAGTCATTTTTTGAAGTACATTTTTTTTTTCTTTTCCAAATAACCAGATTTAGTATGCTGTATAAAAGAAAGATTCATGTTTTAGTTTTAAAGGGCTTCAAACTTGATCACAGTAACCTGGCCAGTAGTTTTATAGCCAAGTATCAACCACTAACTGGTTGCTCCCTTACATACTTTCTGAAGAACACAGGAGGATCTCACAAAGTTTAGATTTAACTTTCTGAAATTAAAGGCACCAGAACAGTGGTATCTACTCTGATTTTTCAAAATTTCAGAAACACTTAGCCTTTTTATTTCCAGCTATTGATGTCTACTACCTCCCAATTTTCTGCTATGGCAATGTGTGTTCTGCACACACCAAAAATAAGCAAAATTTTCACAGGAAAATTATTTATTTTGATTAAGGAAAATTTGTGGGCATAAATGTGAAATATTTTTCGAATCAAAAATATAACACCTTTTCAGTAGTCTGATTCTTGGCAAAAAGAGTATCTTAAATTCCATTTAAAATTCAATATTAATGCTAGGTAATGTATGAACATTGTTTGCCCTGTGGTTTTATGTTCACAGTTGCCTTCCCAGTTCTTGGAAGAATATCCAGACAGCTCAAAACATGCAACACAGCATTTGAATATCAAGGTTCACTTGGCTGGTGCCTACATAATATTCAAGAGTCCAAAGTCAGAAAAAAAGGACCAGTAACCCATAGAGTGAAAATAATATGCTAAAACTCACTGCTTGAATATCTTCACATATTATTACAACTAAACCAGCAACAGTCCTTAAATAAATCAAAAAATGCCTATTCAAATTCAGCCCAGTATTAGATTTTATATATACATAAAATACATGTATAAATACATATATTTTATGTACATATAAAATACAATACTGTCTTAAATTCCTTTATTATGCCTTCTCCAGCATCCAATGAACCTATGGTTTTCTGTCAGTCTCTTCTTTAGATAAGCTGGCTTATCAATACAACTTTTCATATTTACCTTACAAAATACAGTAATCCTAAAAACACAGACTCTGTCCCCTAAGTGTATCTTATATTTTAATCTTGAAACAAACACAGACTTGCTTCTTTGATAGGCATATCTCAATTTGATAATACCATTCATTACAAGTCGGCTTTTATTTCTGTGTCCCTCAAAAAGGCCTTGGGGTGAGCAGGGCTGTTCCCCTATCACACATACAAAGATTTAAATCCAAAACACAGCTGTGCTTGCAGGGTTCAGCATTTTCAGGAATGCATGGTATCTGTTAAGTATCTTGACATGCTTGGAGGGAAGTCCCCATGGATTTGAGCAGCACTTACATATAAAGAGCAATCATATAAACAAAACCAGGTTTCTGAAGCTGAAAGCCCAAAAAAAGAGAAGCAAATCACTTACTGAACACATTGTTCTAGGGTTAGATGACTAGCCAATAATTAAGCAGAAATGCCATTAGAAGTTGCTTTTCCACAGTGACATCTCATTTCCTAATAACCCACCCTTTCTCCCTTTCATGATCTTATACCTTTTTCATTCAATTTTCCAAATCCAGAACTACTTAAGTACTTCACAAACAGCTTTGACCCCTCACACACCCAAATGTTCCATCCTTTACACTAAATGAAGCAAAATACAGCTGAAAAATTACCGTAGATTTAAAATACAAAATGAAACAAGATTCTATCATATCTATAACGGGCAACAGTAACCTACATTTCCAAGTTTCCACATGGTTTTTAACTTTGCTATTAACTCTCACTGTGGGTTGTTTGGTTTGTGGTTTGTTGATTGGTGGGTTTTTTCCCCAAAGAAGGAATCGGGATACAATACAGATGTCCCTCTCCAATAAGCCTCCACTGATCAGACAGAACTTAGTTTTTGTTTTTCCCTTGCTTCCTAGAGGCTTGTCTCTTGCTTAAAATTTCACAGGAACAGTAGAAATTTAACACCAGATGACATATTTTTATGTCTTGCTCCAAAAGCAGAAAACACTCTTACCAAAGATTACAGGTGATGTCATTAACTTCCTTCTAAACTCACTGTGAAAATTGACAAAATTAAGCTGATTAAAATACTTAAAACCTTCCAAATTCTTAAAGAACCCCAAAACCCCCTCATCAAACAAAAACAACTTCCCCACCAATGAGAAACAGATACCTAATACAGAAAGGTCTAAAACATTGAAGCCTGCCAGAAGAACATATGCAGCAAGTTAATACAAACCATTTCATGCACAAGTTCTATTTATAAAACATTTCTTCAACCCTAGCTACCCAGTATAATATGTTTTGTCATCATAGATACAAGTACTGCTTTCTCTCAAAGGATGAAAGGAAAAACAAGAGATGGCATCTTTCTCTACTGCATCATACAGATGACAAGTTTTTTAACTCAAAAATTGCCAAGTTAGGAAGAGAACATAATGTACATTAGAAGAAATTACATACAACTAAAATAATCAACCACAGAACACACCTTTGAAGTTTACCAATGTTACTCTTTCAGGAAGACTATGAAATGATGCATTTTAAAACTGAAATTCAAGAGATTAGTGAGGCTTAAAAAAATCAAAACAGAGCAAAACGCAACACAACTCTTAATACATATTTTTACTCATAATGTTGACTTCACTTATTTGACAAAAGAACAAACAAATCATTTTTTTCTCTACTACAAATTCAAATAAAATGGGAATTATTTCACCATGCTTTGAAGAAAGCTTTTCAATAAACGTAGTGTTTATAGGCTTCAACTGTATAATACATCAGAAAAAATATTCATGCCAATTCTCTGTGCAGCAACATTTGTCATTCAAGAGAAGAAAAAGCACTTTTAGTTAAAACATCATCACATTATAAAACCAAGCTCATTTAAGATTGTTGATTTTTCTGAAAAATTACTTTAGACACACAGCAATACGTCAAAATAAAACTAGTACATCATAAATCCTTTTGCCTCCCTCGCTTAATCTTTCTCAAAACCAGAGAGGAGCACTATTTTTAAGCTGAAAACAGTAAAAAAAATTGTTGGCTAATTGAACAAGTGTCAAGCTGACATTAAATGACATTTACAATACAGATTAAATGAAACAAAATTTTAGCTTAGAATCAGAAGGCTGCAGTCTTAATAACACAGGAACTAATATTTTTATCACAAGTCCTTCCAAGATGCAATAAAGATAATGTTTGTTAGTTCTGGCTAAGCATTCAAGATTAGAATTACTTTCAAATATAACAAACATACTCATTCTGAAACAATTTTACCAAAATGCAGTATTCTTCAGATACCTTTTTTAGCTCTTAGGAAAATATACTCTTCAAGTGTTACAACTATTTGTGTATTTTAATATGGTTCCACGTGTTTAAGTCTTTTGCAACATCAGATAATAAGCTACCAACTTTCCACAGTTCACCAGATTATCTCAGGAAACTGAAAAAAAATGAAAAGCAACTTTCTATGTACTCTTCCAGAATTAACAAATATACGAATACTGCACATCTCTTTGTATTTTTTATATATTACACAACACTCACAGCAACAACAAAATTTTAAGTTTGACCTATTTAATTCAGTCATGCATTTGAAGGGTAAGACAGTAAGATAAACAGGTGGTGTTTAGCTACATGTGTCAAATATTCTCACTCTTCAAAAGCACTCATCTGAGTGACGAGCCCAGAAAAACAGGGTCAGCATCTAGTGCAAAAATATCACTTCATATACTGCATAACAGAACTAGTAAATAGGAACTAGAAAGCAGAACTTTCCAATTAATAAAAATCTCAGTTGTCTTTACCCTACCTTTATCTGCTGTCTTCTAAGCATTGCTAGTTCCCTCATATCTCGGAATGGTTGCAGTAAGTACTGGTACAGCTCCGTGGTCGCTTCTGCAAGATTACTGTAGGCTTCATCTTCCATTTGGTACAGTTCAAGGAGCTCTACCATACTTTCTGTATTCTTATGTTTTTCCAGAAGCTGCAGAAAAAGTACAAGTTTTAATGAAAATATTGGAATATTCCCACCAGAAGTGAAAGTAATTTAAACAACATTTTTAGCCTAGTCTGTTGTATCATCTTTCCCTTCACACAAAATCGCCAGACAAATAAACAAAACAAAACAATCTTAGTCCCCAAAACACATCTTGAATTCAGCCAGTTAAGTATAAGCACATCTCTGAAAACCTTAACTGAGCAGCACTCAGACCGATTTTTTAACTTCCAAAAATTTCTGGAAGGTAATGAATATGAGCATAAAGGCAGCAGAAAAAGCAACTTAACACAACAATTTATAATGTAGTAATCAGGTAAGCTACTTCAGACACTTCCCACTTTCGGGTATCAGAGCAGGGGGAAAAGGAGTGATAGACAAGGAGACAAAAAGAGAAGTTGCATTTTGAATTTTCTACATTTTTTGAGAATTTTTAGTGTTTGGGTTTTGTGGCTTTCTGTCAGTCTCTTCTTTAGATCCACATAACACCCACTACATCAGACAGAGTGTAACCTATAAGAAACAAAACTTCATAGAAAGTTTAATCACAAAATTTATGAACTTTTCATCCATTTTATTTTTACAACAGGAATTACCTAAGCATTATAATCTTTATAAAATACTTAGAGGTTAGTATAAAACTACTTTAATTCATATAAGAAAATACAACATCAAACTCTGTTCTTTTAGTTCTTAGGAAGCAGAAAATTCACTTGTTTGTACAAACTACCTACAATGTATGATTTTATTACTGTATATGTTCATTTTGCATCTCTTTTGGTCATTTGCCTGAGCAGACTTCACATGGTGCTGAAAACCTTTCACCGTTTTTAATAAAAAATATGTAGTTGTTTAATAAAAACTAATCATACAGACATGTGGAATACTTGATGTATTTATAAATACAAGATTATCTGAAATTAATTCCCCTCAAATAATTTTCAAAGTCAAAGTCTCTTGTCCTTTATATTATCATCTCAAAAGCGTATATTCACAGTCTGAGTTTAAATAAACTTAACAAAGATTAGAAACACTGTGGAATAAACACATCCTATCTTCTATCTGTTCATTCAAGTTGGATGCTAAGCCAACAATGAAATACTCCGTAGAGTGAACTGTGTTTCAGTTACCAGAATGGGTATGAAAGGTGTCCTTCTTCATAATGGAAAATTTATTTTAGAACATCTCTGTAACTCCACCTTTGAAGCACTAAGGGAGGTTAGAGAGAGGATGCAGAGCAGAATGCAGAGGTGCTTGTAGTGGCTTTATTTATACATTCAGCATTAAAATAGTAGTCAGATTCCACGAAAACACAGGAAGAGCTTTCCCTTATTAAGGTTTAGCAGAGAAAAAAGGTCTGGGAGAGAGGATGTAAAACACATGTGGAACTCCTCACAAGGAGGAAACTCGGCACAAGGCAAACTGTTTTGTTACCTAAACAATTTCACACAGAGAATTGTTCCTATCACAAAGTCACTGTCTAAACTCTTCTACTCTTCCAGTAGCACACATATTTTTTAGCATTTGAGTTCTCACTGAGAAAACAACCACTGGGCTTGCAGCCTGTAAGACTACCATTTTATTAACTTTCAGTCGTAGACACACATAACACAACCTGAAACTAAAGAGACTCAGATACTCTTGGCTTTGTGCCTTAAGTCCCTATGAATCTCACACATTATTCCAACTCACTATTTGTTTAAACCATGTGGTCTAAGAATGTACCATCTTCCTCAGCTCCACTTCCATGTGACTAGGGCCTAAAACCAGAGTTGTCATATACCAGCTTTCTCCTACTTTCCCGGGGCACAATCAGAAATCCCTCTGCAGTCCCCAAGCTGTAATTATCCTTCCATCAAGCTACTAAATCTTTCTTCTCAAGCCACCCATTGCAAGAAGGAGCAACTCTACCAGTACATGACAATTTCCTTTTAGTAGCTCAGGCTATTAGTATCTCACTATTCAATAAATTTACACCTCTGTTTCATTGTGAAACACTACTGCTCTAGTAGGATACAAACTCTAGAGGGCAACAAAAAACAAATTGAGAAAATGTAATCCTTTAAATATAATTTAAAGGGGAATCTTAGGTACATTTATTTCAGGGACAGAACAATACAATGCAGGGGCTTTTTTCTTTTTATTCACAGACCATTCTTATGGCCTATTTAGTAGTTTTGGTATTTTGATAGATGGGCACAACTTTGCAGAAGCTGGAATCAAAGTGCCAAGAAATGAAGGACCAATTCAATTTTATGACTATCAGAATAGTACAAAGACATCTTAAGGACACTAAAAACTAGTAGCTACTTATAATTAGTTGGCTGTTCAGAAAAAATCATGTCCATCACTGAAAACAGCAGGGACAAAATAATGAACTATCAATACATTCCCATCATAACAAAAGATAAGTAAATGGGCATAACCTCATGGTCTTGTCTATGTTAGCCTGCTGCTAGGGTTACCCAAAACCTAAATCAAATCCTAACACTCAACTCCTTCAAAAATTCTAAATCTTCAATAAAAAAATCAATCACAGAAGTGAGGGCAGGTTATTCATAGCCAATTAATAGAGAATTATATATGTATTTATTCTTTAACTCTTAACACAAGGTAAGCTTCCATTTTTCATCCCTAAGGCAACAATGCACATAGAATCCATTTCCTATTACTAATGAGGGCTTTCTGAATGAAAATGGTGACAAAATTTCATTTAATCTGCAGTTCCAAAAAAAGACATAACCAAACAGGCAAAACTACTTCGAAACCAAAGAGTATCATCTTATGTGGTTTAATGCAAAGATCATCAAGCTATTCAATAAGGGTATTCTTCAATTCTTCAAAACAGACAGGAAAGAAACCAGCCTGTGAGTACTTGTTACATACAGCCTCACTACAACCATCCATCTATTCAGACCCCATTTTCAAGAAAAACACTGACCTTGGACATAAAGTTTGAATACCGTGTTCAGCTTTGGGTGCCTCATTACAATACAGGCACTAAGGTGCCTTTCATGGAACTCATGAATTGTCTAGAGAGTAAGTTTTATAAAATTAGCCTAAATAAATCAAAATACCTGATTCCTTCTGGTCAAAAATTGCTGCTCACCCTACCAGCTACCAGGGAAGCAAGAAGCAGAAAAATTATAGTGTTCCATTACAATGTGTCTTTCTCCAAGAGAAGAAAGATGAAGGGAAAGACCTAAAAAAATTTAAATGGGATTTCTAGATACAGCACTTCTCCAAATGGTACAACAGCTTACTTAAAACCCACTTGAAAAAGTGTACTTAAGCAAATATTCAATCTTTCCAAGATGGGTAGATCAGCTTCTAGGGAAGTTCACCTGAACTACAAGAACTAACTATAAAGATCAACTCTTAAGTTTATTAAACAAAGGGAAATAAGACAGTATAGCTAACACAGCACTTGGAAATACCGTTGACAACCCTCTTCCCTAATCTTGCCTAATGCAGGCTGGAGTTTGCAATGGTTAATCCTAATGGAGTGTTACTCCTTCAATACATGTACAGTTTGTCTTATTGGTGACTGTTTTTTTTTTACTGAAGCTTGTAGACGTGTGGGGATTGGTCTCTTCTCCCAAGCAACAAATGACAGCACAAGAGGAAATAACCTCAAATTGTGCCAGGTTTAGATTGGATAATAGAAGAATTTCTTCACAGAAAGGCTTGTCAAGCAGTGAAACAGGCTGTGCAGCCAAGTGGCTCAGTCATCATCCCTGGGGGTATTTAAAAGACGTGCAGATGTAGCAGTTAGGGCCATGGTTTAGTGGTGGGCTTGGCAGTGCTACAATAATGGTTGGACCTGGTGATCCTAAAGGTCTTTTCTCACCTAAATGATTCCACATAAATGGTTTAAAGAAATACATGACTGTTCTCTATCACATTTTGGAACTGGAATGCATACCAATCACCAAGGCTACAACAATCCAGTGTGGTATGAACAGAAGAACAATAACTTTGATTCTACTTCTAGACAGAGACTTTTAAGCCTGATGAAGAGTCCAGGTGTTTTACTGCCACCAGTCTGGAAGGGGCACTGACACGGGAAACAGATGGCACAAAACTGGCTGCACAGAGCACCTCCCATTATAACACAGTCTGATGGAGCTTTCCTGTTCCAGATCAAAGTTAGCTGAAACATTTTTTCAGCTGGCTGCCATCCAGAAAGTATTCAGACTACTAGATACCTGGGATGCAGAGACTAGCACAGAATTAATGTCATAATGGAAACCACGCCCTCCACAGACTCACAAGTAGTTTGATTCTGTGTGTTCCCATCTTCACACAGGCAGTACCTAAATGAGTACCTAGCCAAGTGTCTAGACCAACGTGGAACATTAAAGCCAAGGCAGCTTTCAAGGTGTTGGCATAAAACACATGAACAATTTTTGTGGCATGTTTTATGCCCCAGTGAAGACTAGTTCTCAACACAGACATTCAGTGTTACTGCTCACTTACTTCAAGTCTCAGTATGAATTTCTGACTTTCACAATTTTTAATTACATTATTTAAAGAAGTGGGTGGAGGAGAGTAGAGTAACATCCTGTACAGGCCAGACTAGCTCTATACCCATTCAATGCTGCATTTATTTTAAGAATCATGTTTCACAGATGTTACATTGTTCACAACTAAATGAATCCATATATTTTAGGCAACTATTATGCAGATACACTCTAACCAGCAGGAAACACTGTTTCTTTTTAAATTTAACAGCACATATATTTGAACTATATAATAAAGATTATTTCTGTCTTCTGTATTTTTTTTGTTGTTCAAAAAGCTTAAAAAGTATTACAGCAGACAGTGTAATTATGTGCAGGTTGACCTCAGCTGGGCACATAATCCAAAGCTTGATTTAATCACAGAAGAGTCAAGTCTTACATTTCCTTTGATAATACTCCCAAAACTTTCCCTGTTACTCTTTTTTTTTTTTTTGGCGTATTTTATAAAAACATTGCAATATGACATATAGCCATTTTTAGATAAAATCAGCCATAAAGATATTTGTTCATATCTTCTTAAGCTCCTTCATACTTCTGAAATAACTACAGAACACATTATTTTCCTACAAATTTAGACTGTCAGAAGCCTGACAGTATTATCTGCCATTTCCAAGAGGAGTTCTAAAGATTCAAATTGAAGCATATTCAGTTTCACAGGTAAAGCTAGGGATAGCTGTTGTCAGAGAGAAGTACAGTACTGCAGACAGAGTAGTTTTAGATACTGCATCCTTTGTCCTGAGAGCAGCAATCCTAAGAGTAAAATACTCAACCCTCCTGACTATGCACTGGCAGTAGTACGCAATGAGCTTCAGACAATGAGTTATAAAGAAGTAAAGTTATAGAGTACATAAAATTTGTATGCAAAATTTTAGCAACTGAACTTAGAAGGCAATTTTTTTGCATCAGAACATGCTAAGAACTGTTTCTCTTCAAACAAACAAAAGAAATCATTGTTAAAAGCAAATAACACTCCCACATGTCCTGACAATATGCAGAAGTCTCAATTACATGAAATCTTCACTACAGGCAAACTGCTTTTATCACTCTTACAAACATGTGGTCCTGTACTTAAATGTCACCCATTACAGTTAAGAGATTAAGACCTGCCAGAATATCCAGCTGTTCGCATGATTGCTCTGCCATCAATAATCCTTACCTTTGTGGTAAAAAAAGATCAGTTGCATTACTGTAGCAGTAACAGACCAAAGCCTGACTCTCCCACACAGACCTAAAGTACATTTTATTGCTAGGGCAGAAATCATCTAAGAGAACACAACATCTAGATAGAAAGGGAGGATGTCATAAATAAATTAGATAATACTGACTAGCATGGGAAGTGCTGGATCCAGCACTACATCTGTCTAACCTCTTAAGATTTAAAAAAAGATAAAAACAAGTGAATTTCATACTAACTTATTTGGAAACAACACAGCAATTGACCACCTACTGAGTGCACAAAAAGTGTCCAGTTTTTTTCAAAGAGGCTTCTGAAGACATGGATTGAAGTGTATGCTGATGCACTGCCAAGGTTATTATCTGGATTTGGGAAGAGTTTTCAAAATGGCTGTTTAAAGAAGAGCTGAGCTAATTCAACTAATTAAACCAAAAGCACAGATAAAACATAGATAACAAACAAGTTCAAAGTTCACATGTATTCAACAAAATGAACAGCAAATTAAAGAAAACCCAGCAAAGATATTGGAAAGCAAACACGGGGTATTTAAAACACAAAAAACTAAGAAGACTTCCATAAGATGTGTCACCTAGGCCTCTGAAGAGCTGTTAATACAAAATGAACCACATTATTCACCCTTAAAGACTACTTAAAACAGTCCTTTACCTGCACACGGTGAGCCTGTGACCACAGTACGCTTGCAGAGATGTTTTGGATGGGTGGAAAGGGCTTTGTACTAGGGGACTACAGAAGTGGCACCTGTGAGAAGATGCCAGAAGCACCTCCCATGTCCAACAGGGCTAAAGCCAGTGAGCTCCAAGATGGACCCGCCACTGGCAAAGGCCAAATCCATCAGCAATCACAACAGTACCTCTGGGATAACGCATTTAAGATGGAGAAAAGAGTCCTGGCACAACTGCACCCAAAAGAGGAACAAGAACAGGTGAGAGGAACAACTCTGCACATACCAAGGTCAGTGAAGAAGAAGTTGGGGGAGGTTCTCCAAGCACCAGTGTAGAGACACCCTTGCAGCCTGTGGAAGACCCCACACTGCAGCAGACAGATGGGCCCTGAAGTAAAATGCCATTTCATAGAGAGCCCGTGCTGGAGCAGGCTCCAGGCAACCTGTGGCCCCATGGACAAAGGAGCCAATGCTGGAGAAGTTTTCTGACAGATCCATGATCTCATGGAGGACATTGGACAGACACTGGAGCACTCTGTCCCCCAAGGACTGCACCCAATGAGATGGACTTACACCACCAGAAGTCAATGGAGGTCTGTCTCCTGTGCGTCCCCATGGCAGAGCAGGGGAAAACCACAAAGAGGAAGCAGTGGTAAAGAAAACACATGATGAACTGGCCACAAATCCCCTTCCCTGTCCTCCTATGCCATCCAGGGAGAGGAAGTAGAGAATTCAGTAGAGAAGTTGAGCTCAAGATGAGGGGAGGAGTGGTGTGAAGACGTTTTATGATTCGGTTTTATTCTTCATTACCAAACTCTGATTTATCGGCAACAGATAAAATTAATTTTGGCAAGCTGATTCCCTTGTGGCTGTGACAGTAACTGGTGAGTGATCTCTCCTTGTCCTTATCTCGACCCAGGAGCACCTGGTGGGTACCTGATGTACAACATCTACCCACTCCAAGAGCCTACCCTAGAAGTGTTTGACCAGCACAGATTGCTTGGCCTCTTTTCATTCTGCTCAGTGATCCTCGCTTACATTCAGGTTAACAGCTCCTGGACAGTAACAATTACCTTTGCCTAGTTCTTTTACACTGCCTACCAAAACACACCTCATTTCAACATACTACCCATAATATAACTCCACAGAAAAATACAAGAACTGAACCGAGTAAGAAAAACTGAAGTAGTATTTCAATTCAGCCAAGTGAGCCAAAACATTACTTCCATGTATGCATCATTACTGAACAATGCAACTTCTCTCCTCCCACACGAAAATTCTAAATAGAAATCTCAGCAGAACTGTATGTATATATATAACTTGTTGGAAAATCACAAGGCTCAGGCATAAAGCTGTTGGCTCTGACAACAATGTATGGCACACTCGATCTCTTCTGAAAGCTCAAGGGGGAGATGTCAACAATTAAAAGCTATGCATCTCCCTCCCTGTAAACAAGACAAACGTAACATCATGTGGGTTTTTTTTTTAAACTGGTACTTGTCTGCTCACCTTACCTTTCTATGTGATGTGACTGTGCCACTCCTTAGTCAGACTGCCATGTCAAATGAGTGTCTATAATACCAGGTATTAATTTGAGTTTAGTGTATTACTTAGAGCTGCCACAGATGAGCTACAGAAATCACAGAAAACAAGGGCTAACTGCATGGGAGCACTCATTGCTCAGGAATGTTAAGTTTCCTTTTTCCTGTTAGTAACACAGAAATAGGTATTTACATTGTAACAAAATTTCATGAATGAAACAGATCTGTATTTCAGAGTTATGGACTTTTGGGACTCCTTTCCTTTGGAAAGGGGAAAATAATGAAAATATAAAGTCACTAATGAATCACTGGTTGGTTGGAACACGGTAAATCTGAACAAAAAGACTTCTAGGCAACACCTCACCCTGAAGGCTTGGCAAAGAATTTACTTTACACATACCCTAATGAGTTCTAAGTAATTTTTTTTTCTGCAGGTCAGAAGACTGAGAACATACATTACATAAGCATTCAGGCTGTGCCATAAAATACTTTAACTTTTAGTCCACAAACTGTCTTTTTCTATCCTTCTGAACTATGCTGTTAGTCAGGAAAATATACTCAAGATCATCAAAACTGACAATTATCTAAACAAACCAATATCTTCATAGAACAAATACATTTAGTTAGTAAGTATTATAGTGTTAGTCTTGAAACCTTTCACATAAGATTTGCCATGTCAGGACACAGGCCTAGCCAAATACCCACCTCCAGTAAAGAGCAAATGTTCTTTTATGAAAACAAAGAAGAACATTTGATGGGAAGAAAAGAAATTAAAGATGAACAATCAATTTCACTGTCAGCTCATGGGAATTAGATCAGCAGCACTGAATTAGTACTCTTAGCAGTTTTACAGTACATTTGGCATGGTAGCAAATAATTCTCAAATGTCTGGTAAGTCTAGTTTTAAAAATCTAATTCAAAGCAGGTAAAGCATTACGACAACACCAGATTTTAAGTACTTGTGTAGGTGAATTTATTTTTTAAAGCTGACCCAACAGCTTGTTCCTATAGAAAGAAGATTCCATTTCCCATCCCCTCCTGCCTCTCTTCTTCGCAGTCTACTCCAGTTCCATGTTCCTTCTGCTCTCAGGTGCCCTCTTCCCCACTTCACTGGCTTTAGTATTTCTCAGATCCTTCAACAAACTAACTCAGCATCTGGCAAAAAACCACTTTGTGATCTCTCTTGGAGTAATTTACTGAGGTTTATTGAGTTGAATCAGCATACTGCAAGGACAGAGAAGCAGAACAGGAAGGAACACGACGCTGACGGGGGGAGGACAGAAAGCAATAGCATCCCCTCCTGTCAACACCAGCGAGCTGACGATCCAGTTCTTCTGCTCCCCTCAACAACACAGTTGATGAACCACCCTTAAGCCTGGGTGACAGATGAGAGGTAACTCAAACGGCCCTCTGTGTTCTCTTTCAGTGCTGGTAGAGTTCAGCCTCTACAGCACCTTATACAATGGTGCAATCATGGAAAGGCAAAACTAAAGAAACAGCATTTTGCACCCCTAAATGCAATTTTTTAAAGTTTCCAAGCTCAAATAATGGGGATTTTATTCAAAAGTTGAATATGTCCAAAAAAAAAAAAAAAAAAAAAAAAGCCCAGTAGGAAAAACATAGTTACAGTCCACTATTAAGAACAAAAGGCTAAATAAGACACCAAGAAAATCCTTAGATCCCATATCATGCACATTTTTCCTCCCACTTTAACAGCAAATACAGTAAATTACAAGCTACTAAATCACTTTCATAACAGAACAGTATTTCAGGCAAAAGCAATTTATACTAGCACCAGGGGAACACAGACTTGTATTATGTGGTGCTAATTGTTTGAATTGGTTTTATTCCTGATCTTTTATTCCTGGGAGAAATGAATGGGAAAGGATACTCAGTTTAAATGTTAAAGGGAAATAAAATCCATGTGTGATAAAGCAGCATGATAAAACACATTTGAAACTATACATACCATTTACTTACTTATTCAACTCCTCCAGAAGACCTCCAATATTTCAAGTAGTTTGGGATTTTTTAACCTCCTCCCATATATGAATTCTTTTCTGAATTATACTACTCTGAAGTGACAAAATGATACAATTTAAAATTCGGATATCTGATGATCACGAACAAGTAACACATTACTGAAGGCTAAAGAATCTGGGCTGCGAAGCCACAGGGCTATTTGCACTGTAGAAAAATTACAAGCTTAGAAACTCCTAGAGATTTTCACCCTCAAAAGTTTCACAACTTAATTAATACATATGTATCTTCTTAATTTCTTATTTCTCTCTTTATTTTTAAAATTTCCTTTCAACAGATATAAAACACAGTGTTTTTTAACTCCAGGTTTCCTTTAAAAAAAAGAAGGAAATCAAAAGCCCTAATCAAAACTAGCTCTATTTTAAGCATGGGGTTCAATTAAAAAAACACAGTAAGGCTCCTTTAACATAATAATCTATGATTCTAAGTTGTTGTAAAACTTTTACAACACTCTACCCCTGAAGAAGCTCAAACAAATCATGATGTAATAATGTTACATGAAAAGTCGTGCTATTATTAATTTTAGACGGCCCACATAAATTGTCTGCAAGTCATCATAAACGAATACTAAGTGATTATTTAAATAACATTTTTCAGAGAAAAAGACCAAACCCATCCACTCACACTAATACCACATCATTTCTTCCAAAAGAAGGTCAGAACCACTTGCCTACATTGCTTACATTTGGAAAGTATTATAACAGTAGATAATAGAAAATTTGGGTTGTTTTATGCATTTAAAAAATCAGAAGTACTCAAGTTTCTTTAAAACAAAATTCAGAAGTTTGCTGAGTGGAAGCGTTTTGTAGCACCTTTCCTCAAGCAAATCATTAACAAAAAAAAGTCCACCAAGTGTTCAAATTTGTCTAAATGGGCAATTTTGTCATTACTAAGCAAAAAAACTTACAGACATACATTTGATATTCCTACAAAAACACCCCACCCAGAAAAGAACAGACGGAAAGGAAACCCAGAGATAGGGTTTTGCCACTGAAAGGTTTTGAATTGAAAGCAGTATCTGCAAAAATTTTTGCAACTGGTGGGTGAGGTCACACCAGTCTATCATCTATCACCCATGTTCTATTTACATCTACAGTCAATGGCTCCAGATGATTACGTCCAAAGCGTTTTGTCTTCTCATCAAAACAGATATATATATATATGTATTGACTAACACACTGATGCTCTGTATCCTTAGAATACCATTTTCCCTCTCCTCCTGTCCTATCTTCCTTCTCTCTCTACCATGTTTCTGACAACTACGTTTTCATCTCTTGCAAAAACAGAGTTTGGCAGATTCATCTTCAGCTGGACTGAGCCCTAAGTTCAGCTGAAGTTCCCTCCAGTAACAGCAATATCCCAATGTATTGCAATACTATGTTCCTAATAACATTAAAAAAAGAAATGTGTTCTAGGGTGACTTCATGGTGCCTGTATCCCCATTCATGTGTCCTGTGTGCACTGTATGTTGTGTTCTGTGTCTTTCAGACTGGCTCTGAGGGTGAAGCAGGGAGAAGAGAAGCGCGCAGTTTGAGGAAACAGCATTCACTCCTCTGTGTCCCTTCTCCGGTGTGTTCAGAGGAGGCTCGGACAGACTGCAGCACACATACCTGCTTTGCTTTTAGTTTGGCTAGGTGAGGCAGACAAGTTCCCCGGACTGCTTTTTTTTTCTTTTTCTTGGGACTGTTTAGACCTGCTCTGGACTGAAAGAGCAGAGCTTGCACCCTGTGGCCCACCGGGGCCTGGGTCTCCGGAGGGATTGATAAGGGACTGAGCGAGTTGAGCTACACCCACAGCAAGGACTTTCCAATTTGCCTCTCACTCCAGAACGAGAGGTTTTATTGTTTCATATTATTCATTCTTTGTGCTTGTGGGCACTTTGTTGAATAAGTAGTTTCTTCCACTTTTCTCCGAGGAAGTTTTTTCCCCAGACCGGTGGTAGGGAGGAGCCATTTGGGTTTGCTCCCCAGAGGGACCCTATTAAGGGGTTCTCTCCCAAATTTGCCCTAAACCAGGAAAAAATGTTAGAAGTACATCCTTGTCCTAGGGTGACTATGTATCCCCAAATCGTCTGTTCTGTGTTCTGTACCTTTAAGACTGGTTCTGAGAGTGAGCAGGGAAAGAAGAAAAACAAAAAACATGGTCATTTCCAAAAATCTCTGCTCCTCAATGCCTTCTTTAGCTTTGTGGTAGCGATATTTACATATGTAAAGCACACAGTCCTCCCTGACTATTTGTAAACAGTGTCTTGTCATGTTACAGAAATATAAAAAGATTAGAGTGAATCTGCTTTCAAATTCAACACCTGCCTGGGTAATAATACTATGTCAGCCAGAAAAGGAGAGGAAAAAAAAAATGTTACTAGCTTAAGAAAGCAGTTTTAAACAGCATTTACTTGAAGGAAGGACATTCAATTGAATAGAAAGAAAATAATGGTGGAAAAATATGAGAAAAAATACACAAGACAAAGGTAAGTATGAATAAAGTACAAGCCAATATAATCTCTAAAAGCTAAAAAATTAAGGAAGCTGTGAATCCTGAGTAGCACAATGGATCACAGAACATACATTACATAGGTTGTTCACACTTCTTCAAAATACTCTGTCACATGAAAATACTGCAAACAGGTAGCAACAATTTTAAACAAAAAACAGAGGAAAATTTATCTCTACATTTGTGGAAACAAGGGGAATATCAAATGAAATTATCTCAGCATCAGAATACTCCCCCAAATAATAGACACAAGGGGTTGCCCAATCCCACTTTAGGCAGTAAAAAGACCATATACTGCAATTTGTTTCTTCTCTATCCAGATATTTGGATAAGGAAATTAACTATGAGCCTTGCAAGCTGCTGTCTTAAGTTTCTAAAAATTAAGTCACGGCTTACTAACTAATACGGCTATATTCTACAGAATGTACTTTTACTTTTCATCTAAAATTTAAATTCTATCAAGACCTAATTTTTCAAGTCAATGCCCTCTTCCTTGTGTACATATAAGTTGCCCACGTTTTGAAGAAATGTATATTGTTTTAAATACTGTGACTTTAGGGTACAGCTGCAGTACTCACTGTCAACTTGCTCTAGCAGTAGCCCGATACTAGCCAGAGTAATTAATATCATGTAGGTGTCTCCAGAGAGCTTGGAGGTTACCTGCCTGTTCTACAGAGTATACCCTACAGCTGCTGACATATTTTATTTTGGTTAGTACTAATTCACAGTACTAGTTTGGCTCCTAAACAGCTTATTTACAAAGGATTTATAATCCAAACAGTGTTACTGGAAACAAGCGTTAACTCTACAAATAAGAAGTACAAAAAAAAGCATTCCAAAAAAAAGTAGCTTGGACTTCCCAAATGTTCAGCATTAGTTTTAACTCTGCTCTCCTCATGTCAATAGGGAAAAAAAAAAAATCCACAGTATCTCATTTTAATCCTCTGCGTTCCCAGTGCTAAATCCAAACCAGTGTTCTGCTCCCTCCTGAAACACCTCAGTGTCTCCTAAACCCAACTACTGCAGTTCATATATAATATTCAGTTATTCTTTCTTCTTGCACAGGAAGATGTCACATTGGTTTTGATGGAAACAGTGCTGCTGCTAACATTTTTTCCATGTTACTGGAACACTGAATACTTTTTTGTAATGTTTTATATTTACTTGTGCATTATTTTTGAGTCTGATGTTGAAACTCTTTAAATCTTATTGTGCCTAGATGCAGATCACTGAACAGCAACCAGTCACGTCACTTTTGGAAAACTTCCACTTTTGTTACAGTGCCCCACTACCTACCATATAAACATTTACTTTAGAACTGAATGCATACGGCCAAAAACAATGAAATAAAATTCTTCTAGTTATTGAGATAAACCTGAATATTATTTATTACTAAAATATTAGAACAGCTTCCACTAAATAAAGTATCATTGGATATTATTTACCTTTTTTGATATAAATATAAATGAGGGACAATATTGAAGCAATACATGTTGGAAAGCAACAAATGTGTAATTCCAGGACATATAACTGAACCAGCTCCTTGTCACTTCCTGTAATTTGGCAAGCATATTTCATTCATTCAAAACAAACTTACCTACTAAACAAGCAAAAGTAATTTAGAAAAAAAAATCTGATTATGAAGGAAATTAAGTCATCATATAGCTTTTTATCAAAAAACCTTGTATCTTCTTCTCACACCAGTTGTTACTGTAATAAATAAGATTTGCTTTTCCTTAGCCTTTCTAGTTCTCTGAATCACAAGAAAACTAAGCTAAGCAGGACTATTCTCATGCTTAGCAAATACATTACTATACAGGAGATGGAGATTAAAAACAGCAGTAGGTTCTCACTTCAAGGCAGTCTTAAGTCAGCCACTGAAGGTAAGATGCTTTCAGAGTTAGTCCAGAATTTAATCAGCCACTTAAAAGTGTTTGAACTTTCACATTAAAAAAAAATTAAAAGAAGACACACAGAGCAGGGATACAAAACGATCTTTGTCTACCTGCAAACACCAGAATTCATAGATTTTATAAAGCCCAAAGAAAACCAAAGCAAGCTTCTGACTAGTTTTATACCTGATACTCAATATCCTAGAGATTAACATCCACCAAATTTCAGTCTACTAGGGCTGTTAGACCAATTTCAGTCGACTAAGAGCTGTATGGAACAGGAATGTTCCCAGGGACTGGTAATTCGAAGATGCTGAAAGAGACATGTAACATACAGATAGGCTTCCCAAACTCTCAACTTGTTATGCAAGAGCACACAATGAAATGTGTCTGGGCCATGACTAAGCCACCCGTCCCTCCTGATCACAGTTTACACAAACATAATTTTTTATTCAGGAAAATATGACTACCTTCAGCCTTTGGAAAACACAGAATGGACAAAGAGATACAACACCATTACTGATATTACTAAACTCACAGAAATTTACAAACATCTACACTTGGGCTAGAAAAAACTCTTCTCTATATAGGAAGAACATAAACAGGAAACTGGCAGAACCACAACTACAGAGGCAAACCTTTTCTGCCTTCTTGATACAAAGTTTACTACCCTGGAAATACTGCCCAGGAAGCTGGAATCCCAAACAAGGATTCAATGGTATACTCTCTTCTGAAATAACATCTTTTTATCTTTTAACTGAGTACCTGAAGATGTTTTTCAACAGGTATAAACTTAATGAACAAGTTTTTGTTTTAAATAAATTCCTCAAGTATTTCAAAATTAATAGTTTTATTTGAAAAAAATAAAAGAACTGCTATTTCAAAACTGCAAATCAGGCAGAAGAAATGAATCCCAGGTCACAGAGTTCCTCTACAACTATTTTACTTACTCATCTTGGATCTGTTTCTACTCGTAACATTCTTATGGTTTATTAAAGGACTAAAATTCAGACAGAAATAAAAATTACTATTACAAAAAGCAACAATTACTAACTGCTGTGAAAATAAACTGGCTTGTGTGTAATTTATGGACAGCAAGTAATGTCCAAGCAGGGGATGCTAAAACATAGAACATAAGGTTTGGCTGCTCACTTTGCTTCTTCACCCCAAAGAATACAAATCAAGAAAAACTGCAAGCATTTCTGAAATAATAGTCTAACTGCACATAGGAATTTGTCCTGGGAAATAGAAGAGATATATGAAATAGCTATAAACCACAGAGGCACATTTTAAGATGCTACGTTAAAGTCTTGGGAGTTGAACAATTTTACATTAATGAAGACCCTTCACATTCCGTCCTAGATACCATTCTGGTTACCAATGCTTCTCCATCACTTCCTCTTTTCCCAAAAAAATCTTGTAAGAGACAAAATTGTTTTAAATTGCTTGGATCCAACGTTCCTGCTATCAGCTGACAATTTCAGCACAGATGGAAAAGTTAATTGTGAGATAATACATGGATTCAGTAGGTTTTCTTTAAAGTACAAAAACCTTTACTTTAGAAATACCAAGCAGTGCCCATCATCCACTGCTTCATTTTTGAATTTCAATTTTTCAATTTGCTTAAAATTGCCATGACAAAGAGTATCAGTATCTTTGCTTAAAGAAAGACATTTCCTGCAGACCAAGTAAACCCCTAACAGGTAAGGAAAAGAGAAACCTGAGAGCCAAGAGGGAAAGAGCAGGTCATTCCACTGGTTTCTTTTCTTAAACATGAACTACCTTTAATTAAAGAAGGATCGACTTACACAACTGCCAGAAGTACAGCTGTATTTAGGTACACTTTAGGTACACTACCAGACTGGTTATCATGGGAAAGGAAGGTTATACTGCAGTCAAATACATACATGGGCTCTGCCATTTTGTCTGCACCAAGTTCAGAACATTGTAACAGAATAAAATGATGTAGCTTAGAGAATCAATGTAGTTTTGCAAGTACTATTTCTGGTACTAACAAAATAGAAATTGAGATTCTCCAAGAAACGAATAGTTCTTGCTCAGTATCCTTAACTAATATTTCCTCAAAAACACCACATCCCTTGAGTTAGGTATCCAGCTTCCAAATTCCACGTGTTTAACAGGAACTTCTCTTATCCTGCACAGCTCCTTGTAAAAACTACTGAATTGAAGGCTAAATCTAAGCATACACTCCCAAGTATTCCCATGCAGTCAAAAAAAATCCAGTGAAAGACGGTATGTTTTCATATTCTGGGGACTAAAACCACTGCTGAATCTTATCAGACTAACTACCAATTGTACACCAAACAGAAAGACTTAATTCAATTCTTTAAATAGATACTTTAAAAAAAAAAGAAAAATCAAAATTGTTTGGAAATAAACTTTTACCTGGCATTGCTATACTTGGATGTTCTCACCATGATTACATCATTGATACTACAATTTTCTCATACTCTGTAACTCCAGTCACCAAGGAAAAGCATGGCCTGAATTCTACAGACTCAAAACTATGCCATCAGTGAGCAAGAAGATATGCTCACACCTCATCAAGGAAAAAACAATCACCACCACACATTTTTTAGAAGAATATTGGCAGGATATACGTGGGTAGCCGAAGCAGCCAAACTTGACCTATAACCACAACAGAATTAAGATGATGTTTGCAAAAATAAAGAACAGTGTAACCTGATTCATACTCATAGTCACACCTAGATAGATCCGGGTACATTCTGGACCAAGGCCACTGAAGCACAAAAACAAGTCTAGAATTCTCATTTTATACCGGGGAAATCTGGGTCCTCATACAATTCAATCCATGAAGACCAAGAAGGGGATCCTCAACTACTCTGTCCAGAACAGTATATGGTGTAAGGAAGACATGAAGTGTCCTGAAACATCCAAGTCATAACAGACAATATCAACAGCACATTACCCACTAGGACCAGACAGCTTACTCTTTTTTTTTTTAATTCCAACTTCACGAACTCCTCAACTGAACAAAAGTTGCACTTACTCCAACTCCCCTAGAAAACATAATCTTGCTACATAAATACCAGATTCAGCACCCAAAGCGTGTATGAACCTGGAATTTTTTGGTCTCAAACGCCTAAAATGCACTATCAAAATAAACACCACATGTTGCTGCTCTCATTTAACAGAAAAAAATTCAGACCCAACACATCCTGGTCCAAGGCAATGCAAGAATAAAAATAAGGGAGCAAGACCTTGCCAAATCCATCGGATATTTATGCACAAACATCTACATTTGACTGCAGGGGAAAAAAGTACTGTACCACACTCAGATGAGTAGGGAAATCTGCACCTCTTCAACTCCAGGCCCTAGGGACCTTGGAAAGGTTAAGCCTCATTTTCTCACTAAGGAACAGGACAGCAAGAACACGAACGACTAAAAAAGATGTCACAGATTAAACCAAATGCGACACTGAAGTGGGGGCATCTGTACCACGCAGTAACCTCACCTCCTGAATGCGCCTGCGAGCCCTCTGGAGCACCTCCTCGTACCCCTTCTGTCGCAGCTCACTCAGGCTCTCGTAATACTCTTCAGGGTCGTCGGTCTCGGTGAAGAGCACCTGCGAAAGGATCTTCCAGCCACAGGTATCCAAGCTGTGAACCAAGTAAACTTGCAGCTCGTAGCAGAGAGCGTCCATCTCCTGCTCGGATAGTTCCGGCGCTCCGAAGAGCACCGTCCACATGCCCGAGGGCTCCTCGGGGAAGGCAGGCAGGTAGGGCTCCAGCTCCGAGTTCACCGAGCACAGCTGCTGGTGCACGGCCCGCAAGTCTTGGAAGGAGAAGAGGCCGGCCCAGCTGCACTCCTCCCCCGCCGGCTCCGCGTCGGGAGCGCCCAGCTCGCTCGCCCGCGGCGGCGAGGGCGACAGCGACAGCGCGGCGGCCACGTCCTCCTTCCCCAGCTCTAGCACTTCGATCTCC